>CM026428.1:1441087-1689654 GCA_014871385.1 Ceratodon purpureus
GGATTCGCGTCTACGTTCGTAGTGGCAGTACTTTCTCCTTCCAGACGAAGAAGGAAGACCTGATACATGGGCTCCTCAACATTACCAAGAGTGATGCCATTTTCAACTTCACCGATTCCGAATCTCAGCTCATGAATGGGGGGGTGCCGTGGAGAGGCCCAAGGGAGAAATCCCCTGAGATGATGCAGAGCATCATTGAGGAGCTGTCCAAGCCCGGCGACATAGTTGTTGACTGGAATGCTGGGACAGGTAACTCTTCTTACATATCTCTGCTTCATTTTTCCTCTCGTTTTTTCCAAAGTTTCTCATTTCTTTGTTTCTCTTCGAGTTTCAGGGGCCTCCATCAAGGCCGCCCAGGCTGTTGGTCGTCACATTCTCGCTTTTGAGGAGGACGAAGCCATATTCAACGCCCTTCTCAAACCATCAGCCATGGGTCCTCCTAAACATCCAAGGCCGGCAGCAGCAGGCGAAGCGCCTCCAAAGAGACCAAGACCTGATAAGTGGTGTAAGTCTTTCATTCTTTGTTTATATTATCCAATCATTACTTCTCTTTCTAGCTCTACGTACTCTATCTAACCACAGTCGGTTCTCTATTGCAGAGTAGTTTCAGCAACACCGCCACGTGGGCCAAGAGCAGTGTCCACTCCATCGTGGCGTCTTCATTCCAGCCCGATTCAGCCTTTCATACTTCCGGACTACGCAGAGGGCTTAGCACAGGCGTTTCAATCTGGAGCCCTGACATATGTTCCAAGTCGGCCAACTACTTTTGATCCCAGGGCCCTTCTATTCGTCGATGATGAGGCGGTAGAAGGAGATTCAGAGTCATCTAGTTCTGAGAGTGGAAGTAGCGATGGTAGCATTTTCTGAGTTTGAAGGAGGCTTCGGTCTTTCATTGTTTTCATTTGCTTTGATTTGATTTAATTGGAGTTCTTTGGGTAATCCTTCGTCTACTCTACTACCCTAAACCTAAACTTGTTATGATTCTCATGTCCATTTTGTCTCCGTGTTTGTAAAGGATGAAATGTCACAACTGTAATGCTCAAAATATAATATGAAGAATGAAATGTTACAAAAGAAAGGCTCAAATATAATATTGTGCTGTTAATTATATTTTACTCATTCAAAATCCCATATTTCCATAGGCATGTTATCTATTCTTGACTTGGTGTACATCTTGGTTTCTGCTACTCCATTATTCTACACGAACTCTGAAATATTCCACGAACTTCTAAGACCATTTCTTTTAGTTGGTTTCGAGTTGTCTTATTCCTAGAATCGTCTATATTATCTAAAACCATCGTGCTGGAATACTCGTATCTAGATCCAATAAGGGACCAAATCTAAAGGATTGTATTCAAACACCCCACTAGACTTCACAGTACTAATCCTTCGAAGGATATACAGTCCAACTCTTGTCCATATCAAACCAGCAAGTTTCGCCATCCGATATGATCACTTCGGGCAGCTGAACAACTGGATTCTCATCGACGTTCGATAGCAAGGGATACGGGATTAGGGACAACTCCATAATACGGAGAAGCTCATTGGTACAAAGCACTGTCCAACGCCATTCACCTTCACCAACATGGAGGCTTCCGATGTGCCTAAACGGTGGCAGGTCCATGCCTCGTTCCCTGGCGCGCTCCACCTCCAACAGCCACGGCCGCAGCTCCTCATAACTCGCCGGTGCCTTTGGGGGCAAACCTACAGCCGCTCTCGTCCTCCTGGATCTCGCATTACACACCTTCGGCATCGCGCAACACACTAAATTGTTGTAGTCTTAAAACGTTCCACGCAAGCCTACAGATTGACCCCCCCGAACTCCATCGCTACCTTCGCATATAGCACAGAATGCCAAGGACTGTATGACTATCCTAATACGCCACCTAGAGACAAGCTCAAGAAACCAAGAGTGACCTCCTTCTCTGGAACCCAGCTTACCAACTGTTGTTTCATGCTGAAAATCTCCTACTTCTATCACTCAAATTCAGATGCTTCGCTGCCTAGGAAGAGAGAGTAATCTTCGATGAAGACAAGGACTCTGACAAGGTATATCTTGGTTTCAGCAGTCAAGATATTATACACGAATTTTGAAATATTCCAGGAAGTTTTCAAACCTTGCCTCCTTTATGTTCTGTGAAATTTGTTTCTTTCCTTGTGCATTTACATAATCCTATGAAAGAATTAATTGTTTGATCTAAAACTCAACGCCTGATCATTGTAGCTTTCCTACACCCATGACAAATCTAAAGGACTGTATGCATGACGTCATCATGACATCAGCCCTAATTTGTATCTTAGAGAACAAACGTAATAAATTCTTACCAGAGATAACCCTAAATTCCACGGTAATATACTCTTTTTCTAAAAAAAGTGTCAAAATTAAGCCTTAATTTAGTAATTTTCCACGGTTATAGGGTCTACTTTGCTTTTGAAATTTTTCCTAATTGTCAATTCTGTGCTCTCCATTCTGCGCTCACCGCTCTCCGCTCTACGCTCTCCGCTCACGTACGAACTTTCCCCTAATTTTAGACCTTGCATCAACAAGAGCAGGAAGGAAGTTGTACCACAAATAGAGTCAGCTATCAACTACCTAAGAAGCCGTAAAACTAGACCTTTAGCTACAAAGAGGAACATGATTAAAAGAGGAACACCCCATGTTGGAGTTGAGTGTGGCCGTTGGAGTGGAGCAGGTCGCCCCTGTTGGGTGGAGGTGCAACCCTCCCCCCGCGAGGGAGAGCCGAAGCCTTCTATCCACCAACGCGAGAGAGAGGCTAGTTTAGTACTTAGATACGATTACATTAAGATTGCAAACGTCGAAACGTGTGAAACTTAGCGCATTCAAGAATTTGCTTGAAAAAACTCTAACGGGTTGAGGGCCTATTACCGCCGACCGTGGGACTCGAACCCACGACCACGTGGTTAAAAGCCACGCGCTCTACCAACTGAGCTAGGTCGGCCTCGACCAATCACAGTGTCGCATTCCCGATCACGCCCTGATTTTTCGGAGTCACATGTTGAGAAAACCTGATTATTGTAAGAATTTATTTTGAAAACGTCAACCCAGTTATGATAAAGGGTCTCGGGCGTTTGGTGGCGCTTGATCGGGCGCATAACCTCACTACGAAGAAGGAGAGTGCACAATCTAGTCTCATGAGCTAACTCCGCTGAGTAACCACCTCCACCAGCGTCCATCTTCAAAAGTCGCAGAAGCACGCCACAGCTCCAAAGATTCTAGTGACTAGCTTCCTTGGAGTAGCACCCAACACCACATGAACAAAGATCAAACGAAGTACAGCAAGAAGAGACTGCATCCACGCTCCATGTGGAGGCGCCGTGCGGCTGCCTAAACGAGAGTGACCTCCTCCACGCACTCCGTCGCTTGAGCAAGGATCCGTCCTCCGAGACTCGATGAGACTCAACACAACTGCTGAGCGTGCTGCTAACATAACTGGCCGTGAAATGCACTACTTCTAGTTATAGGAATCAAACTGTAATTTTAGACCTTGCATCAACAAGAGCAGGAAGGAAGTTGTACCACAAATAGAGTCAGCTATCAACTACCTAAGAAGCCGTAAAACTAGACCTTTAGCTACAAAGAGGAACATGATTAAAAGAGGAACACCCCATGTTGGAGTTGAGTGTGGCCGTTGGAGTGGAGCAGGTCGCCCCTGTTGGGTGGAGGTGCAACCCTCCCCCCACGAGGGAGAGCCGAAGCCTTCTATCCACCAACGCGAGAGAGAGGCTAGTTTAGTACTTAGATACGATTACATTAAGATTGCAAACGTCGAAACGTGTGAAACTTAGCGCATTCAAGAATTTGCTTGAAAAAACTCTAACGGGTTGAGGGCCTATTACCGCCGACCGTGGGACTCGAACCCACGACCACGTGGTTAAAAGCCACGCGCTCTACCAACTGAGCTAGGTCGGCCTCGACCAATCACAGTGTCGCATTCCCGATCACGCCCTGATTTTTCGGAGTCACATGTTGAGAAAACCTGATTATTGTAAGAATTTATTTTGAAAACGTCAACCCAGTTATGATAAAGGGTCTCGGGCGTTTGGTGCTGGTTATGTTGACCTCTAATTATCAGTAGCCACTGTGACGCGGCTATCTCACTCTAGTCCACAGTCTCTTGCCCCCCTCGTAGCCTCAAAGCCGTCACTTTTGCCCAAAAGAGCTTATCTATCAGCGATACACATTTAGACTCTCCCATCTTCATCCTCTTGTGACAATGACGGTTTTATGCTCGAGGACGATGTTGGCAGCCCAGGCACTGGTTCCATTGATCCGAGCTCCGGAGCCTGGTCGTGATGGTTGGAGCTCCGATTTTACACTGCGTTGTTCTTTGATCAGTGCGTTGTGTTGTGCAGATGGCGATTCGGAGGAGCAACAGGATCGCCATCGGGCTCGGGGTCGTCGGCGCGATGTTCACGCTGCTGGCGTACGAGCAGACGCTCATGAGCAGCATGCAAAGCACACTGCTGGGCTTCTTCATCCTGCTCATCGCTTTGGTCATCAAGGAGCTCGACTTGATGCCTTGATGGCCAGGAGGAGTGCAGTGGCGGCGGACCCACTGCGTCGGATTCGAGATCGGATTTTATTTGAATGGAGCTTAGATTTGTGGATCGCCTCCGACCTCGCCTGGTAGGTGTGTTGGTTTTGGAGCTTGCCGGATCTTGCCCTGTTCTGAGGAGAAATGTGGTCATAGAACTGCTCATTTCCGGAGATTTGTGTACCTCACGGAATAGTTGTGAGACTATTCTACTTCCTCTGTTTTAATTTGAGGTGTTTAGATCTGGCCAGAAGGTGCATTGCGGGGACGGTGTTTGCTTCGCTTCTAGATTTAGCATTGTAACATTATTTCTCGAAAGAGTTTAATACACACGGTTCTGGATTATTTGAAATGCAGGGAACCTGCTATAAGCTGCATTTTCCCTGTTTACGCGTTCGTGTTATAGTCTTGGCGGTTCCTGTCTTGAACTGAAATATCTGTACGAGTCCGTAGACGCGAATCCTCATTCACGAAAATAGGTTCAACAACCAAGCCCACCCGAAATGTGAGTGGAAAACAGAGTCGTGACCTAATTCGAAAGGAAATTGACTAGCAGCTGTGAAGGTATCTACTGTAGGTGCTGAACTTACAAAGCCAACTCGTAACCGAGCAATCATGCACACCATACATTTCCTTCATGCTATTTAAGTGTAGGTCTAGTGCTCAAGAGAGGCATGAAAATATTGTGCGATCAACTCTACCGAAAAATCACATGTATTAATACATGAAGACACCAGATCCAGAGGACAAGCTTCCGTTCCTCAAGCCGCTTAAGTCCTCAAGAATTTCCAGAGCGCTCTCCTGCCTGGCAGACGTTCACTTCGATAGCAAATTCTAACACTAGTCCACATCTTCCCTTCTCTGTTCTATTTTTAATTTGAGGGAGCTGCTGGTTTGGAAAACTTTGATTTCAGATGGTTCGCCTAGTCACCATTGACAATCAGAGGATGGTGTATAATTTGACAAGAAAAGACTCCCTAGGTGATATATTACCTGGGCGGATTTCGAGTACTGAATAGACACCACTGAAGGAGATACGAGGAAAGCAGCCAAAACATGGATTAAATGCGGCACTCAGAGGACTCTCTTCAAGCGCATAGAGAATTAGTAACTCAGCAATGTGGTAACATATTTAGTGTTTGTGTTGAGTGGTAAGAGTATGTATGATCCAGCGACGGCCTGCATGATTAATTGCCTGACAGGATATTGAACACATCAAGTGTGTAAGCTGAAGAGAGCTTTGTTTAGTACGAGAGTCACATAGCAGCATTGGTATTGGCAAAGACACTTCTGTTTTATTTAGCAAACTCGAGTGCTCCGCGTTCTGTGAAAGACACCTCCTCCTCACATGGATCACCATAGTCATCACAAGTATATTACAGCTCAATTCTAGCATATCTGCCAATGGTCACCCATTGTGTGTACTTCTCTAGGCAAATGGAACTGTTACAGCTCTTGCGACTTACGCAGTCACTGTGATCAAAACCGTACATGTAAGTGCTGAGCAATCACTTTAAAGGGTTTATCAAACTAATGTTCTAAATCTATGTCTCATTTTCACTTGAACACTGCACTCAGCTTATCACCGTGCCAAACCAGCCTGAAACGTCCATTCAAAAAGATGGAACACTCAGACCAAACATGACATATTTCTTACAATAGTGAACTTCATTTATAAATGTTTCAAAAAAGTCTTGACATATGTATATCCATAACAACTGTTCAATTAACTGTACATTACATGAACCCTACGTTTTTATCTTGTCTACCTTGACGTACTGAAGGAAAACAAATAGGAGTAACATATTAAGCTAATTTCGTGAACGCGTCTCGTTTGTTCGGGATCTCCTTGATGATGGTCACATCAGAGAGATTGTCCCCAAGAGACTTTCCTCTTGTCCAGCGGTAGAGCATTTCGAGGGAATTCTTGGGTTGATCCATTGGAACCATATGGCCAGCATCGTGCACCTGTTATTGCAGACCAACCAAGCAGATGAGAAGGTGTAGATTGTGGAAATTGCATGCAAGAAAGCATTTCTTTATATGTTCTGAACAACAAAGTATTTCCAAACAAGCCTACAAAGCGAAGCCTGAAATGTATGTTAACGAGACACACGAATATTACCTTCACAAATTGCAGAGGTCCATAGCCTGTTGTAAGACCAGCTTCTTCACCGTCAACTTCAAACTTTTTCCAGTCAGCTTTGGCATACTCAATCTGGCCTGACCAGTCCATTGCAGTTACCCACCTAGAATTTCCTGAAATCGATAAAATGTGAACATGCTGAGAATTAGGCAATCGGGACTAGTCACTGAATAGGCGGTTCCGTCTTATGACGACTCCCAAGGTCATTCACCATTGAAAAAATCCGTAACTTGACCTCGAAAAGACAAAAAATCTGCTCAAGATTTCATGCGAGTGTCATGATGAATTGACATATTCAAGAACTTTGGACAAGGTTTGGAAGGACTAACCTAACCAGTTACAGATCAGGTCGTACTCTCCAGCATAGACAAGAAGCTCAATCCCATCCTCCAAAAGCTCCGGAATTCCCTTCTCAAGATTCTTCATCCAGTCAACAATCATGGCTTCGTATACCAAAGGACTGCATGACACAAACTTTCGGTCCCCGACACCTAATGCGTCTCTTGTGGTCGAGTTGTTCAAGAAGGTGTCCAGATTTGAGAAGTCGTAGCAAAGATCACCTTGGCACTCCTTTCTCACATCATAGTACTGGAGAAACAACGCATGAACATGAGACTTCCCAACGTACTTCTCAGATTTTATATGTTTTCACTCCACATCACTTACAATCCGATCAGTTTGACAAGTGAAAGATGTGTCAGAGGCAAATTTTAGTTACATCAGAAATTGGTCAATGCTATACTTTCGATACAATGGCATATAAAAACCCACGAGAACACAGGTAAGTTAAGAATTTCATACTACCATACATTCGACACTAAAACTCTATGCTAGTAGCTTGAGGAAATGACAGAGGCTTACATTGATATTTCCAGCAATTGCCAAGATGGAATTGAAGATGCTTTGACAGACTAGGTAAGCTGCAATGCAAGTGACTGTACCCTTCGGACCTGCACATCAAGAAACGTTTGATAACCAAGTCAACCTCGCATTGTCCGAAGCATGAGGATCAACGCCCACAACACCCTTAGATATTGCTTAGGAAAGAGCAGATAAGGAGTTGAACGACACGTTTCTGCAGGATGACTGCACATAATGACTACGTGCAACATTGTAGTGGGCCTTACCACAGAGTTTGATTGATGTGGCACAAGCTGGGAACAATTTACTCAATCTATTGTGATCATATTCACTGATAAGCTTCATGTCGAGGGCATAGTCAGCGTATGCTTCGTATTGGATATCAGGTTGGGTTAGACCATTTCCAATGGCAAAGCCCTGCACGAAGACGGTGTAAAAAACATTTAGAAATCACACAGAACAGATACTGTTACCAAGGGGCTGGGCGGCGTAATAACACTGAAACAGCTATTTGGAAGATTTTCGGCCCACAAACGCAGAAGCAACCGTGAGTAATTAGCACCTTCAAATTAATGGGAACTCCCTCTTTGTTCTTCAATGCCTTGTGGAGGCGTCCAGCAACAGCTGGAACGTAATGGCCCGCGTACGATTCGCCAGTGACAAAAAACTTGTTCTTCGCATACTCGGGATGTGCTTCAAAGAATGCCTGTCACCAAATATACACTTTAATATCTAAGAACCTCAGAGTTAAATTCGAGTTCACTCTAGGATTCAACCTGATAAACTTTTTGCAAAGCCAAACTTCCACTCGTCAGATGTACCCAAAAAAACACATAATACGATGCAAAGAACACTACAACTTCAGATGATATTTCACAGCGAGAGACTCAAACCTGAAAGAAGTCGTACATATCTTCACCCACTCCCTCTTCGTCGTGACGAATATCACGTACATCAGTACTGTAACTAAAGCCCGTCCCAATAGGCTGATCCACAAAGATAATGCTAGAAACCTGTTCAACAACTGTTTGGTAAGAATTGTGCTCCAACCAATCGAGTAGAGAAACAAATGCTCTAAAAAATAAGAGCCTCCGTGATCCCTCGTTGAACACCAACATTAATACACATGTGCCACCAGAATATATACCTTATCCCATCCATAATCGTTCCAGACAAGGCTCATGTCATCATTAATCTTGAATGGTCCATTCTCGTAAAACAATGCAAGTTCGCTTGCACAGCCTGGACCGCCAGTCATCCACAACACCACAGGATCGTCCGTCTTGTTCCCTCGTGACTCAAAGAAGAAGTAAAACATGCTGCAAAATCACAAAACAAACACGGACTCAATATCTACAGCTCATTCATGTCAGTTCCTAACTCTTTCCACAAGCTGAACTCGAGTTAGTCAGTAATTACAAGTCCAGAACCTACACATGAAAAGAAGATGCGTCCACAACTCAACACACTCCCTCCTACGTTCTACATTGCCAAAACACAGCTCACAGGAAATGCACACTCGTGATAATAATAATGCCACACTGGCTACCTCAAACAAAACCATAAGGAACGTTGCAGTGACACAATACGTTACTACGACAATCAACATCAAGAAAATAATCAGAATAACAACATGAATCAAAAAAACAAATCCTAATTATAACCCTTCACAATCAACCAAACTGTTCATACCATCGGTAAATCTAAATGGACGCCGCAAACAATTGATCAATTCAACAACATCGAACCCAGTTTATAAAAGAACACCACAGCACTCCAACCATAACACAGAACAAAATTCAAAGCTGCCAATCAAGGGCAGGTTAAAAGAGAGTACAGCATTCGGGCATTCAGAAAAAGAAACCCAAGATCAGTACAACACACAAAAGTACTCAAGACCACGGGCGAGGTGGCCTTACTTAGCAGCATGCGTCCTGGCGAGCTTGAAGTAGCCAGCATACTGTCCGAGCTCCTCGGTACTGATCCCGGCATCGCCCTTCACGTCCAAATTGATCTTCCGCTCCTGCAGTCGCGGCCCATTCAGAAACCCATCGTCATTAGCCCCATCCAACACCCCCGGCACGAGGTTCAACGCCTTGATGAGCCGCTCCGCTTGGCCCTGCGGGAAGCGAGCGCTCGTCGGAGACTCCGGCACCACTCGGCCAGCAGAAGCGACGCAACAAAGCGACAAACAGAGCACAACGCTCACGAGCTTCGCCATGGATCCCATGTTAACCCAGAACCCACTTCGAATTCTTTAAGAGCTCCTCCGCAACTCACAAACCATGCCCCGAATCACGAACCCAACTCCCGAATTGCGATCAAAACCACAACCCCGGCGAGGAAAAGGCGATCCACCGCTACTGCTGAAATCCCCAATCTCAACGGAATTTATACGCTAAACCCTCCTCCGAAGCGATTATCCACATGCGGACACGCCTGCTGCGATCGACGTGATCCCTGCCGCTTTACGTATTGCTCAAGACAATCCCCGCAATGCCGGCATTGCTCGAATTAGCTCCAAAAACGTCTGCAAAATGGCCTAAAATGGCCCTGAACCGGCCCAAAAATGGCTCAAAATGGCTTTAAAATGACCCAAATTCCGAGGCAAAAATTATAGAAAAATTCCAGTGAACAGTTCCATCCAACGATCACTTGATGAGCTCATCCCAGCGCTCATTCGTAATTGATTTCCACCTGAAATTGCAGCGATCGGCGGCATATTTGCTCATGGCAGAGCGTGTGTTTCTTAAGGGATGCATGCCCTAAACCGTCACCATACTTCATACCCTGTATCATGTACATCATGTGTACACTTGTTTCATTAATATCTAGAAGATCGGTGGGAGGTGCCGGTTTCGGGTATAGTGACGGTTTCTGGGATGCGTTTCGCACGGAGATTAGGGCTCGTAATCAGCGGATTAGGGGCAAGGGAGGGAGTTATGGAATGTGATTCCAAGGCCGGCGTTATCTGCCACTTATGTACATTTTAGTTTCTCAGCTTGCAGTATGTGCAAAAAAGGAAGATAGCTCAAGTCAAGGAATTGTCAAGATTCACAGTGTACCGGTGTTAGGGTACTTGTGATCTTGAGTACAGGAACGTGGGAACGTTGACAGGAATTCACGCATCCCCTTCTGACAGGTGGACATGCCGACGTAGCGCGTTCCCGGAGCTTACTTAGTAGGCGGGAACCGAGAACTTTGGGAACTATGACCATGGGCGATATGTTTGTTGTATTCAAGGTTCGGGAAGTTTCAGAAGTTATCCAGTTATTATCCTTTTTTAATAAGATTATCTGGTAATTTATATATGATATCTATCTGATATTTAAATGATATTCATGTGATATTTAGGTTATATTTAGTTTTTGAGCTAGGAAAATCATAAACCTCCAAAATCAAATTGGTAATTCTGCATTTTCATTCGGCTCACTTACAACTATGTGTCGAATTTCCCTAATCATTGGTTCAATTGCATCAGAACCTACACATGGAGCTAATCGTATTTATCGTCACCAAATTGAAGGCCCTCCTAACAAGTATGCAAGCATGAAGGCCGGTTAACACCAAAATAGCATTAAATTGAAGCCCAAAGCTATGAAGATTTTTTATTGCTGGATGGCCTTGTTGCTTAGTTTATGATTTTCGATCTTGAAAACACATTAGGTTGGTGCTTGCATTTTATTTTTTTACTATGGATGGAAAATCAAATTAGGAACCGCTACTAAGTGGATCATGTTTTTTTTGGAGTCCAATCCAATAGAAGTGATTGTGTTTTGGTAAGCATTGTGGTAGGGAGTGTATGAATTGGCAGAATATTGAAGTGATGATTCAGAATCCAAGTTTTTCAGAGATATCAGGGAGTCGAATGTTAGATTAGGGTGGATACGATGGATAAGGTGATGGCCTCAGTGACACTTGAGTATGTTTCTGTAAACGTAGTAGGAGAAGCGGTGGTCCATTGTCGGCGGATTAAGTTCTCATTTCTCGAGTATTATTTTAATCACTAAATTTTGCAATATTTCAAAGAATAGGAATCTTATTTACACGTGGCGGGGCAGGAGGAAATTCAAAGGGGAACTGGTTGGTTGGGTTGCAAGGGGGGTGCCACGTGGATGAGCATGTCCTTGGCTCGCAAGCAAGTCTGCATGGGGAACCGGGAACTTGCGTTCTCACTAGCTCTGCAGATCCGGGGATCAAACCAGTCAATGAATTATTGAAACCCTTCTCAGATACCTTGTAATCTATACCCTGGAACATATCCTGGATCTCAATAGATCAGGTTCTCAACGGATATTGTTGGAACAGTGTTTGCGATGCATGGAGAGCGTTTTCTAGGGCATGGGAGGGAGAAGGCGATGGCGATGGCGAGACGAAGAAAAATGCTCGCGACGTCGAAGCAAATGCTGCGAGAGGAGACAATTATGAGGTAGGGCGCGGGTTTTGATCGCACTCGAGGTCACCCGGATCGTCCTCGTGGTAGGCGCCATGGAGAAGGCGTCGTACGAGGGCGTGGTGAAGATCCGGAGCAGCTTGGAGGACTTGATGGCGCGCATGCTGGCCTTGAAGCGCGATGGTCAGAACGTCAAGGGCTCCCTGTCGATGCGGGAGATTGTCACCGATGCTTCTGTGCTGTTCATCGACCTCCGCCGGGTGAGCTCTCAAGTTTGGTTTCAGTTTTGTTGTCATTGGTTTAGATGATTTCATTTAGGTTACCTGTTGTAGCTCAATTTTGCTGCTGTTGAGGTTGTGTTGGAAGGCTGTGAGGATGAAATTTTGGTTCCGGTTTGGTCTAGCGTTAAAGAGGTTCTGCGACTGCAAGTTTCATGAA
The DNA here is from genome assembly GCA_014871385.1 of Ceratodon purpureus. Classification (NCBI taxonomy): domain Eukaryota; kingdom Viridiplantae; phylum Streptophyta; class Bryopsida; order Pseudoditrichales; family Ditrichaceae; genus Ceratodon; species Ceratodon purpureus. The sequence continues at coordinate 1,453,482 of CM026428.1, forward strand.
ATTCAGATGCAGTTTGAAGTTCACATGCTGTGAATTCAACGTCAGATGTTTGTTTTTCAAGGAGGAGGTTGGTTTCGGAGGCATCTTGTTAGGTTTTTTAGAGTTAGGACTGTAGAGTGGAGTTCACATTGTGACGGAAGTGCTTTTCTGGATGCAGGAGAATCGAGAGATTTTGCAAGAGGAAGACAAGATAAAGTTGGAGACGGAGGCTGCGAAAGCTCCCATTGATCATACGACGTTGCAACTGCATAATTTGCTGTATGAGAAGAATCACTACGTCAAGGCCATCAAGACTTGCAAGGATTTTAGGTCGAAGTATCCGGACATTGACCTGGTTTCGGAGGAGGTGTTTTTTCAAGATGCGCCGCAAGAGCTTCAGTCTGACCCTACCTTGCGAGATGATCCTCATAAACTCATGATTCAGCGTCTCAAGTTTGAGCTCCATCAGGTGCGTGCTAATTGAACGTTTTTTGTTATTTAGAATGAGCTTTTTGGAGGAATTGGAGTGTGTGCAATGAGGAACATCTTACTCTGCTGTCTCAGATTGCTTTTTGCACAAATATGACGCTTGATTCTTTGAAGGGCAGATTGATCAGATTTTGTCTATAGAGTCAGAATTGCATTTTCTTCTTGACCTTCACGTGTATGCACCGAAAAAAAAGCGTTCTTAATCCGATATTGCATTGTGACAGCGCAAGGAACTGCTGAAGCAACGAGAGGTTGTGGAAGCCCGCAAGAAGGTGTTGCAAGAAAGTATTGCCAGTCGGCGAAAGTTCCTTGGCGGTCTGTCTTCCCACCTTAAAACCCTGAAGAAAGCCACTTTACCTGTTCAGACGCAGTTGAACATCCCACACACGAAGCGGAGCAAACAGGATTCTCTCGCAGAGCTTCTACCTGCTCCGCTGTATATTTTTTATACGGAGTTGTTGGCTCACAAGGAGGTCTTCAACGAAGCTGTGGAATTGGAGATCGTCGGAAGTGGAAAGGATGCTCTCACAATGGCGAAACAGCTTGCATTGAAGGAAGCAGGTACTGCAGCCTACGATCTTGTTCGGCATAGTTTAAATCTGCAATCTCATATAACACTATTGTACTAGATTGTTCTCTGGTGTTTTGATTTTTAACTATTTTAATGTACCCTAATATGTAGGTTTCACTTCAAATTATGTTTCGATCGATCGTGTTATACATTTCGTTAGCAACTAGTGGACAGGGGTGTGTATTCTTCCAATAGCAGTCTCTCACCTAGGATCTTGACAGAGTGTCCATCAATTGATGAGAGTTTGCATTTATTTCATAGATTGATGAAGTAGGCGTTCCGAGCAATCACGAGACAGGCGACTGCAAATCTTGCCTTATTTTTGTACTCAATATGACGATGAATTGGATTTCTTCTTAGTACTGTTTTGCTTCCGTATAGAAGTACGAGGAGATTTGTCTATCGCTTCACCTGGTTGCTTGTTTTTATTATGATGTTTTTCACCTTAATTCCTCTGCGCAGGTAGGAGGTCGGCAGATAGTGGTGGAGGAAGACGTGACGATGATGAGGAGGACACCCAAAGGCAGCGAAAGCGAGCCAAGAAGCCGCATGACAAGGATGCTCCTGAGAAGGAAAATTTGTACCAGTCCCACCCTCTAACTGTGTCAGTTCAAATATTCGATGAAAAGCAAAGAGGAAACAAGCTTCTAACTCTGAAGGTTGAGTACCTCACGACGCTGGATGTGTTGTGTGTGGGTGAGGAAGGCACTCCTCCTGGAGGTGTCTCTCCTGCTTTCTCGTTGGCCAACTTGTTCCGCAACGACCCGGGCCTAGAGTTGCCAAGCAAGGTAATGAAACTGATTATTTAGTGCATATTTATGTTAGAGGGTGCTTTTCTGTACCCAGCTTGTGTCATCAAGCCTTGAGAACCATTTCTTGGTTATATAAAAATATACTGCACTCTAATTCTTTATGAGTTTTTCCTATTTCCAGACATCAAGGCTTCGAGCAGGTCCTGGGTTTGTATTTGACGTAAAAAGAACTTTGCGGCCTTATAAGTGGGCTCAACATCTTGGTGGAAAGGACAATCTACCAGTCTCTCCCCCAGTTTTACATGGAAAAGAATCACAGGCCACTCAACCACAGCACCGTCTTCAGAGTGTCTTCCAGCATCTTCGAGCTCGAAGAAAAGCGCAGCTTGCATTGAAGTAAGTAATTTTGTATCTTTGAGAAATAGATAACAACTAAATCTGAACAAAATTCTTAGTGCACCCATCCAAGTTTAAACACTAATATTTTTCAAATAATGTACACATACAAGATTTGCTCTTAAAACACGAATGCCAGTTTATGAGTTATGCTGAATTATATACATAGTTTCCTGCAGAAGAATTGTCTCATTAAATCGTAATGTATTGTAGGTAATACTTAGTCACGAACTCAGTAAAATACCGTAGTGGCTATTGGTTTGTTGCATATTACACTAGTTGGTCGATCATTGACACATTCATCTGACTTTACAAGTATTGTCGATGACAGAGACCAGTTGGATTCTCTTGGAAAATTGAGACGTCCTTCTGTCAAATCCGATTCCTCCTTGCCTTGGACTTCCCACAATCCTAAGGCCACTTTGCAAGCTTGGGCTTTGCCCGATAGCAGAAACGGAAAACTCTCTTCCTCACCCACTTCTGGAAGACCAACAAGTGCAAATACGGTGACTGCAGATAGTGACACTGGAAAAGAAGACGGAGAGCTCCCGTCGACAGGGGCCACTGATATGGATGTCACGATGAACAGCTCTAAGCCTGAAGCGGACACTCCTGAAATTAGAAAGGACAGTGCTGGAGGTGCTGAAAGCATGGGTATCGACGGAATGGGACAAGGCAATATCCCATCGCCTGATGGGTCTTCAAAGATGTCAGTTCCAGCAGATGCTTTAAGCGATGAGGGCGAGATTAGACAACAGGATGCTGAGATGGGAGAAGCTACGGGACACAGTACTGGAGAGGATCATATAGTACAGCTGCCTGCCCTACCGGGAATTAATGTTCCAGGGCCTCGTTCTTTTAGGGCTGTGCTCCGCAGAGAGAATGCAGGGTCCTCTGGAAAGCAACGCGTCGAATTGGAAGTACAGGTGAGTATTTAGCCTTTGTGGAGTTACGTGCATGTGACCATATAAAATATGAACCCGTCAATTGGCTTGTGGTGGTGTTATGCTTCCTACAATGTTTGTTCTAAAGTTGGTACGGTAATGTCTTCTGCGCATGATTAATGTCTTGCATTGATGAATAATGCTGCGACCTTGTCACCCCTTTCTGCAGGTAGTGATTGGTGCCGACTATCCTTCCCGCGCACCTGAGTTCCGGGTGAGGTTAATATCAGGGATACCTGAAAAGAAGCCGCAGCCTGTATCAGATGGGAGCGGAAGCTCGGCAGTGCAGGCACCGGGTGATGTTCGACTTTTGGAAACAGAGGTAAGATTAAATCTATCCTCCCTCATTTACGAGGTGGAGAATTCTTCATGAAGTGTACTGACAGTGGATTATGGCAAACAGTGAATTCTGTCAAATAGAACTTGTCATAAAGGGTGATTGTTTTCCATTTCTTAGGCGTAGTTTCTTTTATTATGTTGCTGTGCTCTCTATGACTCTCTATTAGTTTCTTTAAACTTGTTTTTGTTTCAATACTTAAGCTGAATTGTTGGTGGTCGCAGGTGAATAACACCGTACCTAAGAAACTACCAGCAAGGGAACGCAACTATGTTTTGGCTCATCAAATTTTGGCCCTGATGGTGCAATTTGACAAGTTTTGAGACAAAGGAATCTGCTCTTTGCGAAGAAAATGAAAATCTAGTTTTTTCTATAAGCTTGCAAAGGAGCTTCGAATACGGAATTACTGTGTTTTCATGTCCACTTGTTTATTGACAGGTTTCAATTATGTGTTTCTCCTCTTAGTCTGTACAATACAGTAACACTTAACTTTCATGACATTGTGATTTTTACCAAAAAAATTAATGTGTTGGATCAAAACACCATGCAATGCCAGAGTGTCTTTCACCTATTGTGCACATGGAGGTACACTGAAGTCCTCTTTCAAATGTGTGCTGCTTCTCTTGCTAGTGATGATTCTTCTCATGCTATTTTGACAATTTCTAATGAAATTGTGCTAATTATACTAACTAATACTCGCAGCAGTTGTGTTAATGAGTGTAACTACCCAATTCCAAGTACACGTCCTAGGAACATGAAACTTCAGACGTTTTTACGAAAAGCATCAGCCTCTTCTATAATGTAAGATATACTTTCTATATGAATCCTTTGTAGCCTAAATTCACCACCTCCATAATATTCTAGAATCAATCCTAGGCAACCTTTCGTTTAGGGATCTTTGAACACTAGTAGAAAAGAGGTTCAACTACACCGAACATTATATTGAAATGCTATCTAATTTAGGCTTTTTGAAATGGTGCATTCAAAAGTCTCTTTGGTGTAATACGGCACCTAACTTGGGCAGAATCGAAGGTGAATAGTGTCACTATGGTCCCCACGAATATTGTATATTCTGGCACTCGCCACGTGGGTTTCACTGGTTTCTAGTAAAAATAAATCTAGCAGCACTGTAATTTTTTGTACGGCTATTTGACTGGATGGAGACAAATTCTGTTTGTTTGATGTTCATGTTGTTTTTATATATTACCCGCTTTATAGTACCCAGGTGGCGGAGATAGATGCCCAAAGACCTTCATCCGGCGTATTTAGAGTTAGCTATACAACACATGTGGATTAACTTGCAATCATAGGCGGGAAGACACTACGGAGGACAAGCTGCGGAGGATCGCTAAAATGAAAACACAAGAGCAAACTCAGCATAGAGGGAGAGATTCGGAGAGTGACGTGGGAGGGAGCGAGTGACCAAGCGAGAGTTTTACCAGAGTATGTGCGAGAGGGCGAAGGCAAAGGCAAGGGCGTAGGGGTGGAGGAAGCTGAGGGTGGAATCGCCAAATCGCTAGACGAACATACATTCGGGAGCGGGCGGGAAGGCAACATCACGGAGGGGAGGAGGAGAGAGGGAGGGAGCTTTGGCGAGGGTGGGGCTACGGAGGGTGGGGCTGCGGAGGGTGAGGGTGAGTCCGCGAATGAGGTTCGAGGGAGAGTGTCATAAGTTTGAGAGCCTCACAAAGAAAGAGCGAACGAATGGAATGCGTCCGCATTAACCAACTGCAGGTTGGTGTACATAGCCGCATTAACCAACTTGCAAAAATGGAATGCGTCCGCATTGGACGAGGCACCCTTGACGATGTCAATGAGTTAAAAAATTCAGTAGCGCGGATCTCGGATCAGAGTCGATGCAACCATTGGTCAATATTCTTAGGTAGGACTCGACCCCACATCTATGCGATACAATTATAGCTTACCTGCCTTTGTGAACACCGAAATGAAATCTACACAAATCACATAGCACTACCCAAAATACATGAACATCAAAGAGTTTTTTTGGTCTAGTTAGAGGTTGTTTCTACTAGTGGTAATTCTTAAACCAGATTGAAAGAGTCCTGTCAAAATGAAGCAATACATCTATGTCAAGTGAAGAAATGGAGATGTCAACGAAAAAATGAGTAAGTTCAAAAAAAATTCTCAGCAATAAATTTCTTAATTAATGAAAAGCCACCTTAATAGTAGTTCTAGAATGTCATGTCCAAAATGAATAATTATACTTTTTGGAACGATTGCATTCATCCTTTGTAAACTATTTTAAATTGTTATTTTTCTTTTGTGAATATTATGAAAATTTTAAAAATTAAATAAAACAAAGAATTTCATTGTCAATTTTGGAGTTGTTTTTTGATGAATTTATAGTATGTCAACAATATTTCTTCTAAACTTATTTAATGTTCTCAAGATTATCGTAAATGATTTATTGGAATTTGCAAATGTCTTATCGTAATTATTATTGTATGGCATAGTGTTAATAATCCACCTGTGAAAATATCAATAACCTTAAAGTCATTCTTAAAGTACGATATATTAATCATGACAAATTAGTTTATTGATATCTATTCTTTTATTGTTTGTGACCTATAACTCATATTTTTATTTTATATATATATATATATATATATATATATATATATATATTCAAACCGCTTTCATCGTTCCTCAAAAATAACATACTTCATTTGCTTTATTATTGAATATAAACTCCATTAAGATTCTAAAATGAATCTAGATTCTGAAAAGATTGCTATAAAAATTATGTAGAATTAGGATATCACATATGTCTTAAACAAAACAATTGGATCCTTTACTGAATGTAAAGTCTCATGACACAAAGATAAGATCTACTAAAAAAGCTTCAAAATTAAAAATGGTCCAGGCTATTTCCAAACATATGCCAAGATAAAAAATTCCTACTCCCAAAGAATGTGAAGAGGAAATTAGAATTTAGAAAACTTTTTTAAATCGGGGATACGGGTATATAAAACGCGAACGGGCATGTGCTCATTTGCAATCCACCTCTCTTCTAATCACAAGAGTAGTCAAACTTCTTTTGACCTCCAATAATACCTAGGTGTGCACGGTCTTATGCCCCAGACTTCCGGTTTAAAAAGGAACGGAAATGGGGACCCTTACCTGATGAAGCAATCGGTCCTTGGTTCGGACCCCGGAGTGGCAAACAATGTGCAAGCCAAGGACTCAAACCAGAGCTCAACTAGGGTTTAGGGTTTAGCGAGCGCTACTCCAATTTTACTTTGATTTTGCGTTGCAGGCTGTGTGTGTGTGAGAGAGAGAGAGAGAGAGGGAGAGTTGCGGTGAGTCTGTGAGCTTGGGCGCCATCGCCATGGCGGAGACGGCGATGGAGATCGACATCGGCACGCAGCCCTTCGACCTGGCCTTCCACCCGTCCGCCAACATCATCGCCGTCGCCACCATCACGGGCCATCTGCAATTGTACAAGTACGGGGAACCGGGAGGCGAGGTAAGCCGAGCCTGGAGCGTGCAAGCGCACACCGAGTCGTGCCGCGCGGTGCGCTTCGCGCAGGGCGGGGAGTATCTGCTCACGGCCTCGCCCGACAAGTCCATCCTCGCTACCAATGTGGAGACCGGGCAGGCGGTGGCGCGCCTGGCCGACGCGCACGCCGTGGCCATCAACCGCCTGGTGAACTGCGGCGACACCACCGTCGCGTCGGGCGATGACGAGGGCACCATCAAGGTGTGGGACACGCGCCACAACAAGTGCTGCAACACCTTCGACGCGCATGAGGATTTCGTGGCGGACATGGAGTTTCTGCCCGGGAGTCATCAGCTGCTCGGCGCCAGCGGGGACGGCACTCTCTCGATTTGTAACCTACGTCGCAACAGAATCGACTCCAAGACGGAGTTCGCCGAGGATGAGCTCCTGTCGGTCGTAGTATGCAAGCACGGGCAGAAAGTGATCTGCGGGTCGCAGGATGGAGTCCTGTTGTTGTACTCATGGGGCGCCATGGCGGATTGCAGCGATAGGTTCTTAGGGCACCCGAATTCGGTCGATGCCATGCTCAAAGTCGACGAGGATACGCTTCTTACGGGATCCAGCGACGGGATCATCCGAATTGTGACGATTTTGCCGAACAAGATGATCGGTGTGATAGGAGAGCATGCTGATTTTCCCGTGGAGCGGCTTGGTTTCTCCCATGACAGGAATGTTTTAGGGAGTGCTTCTCATGACAACACTGTGAAGCTCTGGGATGTGAGGTATTTGCATGAAGACGAGGAAGTGGAGGATGCGGCAGAGGAGGCAGCGGTTGCTCCCACCGTGCAACCAACAGCTGCTGATTCTGACAGCGATGATCAGATGGAAGTGGAGGGATCGAAGCAGCGGAAAAAGAAGGGGAAGAAGGGCAAGCAGCGCGGTGGTGCTCCTTCCAGCACCTTTTTTGATGACCTATGATGTATTATGTTGGTATTTTTTCTTCGGGTGAGAGCTTCCTCATACTCTTGATTGCAATTAGAATTACAATCAGGCACGGCTGTTGTACACCACTTCCACTTGTGTGATCTAACGATGAATGGCTCGTGTTAGATACATGATGAGGAGAGATGCGAGTGATTCAGCAGAAGATACAGATGGGTACATGACCATCATGTTTACATTGATTTTTTATTTTTTTTATTTTTTTATATAGATGTACTTATATATTCTCAATGGTGCATCTGTTCACCAAAGCTTTACTGTTTGAAATTGTGGAGGATGAGGGAGAACCTCGTAGCTGTGTTGAGCAACCAGAAGGTTGTGAACTTTGAATTCTGTTACTTGAATTGTTGTGGGTTATGCCAATGAGCATTTATGACACAATTCTGAGGGATTGTAATACGTACTCTAGTACTGTATGTTTATATGTTCATCCTTTGCTTCACAAAATTATTGAGAATTATATGAGACATTCTTAGAGCATTTTGAATAGCTGAAGAACGATTGTTTTGCCTCTATTGTTAAATATTCTACAAATTATTAGTGTTCGCAGAAATATATAATTCCAATAATGCATATCAGGTAATCATCAATTAATTGTGGAGAATAGTTTGGATCAATGTTTGAAAATAATTATTTAGATTATGAATTTATTCATGCCAGAGCTTCCTACTAATTTCTGCAACTGTGTATTGACTATTATTATTCTTTTAAGTTAAAGGACTTGGAAAATAGAATTAGAATTAGACATAGGAAAAATTTGCTAAATATTCATCTAAATAGATGCTTAATGATTGAAGAGTTTTGTTAATTACTTTTAGAAGGAAAATGTCTGTTTTCTCTTTTAACACAATGATAGCCTGCCCAAATAATGCAGTTTTGATATAATGATTGAATGTTTTTTACAATTGCAATATCTCCAATTGAAGACAGTCAAGTTTTAAGTTCTGGTTTTCAAGTTTCAAGTTCTGGTTTTCAAGTTTTATGTTCTGGTTTTCAAGTTTTAAGTTCTGGTTTTCTAGATCTCTAATGTTGTGAACATTATAAGATGAAGCCTTAATTAAGCTAAAGAATAGCTAGGAGCACTAGATTTTAGCGGATTTTTTTACCTTGATTGGGATTGCGATAATCAGAAACTTTTAATTAAAAAGTAATCATACAATTCTATCCTCAACTTATTAGCATATACTTCTAAAAAATTAGATATTCATCTAATAGTGGAATTGATGGACATGTGTATTTGAATTATATAATGTACACTTTGAATTGAAATTATGGAAATGTGTGACTTCAAAGTTAAACAAAATTTGGGTTAAATTTTTACAACTAAAAATAAAGAAGTTTCCCAAATCCTTATATTCAACACCCTTTTATTACAATCTTTCAACCAATAATGGACTAATTTACAAATGTTTTGAATTTTATAAGTGAAAGTGTCCTATCCATGTTGAAAATTGAAAGGAGTGTATACATTTGTTAAGATCAAGTTGTATGTACTAAGGGAAGATGCACAAGATAACACAATTCAATTTTTATCTTAAAATAACAAACTTCCAAATACAAGAAATATTGTGTAATATATGTGTTGTATTTCTAAGCATATATTGTACTTTCAAATATTTGTGATAATTTCAGTTCTATTCATAAGTATTTTGATAGTTGCACAATTTCACATTGATAGTAACTTTTATTTCAAATAGTGTGTAATGTCAATATGCAAATCCACACTTCAAAATTCAAATCCAAATTTTTCACAAATTTCCTGCTATCTAAATTTTTTACGTTGCAATAATCACTTAATGGTTACCTAAACAATAGGGTACATCAGGCTATTTCCAACATTCATAATATGTTGATATTCTACTATCACATGTGTAAAATTCGATAACCGACATGTTGCATATATGATATAAATCATACATATAATTTATTTATTTATTTTGATCTATTATATTGTGATAAGCTAATCAATCTATTTAAATTAAATTCATGTAGTATATGAGGTATATAAGTAATTTTTTAATCTTTCATAAATACAATGTAGTATTATTTTAAGATTTTGATTGCAAGTTATGAAGCACATGTTTTGTGAATGTGAATTTCTTTTTTGTAGTCCTTTTTATTTAAATTTAATTTCCATTAACGATTCTACATCATGCTTCTATTTTTGATTTTCTTATTTTTTATTTTTAGATGTTTTAAAGCATATATTTTATTTAAATTATTCTTTAGCGATTTATTCTATTTTATTTATTCAACTATTGTCATTTTTAAATATTTTTATGTTGCCTAAAGAATTTTGAATCATTATCGCTTACATAATTTTTTAATGTAATAGTTTAAAAAAATTCACCTATATTTTGAATTACTAGATAGGAAAGCAAAAAGGTAGGGCCTACATCTTGTCATCATTTTTCATCTCAAAATAATGTCTTTCTGTATCAAATACTCTCAATATTTATTTTCCTTAATTTTCTTTTATTTATTGAATTCTTGTCATTCAAAAATACTCTCTTAAAGCTCTCAATGCCAAAATTCACCAAAAGTATAACCATATAAGCGCATCCAAAGGGATCAAGGTTTAAGCTCTAGACTCCAATGTGAAATATATGCTTTAATTTGCCACTTTTACTTTTTCTGATTGGCAAATTTTCTGAAAATAAAAATTCCCAGCTTTAGGGGTTGGGCGTCGAAGAATTAGGTCAAGGGTTTAGCAGAGGGTTTTAGCGGAGGTTTTGCAGGCGCTCGAGCTCAAGAGAGAGAGAGAGAGAGAGAGAGAGAGAGAGAGCTCGAGGGAGAGCTCGAGAGGAGCTCGAGAAGGAGCTCGAGAGAGCTTTTGAGAGAGAGAGAGAGGGAGGTGGAGGAAGAGAGGGAAGGAAGGAGAGACGGGAGAGAAGGAGAGGGGGGCGCAATGGATTTGGCGATGGGGGAGGACGATGACATGTGCGGGGCTATTATGGCTCGCTTCGGCAATTCGCTGGCGCCGGAGCACAAGCAGTTGTGCGCGACAGTGCAGATAATGGCGGAAGTGTTGCAGGACCAGAAGCTGGAGCCCACGCCCAAGCACTACTTCGGCGCGGCGTTGGGGTGCCTGATGAAGCTGCAGGGGGCGGGCGGGGCGCCACGGAGCGAGGCCGTGACGACTTCGTTCTGTACATTTCTGGCGATGGTGCTCAACAAGATCCCGGCCAACACTCTGCGGGCGAAGGGCGATGAGGCGCTCAAGATTTTCGTAGGGTTGGTGGCGACGGATTCCGAGAACGCTAACACGGTGAAGGCGGCGCTGTCTTGCGTGGAGATTCTCATCCGCGGGGTTGATAAGTCGAACTGGCTCACGGTGGCGCCAGCGTTCAATTGTCTGCTTAGGTTTTGTCTGGACAAGCGGCCTAAGGTTCGCAAGCGGGCGCAATTGTGTATGACGGAGGTGTTGTCTAGTCTTCAAGGCACGCATGCGTTAGGAACCGCGAGTGAGGTGGTGTTCAATCTCTTCGAGCAGTCGCTGAATTCCGTTTCGAACAAGAGTCAGGGGAACTCGACGACTGGCGCTGTTGAGGTTTTGCACATGCTTGGCGCGTTGAAGCAATTGCTGCCTCTGCTGTCGGTTAAGTCGATTGGTCGTATTCTGCCTTATTTGGCGCAGCTTCACGAGCTTCAGCAACCGATGGTGACAAGAAGCGTTTTGGATACGTTGCAAGCTCTTTGTATGTATTCTAGTGCTGAGATTCCACCTGTAGCGTTAGGCGATATTTTAGGTCGATTAGGGGCTCTTCTCGCGAGCGGGGAGAAGCGAAGTTCCGTAGATGAGGTCACAGTGGTTACTCGGATATTGCAACATGGATTTCAGAAGCTCTGGAACGCGGATAGAACCTTGTGCGTCGCGAAGGTGCCGGCTGTGTTTCATTCGTTAACTGGGCTTTTAGCATGGGAGCAAGAGGAGGTGGTGTTTGCTGCAGCGGAGAGTATGCGTCATTTGATTGAAGCTTGCATTGACGAAGCCATGATCCAGCAAGGGGTTACGCAGGTTCGGTTGCATGGTGAGGAGCAGAAGCGAAAGGGCTCTTTGACTCCTATTGAGCGGATATGTGTGTCCGTAGAGAGTTCGTTGGGTTATCAATACAGCACTTCCTGGGATATGTCCCTCCATGTTGTGGCTGCACTGTTTGATAAATTGGGAGAGTCATCGGCTATATTGATGGCAAGCACAGTGATTACTTTGGGTGATCTTCAAAATCTACCTGATGACGACATGGCTTGCCGCAAGCAGCTCCATACTACACTTGGGTCCGCTGTGGCCGCTATGGGCCCAGACAAGTTTTTGGCGATACTGCCGTTGGAAATGGATGGTGCTAATCTTACAGAATCTCGGGTTTGGCTTCTTCCCACTCTGAAGCAGCATATGGTGGGTGCACGGCTTCAGTTTTATCAAGAGTCTCTTGTTCCTCTGGCAACTCGGCTACGTGAACGAGCTCGTTCGTGTGCTGCAGCTGGGAAGCCTGTGGCAGCTAAGAATGCCGAATCTTGTGTTCAGTCGATCTGGGCGCTCCTGCCTTCATTTTGCAACTATCCATCAGACACTGCCCAGAGCTTCAGCCTTATTGCGAAAACATTGGGAGACGTGCTTACGAAAGAGCAAGATTTGAGGGGCCTTGTATGCTCCAGCTTGAAGACTTTGGTGGCTCAGAATAGGAAGGCCAGGGGAGACAAGATGGACGACAAGGTTGCGGGGATACTAATTGAGGAGGAGAATTCAGAGGAGTTGAACGTTGCTGAACAACGAGCTAGGTCTCTGTATACACCAGAGGTTGCAGCTGCGAATTTGAAAACCATTTCTGGGTATTCGCGCAACTTTTTGCCTCTGTTGTTCAATCTTTTTGTTGCATCCCCTGCTGAGAGGCGTGGAGATCTGCAGCTCACAATCGCAGCAATTGCATCCATCTCCGACAAGCAGACAGTCAAGAGCTTCTTTGTGGCAATTATGAAGAAGCTCCTTCAAGCTACGGTTGAGGCTAGTACTCCAGCGGAGCCAGGTGCTATGCAAGTCGATGCTCCGAAGCCTGAAGAGAGTCCTACAGCACGGAGGTGCGTCTTTATGGATTTGGCTCTTTCCTTGGTAAATGGATTGGATGATGAGGCCCTAGGGATGCTGTTTTCCACAGCTAGACCTGCATTACAGGACAATGATGCTGCAGTACAGAAGAAAGCGTACAAGGTGCTTGCCAGCATCTGCCAGGCCAATATAAATTTCGTGGCTGGGAAGGTAGAGGAGTTGCTGGAGACGTTGCTGACATCCTTGTCCAGTGTGCATTCTTCTGCAAGGAGGCATCGTCTCAGATGTCTGCACTTCCTCATCCTTCATCTTATGAAGGGCGGGTATGAAAGGAAAGATGAGGCAATTGCTACTTTAATCAGTGAAATCGTATTGGCCACAAAGGAGTCGAACAAGAAAACTCGCAATGAGGCTTATGATTTACTCATAGAGATAGGCCATGGTATGCAGGATGAGGATACCGGTGGTTCTCAAGAGCGTTTGATGCAGTTTTTCACAATGATAGTTGGTTGTTTAGCTGGTTCAACGCCACACATGGTTAGTGCTGCTGTCGTGGCTCTAGCCAGGCTGCTGTACGAGTTCTCGTCTGAGCTTTGTCATACCGTGCCGGACCTCTTACCATCTGCGCTGCTCTTATTGAAGAGCAAAAATCGAGAAATTATTAAGTCGGTGTTAGGTCTGGTGAAGGTGGTTATTGCTAGGTTTCCAGCAGCAGAGTTGGACCAACATTTGCGCAGTCTAGTGGAAGGCTTGATACTTTGGTCAGATGATTCGAAGAATCACTTCAAAGCCAAAGTCCGAGCCATTATCGAGAGACTTGTGCGAAGGTGTGGTATGGATTCTGTAGCCAAGGTTATGCCGCAGGAACATATGAAGCTGCTTACCAACATTCGGAAGACGAAGGAGCACAATGAAAAGAAGAAGAAGACCACAGAGGAAGGCGAAGAAGCTGAGACGAAGTCTGTGCAATCTCGTGCTAGTACTGCGAGGAAGAGCAAGTGGAATCACACGGATATGTTTTCTGATGATGACGATGATGATGAGTATGGCGACATGGACGGCAGTATGAAGGCCTCTACCATGGCCAAAACGAGGACCAATAAATCTGATGGAACAACAAAATCAAGGAAATTGCGGAAGTCTAACAAGAGGCTTCCAGAAGATTTGATGGACGTTGAAGGAGAGGGAGAGCCTCTGGATTTGCTGGATACTCGGAAGACGCGTGAAGTTTTACGAGGACCCAAGTCCCAGAAGAAGAAGAACGACAGTGATGACGAACTGGAGTATACTGCTGATGGGAAAATGATTGTAGATGAGAGTGGGGACAAGATCCGTGACAAGATAAAGAGGAAAAGGCAGTGGGAAGAAGATCATCCTCACGCTGCTGCTAGTCAAGCTGGTCGGAGTACCAAACGTGGTGACGATGAAGTGTCTCGAAAATCACAGAGCAGGCCCGGTAAGGCAAGGAAAACAAATAATGAGAGCAAAAGCTGGGCCTACACTGGAGATGAGTATGCCAGCAAGAAGAGCAAAGCAGTGGGTGATGTCAAGAAGGATGGGAAGCTAGACCCATATGCGTACTGGCCTCTGGATCCTAAGATTTTGAACAGGCGGGAGGCAAAGAGGAACGCAGCAAGGAAGGGCATGGGCAGCGTCATGAAGTCGGCCAAGAAGATGCAGGGCATGAGTTCTAAGGAAGCTTTGGCCCAGAAACCGGCCAGAGCTAAAAAGCAGCAAAAGGCTCACAAATAGATCCGAGTGACCGATACTCTGTTGTAGCAATTAGCAGTTTTGAGATGCCCATATCCAACATGGGTCCGTGTTTAGGTTTTAGTACATTTTGGCCTGATGATGAGTTTTGTCATCGTCATCGTCGTCATCATAGTATATATAATTATCAAGTTGAGTTTAGTTTCTACCTTACAGAAAATGTGGAGGTAACGATTCTGAGGGATTTTTGCCTGTGTAGCACCAATTTATAATCCAAACACTCAATCGGCGAAGACTGCTTGCCCCGGACAGTCTCATTTTTCACATCTGAGTAACTGCAAGTCTCACTACATAGTTTGTTTCCTGTTTTGACAATGTAGTAGGCGTCCAGATTCCTGGAGTTTTGTGTTGCAGAAATCTCTGGACTCTCTTGCTACCCTTCCGCGCTTTTGCACATCAAAAGGAAATCGTACGAAACACAACAGCTTCCAACCGATCGTCGCCCTTAAGATCTCGGTTAGAAGCAAGTTCAGCAGTGAAGACTCCGAAATGACTCCTGATGTCTCGTCTGCCTCGGAAGGCAACGAGAGTGAAGGCATGCCGAGTGATCCACACAGCGAGAGCTCGAGGTTTTTGAATCGTCGTGCGACACTTACATAACTGCTGTGGGAACTTTCCACTTTCAATGTCTTCGTCTATCTGTTTGCCAGGTCTCAACTTCTTTGCTTAGTGACTGGCATTTGCATCATGGCTTAAGGTATGTGCGCACTTGGCCTTAGAGCATCCCCATTAGTCGCCTTACTGTAAACCTTTAAAGGGCCTTTGACGGGCCTTCGACGGGCCTTCGACGGACAGTTACATCACAATTACAGGTTGAATGGAATTTTGGTCCTCCCTTAAAGGTGACCTATAAACAATTTCCTTACTTAATTGTTGTGAAACTCTTTAACAAGTTACAAAAGAAATCCAAACCAAAGTGTAGTGGAAAGAAGATAGAAAGATGAGCCCTTGAAATTTTCTATTTCCAGCAATTTAAGGATGGCCTCTAAAGGCCTGAAATTCAGAGATCTTTTTCCCTTTAGATGTCACGGTTTTGATGAGAAAGGTGTTTAGAGGTCACCACTGGGAGCTTAGAGGACCTTTAAGCCTCTAACTTGGATGAGAAGCCGGATGGAGGTTTAAGGGCCTACATGTCCACTGGAATGCTCTTAGAGGTGTTCTTACAAGGTGATCTTACCTCCTTATGAAAGTGTGTGTTCCCACCTACATTCTTTAGTAATTACCAATCCTATATCAATGTCCACATGGCAAACTTTAAAGAATGGGTACAAGAGCCAAACCACACGAGTGCCAGAGGAAGTTTCACAACTTTCTCCAACATGGCACTTTGCTTTTAAAAAGTCTTCTTTTCCTTGTTTTTCTCCTTATTCTGTGGAACTTCCTTTCCTTATTTTTCTTCATATTATGTGGAACTTCAAGGCACTAGTGCTTGGTAGTTTTGAAATGCATTTGTTGTGCCAAGTCACTCTACTTTATTGCGATGTGGATCCTAAAGCAAAATCCAAAGCTACAAAGTTATTCCATGTCATTTTTGCCACGCCCCTCGTGTACTATACATGTTGGAGGTTTTGTACTTAAATGATGTACACGATGTAAGTGACTTGTGCATCAAATTTCAGATTTAACAATAGGCATAGCATTGTGAAAAACATTGCATAAGGAACACGGTTTTATGTTATTGTTAATACTCATCTTGTTTTTTTGATAAAACCATTTTTTTGTTAGAATAAAAATTCATGCCCTAAACAAAGGTCTATGTCTATTCTTAAAGAAAAAAGAAGCGGAAAAAAGAAAAAAGAAATTATCTTTTATGTTTTGAAGGATTTTTTTTTCATGCTTGACCAAAAAAAATGACAAGACTTTGGCTCCTTGTAGAATGAAAATCTTCCACAACATAGTTTACTTGCATTTAAAATCCTAAAAGTAATTGAAGGATGTATCAAAATTTTGGAGCTGCCCAAAAAATAAGAAAACCCACTTTGGGCACCATAAATATTTTTCTCAATGTATAGTGTAAAAAAGTATTATACTCCTGCGAAGCTCTTTCAATTCCCTACATTTAAAAAAAAAATTCAAAAACTCACATTCAAAATTGACATTGTAGGAACCTGCCCAAAATTTCAAGAAGCCCATTCTAGGACTTTGGTTGTTTAGGGGTTAACAGGGCACCAAAATTGGAAATATTCTCAAGTTTTGATTACTTAAGAATGGTCTAACCAATGTGGTACTTGAGGAGCCATTATGTAATCCGGCTACTATTGACAACACCTTTCTAAACCTCATTAATG
Organism: Ceratodon purpureus; assembly: GCA_014871385.1. NCBI lineage: Eukaryota > Viridiplantae > Streptophyta > Bryopsida > Pseudoditrichales > Ditrichaceae > Ceratodon > Ceratodon purpureus. Next base: position 1,470,514 of record CM026428.1, read on the forward strand.
ACAAATTTCCTAAAAAGAAGGTATTCCTCCCAAAATCGTGGAGGTGTTAAATTTCTATCCACGTTCTTTGCAAAGGCCAAGTGCAAATGGGCCTTTAACCCCTTTACCGCTCAAGAGCAGTTCTAGAGAAGCCATAGTTTTTGGACGGTATTTCCTCCACGCGGTACGGTTATATAAAGTAGCAATGGACTTGAGTCATTTCTAACCATAATCATGTGAGGGCTCTCCACTTCTCTCGAATCTATCTTCCAATAATATGAGTAGTTAAATTTCTTTTGATTTCTTAAGTAACTTCTTGTCTGCACTTACAACTTCCACTTTAAAACTTGTATAAAAATTAGTGATGTTATTTGTGATATTTAAGCAAATAAATATAGCCATGCTTTGATGAAACAAGTGCTCGGTGAACCTTAGTAAGATCATACTGTTGAGAACATCATAGTATGTCTTTGAATTGTCTAGCGCGCAGTCAAAAATGAGATTTTGGAGGATGTGTAACTTCCGTAACACCCTATTGGAATTTTTTCCTATTGTATTCAATGTACCTCCCGCGGCGGAATCTGCCGTTGGCCAGGCGACGGTTCACCTCCCGGGATTATGCGCGGAATTCCCGCCCCACCCAAAAACCCGCCCCACCCCAAAAACCCGGGCAGTCTTCAATTTTTTTTCTGAAGATTTACTTTTTTTCTTCAAAATTTAGTTTCAGACTGTATACAGATTACAAATATTCTGATTGAAATTCTAAGGAGAAATAAAGTCTCCAGACAGTAAATCTCAAAAACTCTAAGGAGAAGTAAAGTCTCATGACAGTAAATCTCAAGACAAAGTCGCAATTTATTGTTCATTTGTAACTTGGGTGAATATTTACATAAATTAAAAAAATCAACAAAAACTAAACTGCTTAAGATCAAACAATAGCAAAACAACATCAACATCACACACTCAATATCAAGTCAAACATCACATAAAACAAACAAAAATTTACAGAACAAATTACAAGTAAACATGTATCAAATTCACAATTTCATTTACAAGCTGAGAATTGAAAAGTCCCCTTTTAAAGGGCCAAAATCTGAATATCTTCAAGGGGCTTTTTTCTATTTCTAAGCGCTCCAAAAATTCTAATTACAAAATCCTAAGCTAATTCCGAATTGAAACTCTACAAAACTGAACTCCTCTACTCCGAGATAAGAGTAACCGCAAGTGAATTACTGCGAGCTAACAGGTGCACCAAGTAGATTCTCAACCTGAAATAGACAACAAAACAACTGTAAGAATAAACCAAACTATACATTTTAGAAATTCTGAAAAACAATGTATTCATTCAGAATCCAGAGAACTGGAAATTAGACATGACAGAAATCACATGATATACCTTCGGGATTTTCGACATAAACGTTGTCAACACGTTGGAATCAATTGGACCGTTAAAATTGAAGAAATTGCAACCGGACGCTGATCCAAACACAAATCCCCCTGATGTGCTCCCATGATTCACCAAAGACTGAACAACAACAATTTAATCAATTATAGAGTAAAAATAAACATTCGCTATATAAAGCAATGTTAACAAAATAAAAGAGAAAAATATGTAAAATAATAAAGAAACTAACCTCGTTTGGAACTAGTTTGGAACTCCCAAGAAGCACCGGCAAAGCTTTCGAAACAACAGCCATACCCTGCCGAGAAACTGATTCACAGAAATTAGAGAATGCACGGATTTCAATAATAGAAAACTGAATAAGACTACCCAAACAAAGCTGCTCCAACTCAAAAACAACACCTTCAAATGATCAGAATGATTCAGCTAAAATACCTGCTTCACATAATTCCCACGAAGTTCTTCTCCGGCTGCTTCAGTCTTAACATTTGCTGCTTCTGTCTTAACATTTGCTGCTCCAGCAGATCCATTTCTTGATAGAGCCTCATCCTTTGGCAATGACGCATTAGCAAGCTGAAGACCCTGAAAACCAATCACAATCAAGTTATGAAACAAAAAAAATTTCGAAAATAACAATTAGAAAATCACCAAAACAAAAAGAAGGATTAATATCAGGAAACTTACCTTTCCAGTTTTGCCCTTCTTCACTTCTTGAGACAAAACCTGTGAATACCTTGTTCCGTCTCCAGAGATTATTCGCTGACAAGTGTCCATCTGAAGTTTCACAGGGTTGGCGTTATACTGGTTGAACGATTTCACGTCCCGATGACCTGTCACTAGCATTGCTTTGTCTGAGGGAATATTGGCTTCAGCCATCCTGGAAATCCCCATCCGCCGCGGAGTCTTGTTGGTAAACTTCCTGTCACCGACAACGATACCTGAAAGAAGATAATTTCGTTAAAATCTCAAAAAAAAAATTCAAGAAATTAAAACACCAAAACTTAAACATCATACTTCTGAAAATTAAATTGAAACAAATGTTAAAGAAAACTTACCAGGAGAACTCTCAATCAATATTCGAACTGCTTTGCCCAAATGATTTTTCCCACAAGCCCGCTTCTGGAACCAGACCTTGTCGCTGAACTTCCAATTAGTCTTTGCCATCAGAAAGACCGGGTGAGGATTTCCCTCAAAACGGTCCTGTAACTCCTCTTTGGTAAACTTGGGCCATCGCTCACTCATCCGCTTAAAGGTATCCACAACGTCAGAATCCGCACAGTCAATCGAGTGTCGGATAGAGTGCTTAGAACAGTGCTCAATATCCAGTTTATAATTTTTGGACAAACTTGGATTATACCTAATAACAAAAACAAAAGGACGAATTAGTGTGATTACAAAATAAAACATCAAATATAATCAGATAAAACCAACAATCAAAGCAAAAATTAGATAAAATCAAGTGGACAAAATACAAACTTATTATAAAAAGTGTTTGGAAAAATACCTCAAGAACTCAACTCCATTCTCTGTCAGCAACTGAAACTGACCAACATGTGTCGCACGGAGCTCATCCTGTCCACGTATGAACAGATTTCTACAAAAGAAATACACAAGACGAGATATCAAACCTGACGGATTTAAAACTGACGCTCCAGGAGACATCAGAACTAAAACCTCCTCATCTCTGGAAAGTATATCAGAGGTGGAGGTCTTAATTCCAAGGCCCCGCCTAAAGGAACGCTTCACAGACTCAGTCCCTGCAAATTTTACTCTACGGTATCTTGGATCCGTCATGATATTGAACGGAAGCTCCAAGACCGAAGTCCTCTGAACTCGCTGTTCCTGCTGCAGTCGAATGATGCGACCGATAGCCCTGATCAAATTCTGAAGGCTGAAAACAGAAAGTCAATTAGATCTCAAAACCAAAATCATACATAAGTAAACACTCATACTACTAAAGTCAGTCAACAATGCAAGTTCAAAACTGAGAAATAAATAAACAAAAAACATTCAACTAAAATAAAAAAAAGGATAAAGAGAACTTACGATGATGGTAGGTATAAAGTACCGTCTTGTTTTGTCACCTGAAGAGCGAAGTCGTGCAACAGTTCGACAAATCCGCGGATGTCGTCTTCTTCAGAAAGCTCCCCGATCGTTTTATCGGTTGGAATACCCCGGAATCTCCGCCATTCATCAAACGCATTCTTGGCCCAAGTCTCCGAATGAGCACTCCTACGCTCACCACCCATCGAAGTGTTCTTGACCTCAGTCGCATCGAGCTCTCGAAACCTGGAATTTTGAACTGAAGTGCCTGAGAAACACAAAAAAAAGATTAAAATCAGAATCACAATCAGGTTCAAGAAACAAGTAAAAGCAGATTAAAATTCAAAAATTATTTGAAAAGAAAACTCACCAGATTTTGCGGACTCAGAAGGAACCGTATTCTCCTTCGCTCCATCATCACCTTCAAACTCCTCCTCCTCGGGAAAATTCCCGCTTCGGGGAATAAAGACATCATCAGGATCCTCTTCGTCGTCTTCATCGTCTCCAAGATTCTTCGTATCGCAACAATCAGGTGGAACTGCGTCTTTCAGCAAATTCTCCTCATCCTCATCGTCATCCATCACCATCTCATAAACCGGTTGAACAACATTACTTTCTTCGACAGCAACTTCGGCAACAGAACTACGCAATTCGTCACCTGCAACTGAAACATAACAAGACAGATTACAACAACTTAAAGAACAGAAACTATGAAAACAATAAAGAAGATATAAACAAATGAAAACGATAAACAAATGAGTCAAATATCAAAAACAGGATTAACAATTCTCACAGTCTAAACAAGTGCCAGATATCTAACTAACATCGGACATCAAAACATTTATCTGAATCTAAAAAACTGATCCGAATTACCTCCATAAAAACTAGACACCCTAGGATCGTGAATATACTCATACACTAGTCTTCTGCGATACTCAGCTTCCCTGCGACTCCTAGTATATATAACACCACTATCTGGAAATTCCAAACTAAGTTTAGAGTAAACAATATAACATCTAAAACGCTTGCTAAAACAACACATAAACTATAACTATAAGAATACGAACTACAACTTACCAGCATCAATATACCCAATCTCCCCATCTCCTAAAACCGCGTGACCATCGTCACCAACGACAAACTGAACACCGTCATCTTCAACGAAACCTAACATAAAACACATCAAAATCTTAGAAAACAGTTCATATCCAAAACATAAGCAATGAGCTAAAATAAAATTCAACAACCAGACACAGCCACTTAACGAAAAATACATTTACCTGAGACCACATTTGACGGCAGCGGTTCGTACATCGAAGGATCGTGTACATCAAACTCCGGAGAAGCAGGAACAATATCTGAACAAACACAAATATCATAAGAAACATATAAATTGCAAAAAAAAACATTCACAAGAATAAAAATAAAAAGACAAAAATGATACTCACCAATACGGTTGCCGTCATCGACAGTGACCAATTCTCCATCTAAAAGATCCAAATGTAGAGTTAAATGAAGAAAAAAAACAAAAGTTAGAAGAGTTACAAGAGTTAGAAGGCACTGTAGAGACAAAAAACAAAAGAAAAAACAGAATTGAAATAAAGAAACATAACAAAAACTAGACTCACCATTCACCAAGCTGAAAACATCAAAAATACTCAACATGAAAAGTGAAACTCACCATTAGCAATCACCACATCCGCGCGGGAGATGTCGGCGACAGAATTCTCAACCACAACCTCTGAACCTGCAAAATCAAAAAAACAAAAATATAAGAAAAAAAGATCAACAGCAGATGCGCTGCCGCGCGGCTTCGGCGGCCTTCGGCCGGGCATGGCCTCTTCTTTTTAATATTAGACAAAGACAAACGAGATCATCTGCACTCATATAAACCAAGCTGAGAACATCAAAAATACTCAACATGAAAAGTCAAACTCACCATTACCAATCACCACATCCGCGCGGGAGATGTCGGCGACAGAATTCTCAACCACAACCTCTGAACCTGCAAAATCAAAAAAACAAAAATATAAGAAAAAATGATCAATAGCAGATGCGCTGCCGCGCGGCTTCGGCGGCCTCCGGCCGGGCATGGCCTCTTCTTTGTAATATTAGACAAAGACAAACGAGATCATCTGCATTCATATAAACCAAGCTGAGAACATCAAAAATACTCAACATGAAAAGTCAAACTCACCATTACCAATCACAACATCCGCGCGGGAGATGTCGGCGACAGAATTCTCAACCACAACCTCTGAACCTGCAAATCAAAAAAAACAAAAATATAAGAAAAAATGATCAACAGCAGATGCGCTGCCGCGCGGCTTCGGCGGCCTTCGGCCGGGCATGGCCCCTTCATTTTATACTTCGCCAATTCTTAATTATAATCAAACAAAAATGACACTACATACACGCAAAACTAAGAAAATCAAAAAAACTCTAAAAGAAAAAATTATCCCACCACTTCCCAACACAACATCAACGAGGGAGATATCGGTAACATAATTCTCAACAGCAGCTTCTGAATCTGCAGAAACAACACAAAAAGTCAGAAAAATTGAACAACAAATGATGCGCTGCCGCGCGGCTTCGGTGGCCTTCGGCCGGGCATGGCCCCTTCAATTTTGATTACATTATTATCTTCATTAACAAAATTAAACCAGAAATAAAGTTTCAGTGAATTAATTACCATTATACTTAATTTAAGAAAATAGACACATACCTTTCGAAACTTCAGTGTCAACGACAATGTTGACATCTGCTACATCCTCCGTGACTATCTTATCCTCGTTTAAGACCTTAAATAATTTAGAATTAAACTTTAGTTAAATTTACAACTTAAACATTAGAAAACTTTTAAATGATCTTCGCAAAAATTAACATAACAGAACTACAAATAAATGATAGTATCGGTCACCTGAGTCTGTGAAATGTAAACCTCCCAAGAGAGCATACAAATGGAGTCGAGCTCTGCACTGTCGTCCTCGTCGACGGCTTTAGGATTCAGCTCCTGGCAGTCGATTTGGTGCTGCCGTTCAAGCTGCTCCAGCTCATCCATCTCGTCATCCTCAGTCCTGTTAATGACACTGGCCTCCCCAGATGATACCAAATCGGCTTCGACTTTCACGACCTCAATCTTGAGAATATCTGCCAAGACAAATTTAAACAAATTAGATACCAATAGAACAAAGCAAGTACAAGACAAGAATATCTATTAAAAAAACAATCAAAACTATTGAAGAAAGTACATCAAATCTACCTTGACTGGAATCCACTTCGCTCTTGATATCGACAAACTCGTTACTCATTCGCTGCCTGAGATTGAAGGTCGGCAGAACATGAATCTTCGGCAATGGCTTCACGTCTACGTCCACGTCGACATCAACCGCTCGTCGTCGCTTCCTCGCAGTGGATGCGAAAGATTCCATAGTCTCAATATCCTCAATTTCGTCCATCAAACTCTGCAAATCAAACAGAAAACTAGTCAAACATAATAAATAAAGAACAAAACATAGATAACAAGAAAAGTAAAATATTACAACAAAATAGTAAACCAAGAATTATAAAATCGAAATCTATACATTACAAGTACATATAAAGCAACATTATAAAGCTGAGAAAAAAAATTCATAAACGACACTGACTAATCAAACAAGACTACAACAAACTATCAAACAGACAACCTAAGTAAACACACAATCATGGAAAAAAAAAAAAAAATGAGAACAAGAGTCAGGAGCATACGAACCTTAGGCTAACTTAGATCAGCGCCGCCTTCTTCGACAAACACAAATCCTATCAACAGCGCACAAACAAACAACAACAACCGCGTTAGAAGTAAAAATAAGCCAGAAATCAAACAAAAAGATAAAACAAAAGAGAAACAAATAATACACAAAACACAAAGAAAAGAACTATAATAAAACACAAAACATAAAAGAGACTCACCTAACCACTGCGACGTAGTAAAATCGGAACGAAGAGCACTCCAGCACTCCACAGCCGCCACCGCCACCGACCTGAAAATACATACACAAATCAACGATCGCGTTAGGAGAAATCTTAACCAAAAATCAAACGGCAAATCAAACAAAATAAAATAAAACTCGCAAAACAAGAAAAGCAAAACCCTACGAAAAACCTCCAAATCGAAAAACCGCCGCCGCCACGACCTAAAAGCCACAGACACAAACAAACCTCAATAGCGTTAGCAAAACACAACGGCAAAACCACAAGAAAAGAAATCAATGAACAATGAACAAAACACGAAGTAAAAACAACGCAAAACTCACAAACAGACACGAAAAAAACCTAATAACTGAGCAAACATGCAACTCACCTGCAAATCGTGCAACCGCGACGCTCGCAACCGCAACGCCCGCAACTCGCAACACAACTCAAACTCGCAACACAACTCGCAACACAACTCGCAACCGCAAAACACAACTCAAACTCGCAACCGCAACACAACTCAAACTCGCAACACAACTCAAACTCGCAACACAACTCGCAACACAACTCGCAACACAACTCGCAACCGCAACACAACTCAAACTCGCAACACAACTCAAACTCGCAACACAACTCGCAACACAACTCGCATACGCAAACACAACTCAAACTCGCAACCGCAACACAACTCAAACTCGCAACACAACTCAAACTCGCAACACAACTTGCAACACAACTCGCAACCGCAACTCCACTCAAACTCGCAACACAACTCGCAACACAACTCGCAACACAACTCGCAGACAGACAAAACGCAAAACACAAAACGCGGAGACAAAACGCGGAGCTCTGCCGGGACTCGCGCGAGAGACAAGAGGAAAAAAGACCTGGGGTTTCGGGCCCTAACTTTATATACTTCCTCAATCAACGGTGAAGATCATCCGAGATTTCAAGAAAGTAATCCAGACCGCAGGATTTGACATTCCAGACACTTCGAATCGTTTCACCTCTCGTTCGTCCAGATCACTTCTCGTTCGTTGAGATAAATTTTCGTTCGTTACATGCACGTGTCGCTCAGAGACTGGTGTAGCACATTTGAAAACAAATCCCATAACGAATGCAAATCCCACAAACTTCATGGATATATACTACGACGTTCACTTCGAAAATTAGAAATAAACTCCAGGTGCGCTGGTCGTTGCGTGGATGTGTGCCGGGCGCGGGCACAGGTGATGCTCACTGTGGGCACGGGTGATACTAAGCGCGGGTTCGGGTGAGTACATCCGTGCACTCGGGTACGCTGGCCGCGGACATCGGTGCTGAATGGAAGCGGGTTTCGAATACTTGCGCGGGCACTGGGACTGCTTGCGCGCGGGCATGGGTGCAGCTGACGGGCATGGGTGGCTCATGCCGTGGGTTAGAGGGGCTCACGGTCGTGTATTGCCAAACCAAACTATTTTTCTAATTGGGCTCCCGATTATCCCATATCGATTGCAATTTCCTATCTAACCATGGATATATGTGCAAAAAATATCCTTTCAAATCAGAAGTTCATGCGGTGCTACGGGTGGGTACAGTGTACTCAGTTACGTTGGGCGCGGACATTGGTACCGAATGCAAGCGGGTTCCGATTTGTAACGCGGGCACTGGGACGGCTTGCGCGCGGGCTTGGGTGCAGACTACGGACATGGGTGGCTCATGCCGTGGGTACAAGGGTCTCACGGTCGGGTATTGCCAAACCAAACTATTTTTCTAATTGGGCTCCCGATTATCCCATATCGATTGCAATTTCCTATCTAACCATGGATATATGTGCAAAAAATATCCTTTCAAATCACAAGTTCATGCGGTGCTACGGGTGGGTACAGTGTACTCGGGTATGTTGGGCGCGAACATTGGTGCTGAACGAAGCGGGTTCCGGGAATGTTGGGCGCGGACATTGGTGCTGAATGCATACGCGGTTACTGGGATTGTTTGCGCACGGGCTTGGGTGCAGCTTACGGACATGGGTGGCTCATGCCGTGGGTTTAAGGGTCTCATGGTCGGGTATTGCCATCCGAGAGATGGGGTTGTATTCAAACCATTTTTCTAATTTGGGCTCCCGATTAACCCATATCGATTGCAATTTCCTATCTAACCATGGATATATGTGCCAACAATATCATTGCTTCTCGAATCACAAGTTGATTACGGCGCTGCTGGCGTGGGAAGCTTGAGGCAATAACAGTAGTTGACCACATCGCAGTTAGCCCTTATCCAAAGCAAGTATTTCCACAGTTAAAACAGATATTGCATTGATTATTAATAAGGACCCAATTGCGTTCACATTGGGCATTGTCATCTCATTGGGGCAGACTCGGGTTCACATGGGCAGGCTGGGGCAGGGGCGGGCACTTGGGGCAGGCTGGGGCAGTCGCGATCTGTGGGGGCAGACTCGATGGAAAATTCCAACGGGCTGTTACGCCGGGTGAGGCCCCCCCGTCGGGGCTCACGCATTTTTAGATCCCCCTACCGCACGGGTCGGGCTACGCCCTACCCCTAGTGCGTCGGGGGATCTAAAAACGCGTGAGCCCCTACCGGGGGGGGCTCACCCTATACAAACATGTGTTGTATTTGTAAGTATTTTTCTATATTTTGAAGTATTTTTAATACTTTTGCGTTTTGTTTATAGATATTTTGATAATTGTATAATTGCAAAATGAGTAGTGTTTTTTTAGAAGAGGAAGATTATAATTCTCCAAGTTTATAATTCAAATTTCATTTTTTTTTTTGTTTTTTTGATGTAATTTTCATTTTGGACATTTGAGGAACCTCAATGTATGTCAATCTTTTACGACCCCACCTTAATTTCTAAAATCAGAGCCAAATTCACTTCTTATAATAAAAATTACTTATTTCTATCAATTTGAGTAATTTTAAGTTATAACATATATTTTAACATGAGTATTTTATACTGAAGTCATTGAATTTTACTATAAAATGCATGATTTTAATAAATGAACTACTATTCTCTATCCATCATTGGTAGGCTTCCGCTTTCGCTTTCTTTTCCCCTGCAAAATGAAACATGAAATGTTCATTAGATTTATATCATAAAAACATACAAATTGTATGTATGCAATTATATACATGAAAATTAAACATATATGTGTATATATGTATGTATATTTATATATACATTAAAAATAACAACAACAAAATATGAATAAAATAGTAAAAGTAACTTACTGATTTTTCAACTTTGCTATCTTCTTTGACTTCATGGCAATGTCTTGTTATTTCGCCCAACAAATTTCCTGGAGTACATTCCTACAATTCAAATACATAGATATAGTTATAACAAAAACTATAAAATAATAATTATGAAATGCTACTTCAAACTTAAAATGTATGTATATAAATACTAAAAAATTATGATATGATGTAAGAAAAAAATTAGTAGAGATGAACTTACTTTGAGAACATTGATCATGTATTTAGGTCTTTTTTTGTGACGATTGAAGTTTTTATTTCCTGTAATTGCAAAGAAATCATCTAATATTTCTTTAAAAGAGAGGGATACTTTGAATTTAGGCATACCAATATTATTTTTTTGGGCAACTTCTTTCAAATGATCAACACTTGCCAAAACATCTACATTTGCATTTGATTTTGGAACATTTGTGTAGCGGGTTTCCATTTTGACGATATTCTAAAAAATAATCCTTGGGTAAAACAAATCAAACTTATAATAGATTGCAACTAATAGAACTAGTTAAAACTTCTAGCTTACTAAATAAACACGTTATTAAAATATAGAAGAGAAATACAAGCAAATGACTATTATCAAACAAATGAATTGAATAAATCAAGTAAGAAGAACTTGTTTTTATATAAATGAAATCCAAAGTAAAATATTGATTATATAAAGTAAAAGAATTGATAAATAAATCATGTAATGAAGAAAAAAAGTAAAAATAAGAATTGTAGTTCGTCCACACTATAGATAAAGTAAGCTACACATTTCCACAACTCTAGTCTATTTTTCCTTAGAGACAACATTTATAGAAAACATGAACCCCATAAATAGTTCTAGAATTCTACGTACAATAATAGAGTAGCAAGTTCATGCGCCTCCAAACAAACATTTACTTCTTTTTGAAAAAGTAAAGTTTGTCTCTCAACTTGTTAATTTGATAAACTTTGTTTAAAAATAAAAATAAAAAAGCTTAAAATAGCCAAATATCAATAAAATTATTTCTCTTATTTTACGTAGAATTTTAGAAACTCCCATGAACAAACATGCTACTGTACCCCACAAATATCAAAACTTATCAAAACCTTTCCTGACGCTTTTCCTCACCTTCAGACAACCGACAGACGAACGAACGAAAAGCTTCCAGCGGGAAACGATTCGTCGTGTGGGCGGACGAAAGAGAAGACGCAACGACGAGAGTTTCGGAGACATGATCAAAACACTTGTTTTTTTGCTTCTTGTCATGGCACCATACACAGTTTTACCGCAACCCACTTGGATTCCAACCTGGGTCCACCCCCAAATTTCCATTCCTCAAAGATGTAGCAAAAAATTCGTATTCTCGGACCAAAAGGTTTGTGGGTTTTGGTACAACAGGTTGCTGGGATGGAAAATGGACATGTAACTTAAGCATTGGATTTGGATTTGGATTTGGATTTGGGTTTGGTTTTGGGTTTGGTTTTGGGTTTGGGTTTGTGGGTAGCTGTTTTGGTGAGGAGGAGGGATTTGGGTCGAGGTGGAAGCCAAGTTTGGTGAGTTGGAGTGTTTGCTGACTGTTATGGGTGGTTGTTGGGGATGATCATCTTGGCATCGGCAGGGGCTTCTTTGCGGAGCGTGGGCTGGAGATGGGAGTAGAGGTGCTTGGGGCGGGGAGTTTGCTGTGATGGGTTGGAGTTTATGTTGAGGTTTTGGGGCGAGACGGTGTGACAATGGCAGCGATGGTGCCTCCTCCTCCTCTGCCTGGTGTTTCGTCTTCGGTGCCGTCTGTGGAGGGTTCTCGGATTACGCTTCTCATTCGTCACTTGCCGGAGGGGCTGCCTGCTGATACTCTCAAACGCCTGTTTTCGCATTATGGCGCCTCGGATTTTCGTCTCTGCCAATCGGGAAAGTAAGATTGCGTTTTTGGAGAATTGGCGCTGTTCATGAACTGGGATTTTTTTTTTATTTTTTATTTTTTTGTGAGGATGTTTGAGATGTTTGGGATTTGAGGGGATGAAGGTATAAACCCTAAAGTTTGTTTTGGAATTTTGATGTTGAGGTTTAAGATGTTTTGTGGATCAGGATGAAGAATTGTGCTTTTGTGGACTACGATAATGAAGCAGCAGCTGCAGCTGCACAGTCGCAAATGCACAGGTGCGCTCTCGATGATGATCGTTGTCCACTTGAGCCTGGAAATGAGATGTGTGTGTTCTGTAGATTTTTTTTATCAGGGTGTATTTAAACCAATTGAACTTTCTGCATTTGTGCTTTAAAGGATTTCTTAGGTTGCGCCATGGTCGAGATGTTTTTTGTTTTTTACATTGTTGTCTTGTTGGAATTTAGTGGCTGAAGCTGTTCTTAACAAAGACCAATGTAACAGGCTGAGATTCTTGGGCAAGGTATTGAGTGTTGAGAGAGCGACCCCTGCATCAAGCAAGGATGGCTTATCAGAAGATAACTCAATGATGACGAGCACAGGCGAAGGGACTGAAACTGCCCCTCCACCTCCACTACCTCCTGTACCTCAGTCAGGCGAAGCTGTTCAAGCAGGCAGAGTTGCATCAGGGAGGGAGCCTATTGCTCCTTCTCTGGGGGTGGATTACCCCTTTCCTCCACAGCTTGAGTATGTCCAGATCCTTTTACCTCAATACGACATCGCGACGAGAATTTACAGACCAATTTTTATTTATTTTTGTCCTTGTTAAGGTTTTAATGTATAAATCATATTGTTTTTTAATTTTTTTTAATTTTTTTTTAGTTTTGTAGGTACTGACTTCTTTTCTTACACATCAATAAAACCTCGTTTTGACTTTTCTGTGTGGGCCGCTTTTTGTTGTTTTTCAGGTATGCGTATCCTCCTCCAGATGGGAACATTCTTACCAATATCGTGAATACTCTGATCGCAGTTCCACGGTTCTATACACAGGTCCTTTATCCTCCTCTATGTTGCTTTGTTGTTCTGGTTGTATGTAGTGTATGTCATGGTCCTGACTAGAATCTTAGTTTTTAGTCTTCTTTGGGCGCTCCTCCTCTCGATACTTGTTTAGAGAGCAAATTTTTGGAATTTCTCGGAAAGGAAGACATAGACAAAGCTAGGTGAAATATGGCTTCAAAAAATTCTTGCTGATGAGTGCGCAGATGTTGGTGGTGAACACATTGCGATCAGGTGCTACATCTCATGAACAAAATGAATCTTCCAGCTCCATTTCGTCCTGCACTTCCTACTCCACCATTGCCACCTCCTGTACCAGCCCCTGTGGCTGAAAAACGACAGGCGGGAGAGCTATCTAGCGGTGAATCGGAACTTGAGTCGTCCGATGAAGTGAGTCGAGCTCTTATCAGATTCAGTTCTTTCATATCAGAAAGCATTTATGGGGACATTAGCAGGGATCCGTTACAGGTCTTTACAGGTGTTGTGTAATTACTAGGCCTCGTGCTCAATTTACAAGTGAAAGTGACGCTGATCGTCTTGATGTGATTGTTTTCATGAATTTAGCCAATCTTTGTCCTTTTTTCCGTGTCTTATGTTACATTATTTTTGAATATTTCAGGAAGACAACAATGCTCTAGGTGGGGAAGACGAGACTGATGCCGCTGAGAAAGAGCTGGACACTCACAAGGCAAGAAGAAAACGAGCCAAGTTGGAAGCTGTAGTGGGTCCTGCTGTGGACAAGGGTGCTTCTCATGAAGCTGCAGGGCTGAAGTACATCAACATTATTCCTAAAACTGCTCCCATCAAAAAGAATAAGCCTGTCATGCAGGTATATTTCTTTCGTTGCGCTCTGGCAGATTTCATCTCCGTCAAGGCCCAGGTTGATTGTATCAGTTTCTAGACAACAGAATTGTATGTAGAGTTCTACGTTTGATATCACTTGATACTATCCGTGCCTATATGGATCTTGGATTTTTTCCTCTCCCGGAATTTTATCAACGACAGCAGCGTTACAGTAGAGTGGTGAATTGCCTAACAGATTAAGATATCAACAAAAGCCTCAGTTGGTGAAGGAGCATCAAGAGATATCGGTAACCAAGAAGAGATGGATATTACTAGAGAAGAGGTGGATGACCCTGCTCGAACAGCAACGCGGGCTGAGTTACAGGCTGGTCAACTATCAGAAGCTGAGTTTCTTTCTTTATCCATTCTTAAGGTGAGCAACTTCTGTCGTTATCAAAGTACCCAACATGTTTGTTTTGTGATTCTTTAAACTAATCAGCAAATTTTGGGTTTGTGTAGCTGGTATGCATAGGGTTTGTTATGTAATATGTACATATCAAATGTTGGGACAGCTGATGGATTTACATGTGATTTGTTATCATTGTGAAGAATTACTCTGCCGGGACCCCCTCACAAGTTCTTTACATCAAGAATTTGGCAAAAGAAGTGGTATCAGAGGATATCTTCTATGTGTACGGTAGGCTTTCTTTTAGCTGATATGTGGCCAAACCTTCTCGTCATAAAGTTCTTAATTTGCAAACTTGAAATATTTGATGGTAATCTTTGAGAAGAATCTGTCTGAATTTTTTCTCCTGAGAATTTCAAATCTTCACAGATCAGTATGTGAAGGTATATTTGAAATACACTCCACCTGCCAAATTTTTGATATTCTGGTTCATGAAGTTTTCTGGTGAATCATCTGATTTGATGGCTATTACTTGTGCAGGGGCTTTTTTCCCAAGTCTTGAAGAAGGGAAAAATGCTTTGAATGTGAATCTCATGCAGGTACTTACATGCGCAAGCCTTTTTTTGGTCTCAATTCTGATTCATGCTCTTATCTTCGTAATAAATCCAAGTTTTGAATTCCCAGTGTACTATTCAAGTAAAGATTCAACAGCTGATTTAATTTTTGTTGCGCATTTGCAACTTGTGGAGCGTTCGCGTTAGAGCGAGTCTTCTCTTTCTATTCTTGAATATTGATGTACAACACCAAATAGCTATGACTAGATGTTTTAAAATGCTTCTTGCGTTCATCAATGTAGTTTACAGTTTCTTGCACGCAATTCATTCCCCTTGTTCTAAATTTCTTATATAGAATTTTTGGTGAACTGGTGACAGGAGGGGCGTATGCGAGGCCAGGCATTTGTAACATTTCCATCAGTAGAGTCTGCTCAGGATGCCTTGGTAAGTGGTGCACTATCCAAAACTTTATTCTTATTTTTATTTTTATTTTTAAAGTGATTTCCTTTATAAATCTTTAGACTTGCTTCGACCAAGCCCATATGGGAAGAGTGTTCACCTAGTTCTGTTTTGCAGGTTATGACACATGGCTTTCTGCTGAAAGGGAAGCCAATGATAGTACAATTTGGACGTAATCGCTCTGCTGCCAAGACATAAAAGTTGTACATTGAGATTGAAGTGGCCTATTACAATGGTCTAATTTTTTAGAATTCCTTACAAGTAAGTTCCATTCTGAGATGGTTTTGCCAGGTGCTTGCCAGGCATTTACAGTATGAATCTGTACGATTAAGTTGATCTTTCATGGAAGCTTGAAAAAGTCTAGCAGCGTTTGATATTTCCTGTGGACTTCTGTTCAGTTGTTCACTTGGTGCAACATTAGAGTTATCCCAAGTGTCACCTTGTGCAATGTGCTCCGTTTTTGTGGAAATCTTGAACTTCCATGTTTTTGAAATTCATAGAGTGCAGCTAACAAGCATTACCAGAATCTGTGTTATAACTTACATAATTAAATAATGAATAAACAATTTGCAATTAAAAAGCCTTGGATAAGCGCCCTTAGTTGGCTAGAAGATCTCTCTAAGTTTGGATAGATACAATAATTTTGATATGAGAATTGTAATGTTTTTCCCATGAGCGGGTGAGGACATTCACACAATGTTGTGTGTAAAAATGTATATTAAACTCTACAAGCTAAGAATCTCATATCTAAAAATCTCAACAATCTGTTGTCCGCCTCCATTTCTTGGCCCTCTTTAAACCAGGTGTCAGGGTATACAAAGCGGAGATAGCTCAATTTCATTCGAAGCCTTAATTATGTGAATGTTCTTGGTCGACCTTTGATCTCTTGTTATCTCTTTTTATCAAATGCAAGTCAAACCATTTTCAACTTATTCTATGGAGTAATTCCTCTAGTTCTACATCTACAGGATCAAGAACTACCACTTTAATTTTGTTGGATGAATATATGTGTAAAATCTTAATAAATGATCTTACAATTCACAGTAGTTTGTTGAAAACCAATTATTCATTTGTATACTAAAATTAATATTCAATACAATGAGAAGTAATATAATTATGATATTTATATCCATAAATGATACTCCCTCTGTCCCAGAATGATCTTCCTGTTGGCTTGCATTTCTTGTCCCAAAATGATCTTCTTCGTGGATGGATGAAATTTATTGGATGATTTCTGAAATTTTGGATGAATATTTGGATAATATGGATGAATGTTCCAAGAAGAACCAAGGGGGCTAAGGAAATGAGTGGCTACCGGTGCTCCTCAAAAATGGCCCAAAAATCCCACTTTTCAATGCTCCAAACCTACACTTTTAAAAGGATTTTTAAACTCAAATTTTGAGGAATGAAAGAGTGCACTAAACTCTACTTCTAGCTCGAAAATGATTTCAAAATTGTCATTTTCAACCTTAATCCAGATCATTTTATCAAACATGAAGATCATTTTGGGACGGAGGGAGTACTATTTATTATTTCATACTCTACTATTCCATGTTATAGTTAGGGTGATATTGCATAACAACAATTAAGGGATGTTCTCAAACCGAAATAGAAAAAAAGAAAAAATTAAAAATTACACAGAACAAAAAAACACAAATAAGAATACAGAAAATAAAGAAAATGTTGTGCAATTCACCCTAAATTTTAGCTGCATTAGTGTATACAACACAAACAATGAAAATAATACAAATAAAACATCCATGTTCAAGATATGCAACAATAGTTTGACACCTTGTAATGAATATGATGGAATCCATATGCTAGAGACAGCAGGACGTTTCGGTGTGTACCAAGACCTACGACCGTGACCAAACCCACAGGCCCACGGTCATCCAATCAAACAGTGAAGGACCCCGAAACCCGGCCTCCATCGTCTCTCCCCCGTTCAAACCAAATTTGAATTCCTGGGCTTCCCCGAATATCCGATTGATAACCTCTGATACCGGTCAAATAACACTGTAATATCACTGTGATACACATACTAGTAACCAGGTAATACCCGGGACGCTCATCTTGTTTCACGGGACAAGAGCGCTGGCTTGTTGAGTTTGCGCGAGACGCCATCGCTGTGGAGCTCACTTAACCCCGGTGAGCTTGTTTGTTTTTGTGATGATTCATTTCTTTGCGCGGCCGCTTGCAGGTCGAGGTTGCCATTGCAACAGCGGTTCGTCAGCGGCGGAGAGCGAGTAGGTGGAGAGCTGATCGAGGTTGTTGTGCATTTGGAGCTCACGAAACCCTGGCGAGCTCAACCTGCACTGCTCCGGGACTTCGTTACCGCGTCTCTGTGCTCAGCCAATTTTATTCTTAGTTTTAGTGACAGCATTGCGAGAGCGGATTGAGGAGGTTGCATGTGCGAGAGTTTATCAAACTCTGGGGAGCTCAGCTTGCGCTGGTACGGGACAGTGTTACCTTATTTCTGCGCGAGAGTGTACGGTCGTTTCCTGGTTTTAGCGAGAGCGGCGTGGGAGTTGTGTGGGAGCGGCGGAGAGCGAGTCGAGGCGGATTATGCGATAGGAATCATGGCGAAGAAGCAGAGCTTTTCGTTTCCGATTCTGGAAATTAAGGATATTACTTCCTACCTTCTGGCAGATGCCGGCATTGTATTGGAGGAGCAGCACCTCGTGAAGCCGACCATGGAGGCTGTATGGCCTGTGTACGAGAATCTGGTCGTGATTGTCATGGGAATGACGCGGTGCGCTAAGCGTTTCTTTCCCTCTTATGGATTTCTCTGTTTTTCTCTTTCCCTGCTCAATCGTTCATGCCGTGATTTGTGCAAGAGGTCAGGAGGTTTTAGTCATTTCTGCGTACATTTTGTTCGCCATTTTGAACACAATGTTTCGAATGGATCACACTAGTGTTCAGTGTTGCTTACCAATTGCATTGAGTACCGGCAATCAATAAGAAATCACGTGTATATGTCCGATTATTCTCAAAGTAGTAGTGCGGGATTTGATCAGAGAGGGATGTTAACACTGTGCTGCACGGTAGTTGTTGGCTTAGAAATTATGCTCGATAGCCATATTTGCCTGAAAGTTTGGGAAAAGCTACTTGGAGATCTGATTTTATAAGTGTTTGACGAGACAGGGAAGAGCTGCACCAGCCAGCTTTTCATGTCATGGAGAAGTTGAGGTACCCTGAGCTGCATGAAGAGTTCGTCGGAAATTTAGCGACAATTCCTGCTATCAGGAAGCTAATGGCAGTCACTGGGGTTCACGACTTTTCAATGATGGATCTCTTCAAGCCCGAAAGCAAGCGGACGATTACCAACCTGAGTGCTATCATCAACTTACTTAAATTCAAGTGAGTGTCTGCTCTGTGCGCTTGTCTGCGTAATATCCTCCGTTTTATGTATGTGCTGTTTATTGAGTTGGTGTATCTTAATGTAATGCCATGCATCTGGAGTTACTCAAAGCATCTAGAGTTGCTCAGAGAATAAGAGAGTCCCTAAGCATGATGTACGTGGGCAGGCTGGGAAAAGAGTTTGCCTCAGCACCAGTATTGGAGAAGAGGGACCGAACACTCGCCCTTATTGAGCAAACCGAGGAACGTCTAGCAGCGGTATGTGAATATTCTGTGTATGATAAACCTGAATCGATTCGTTACGTGGGCGTTCAGAGTACCAACCATCTTAGACCCCGATTTTCTAGGTCACAGTATCAAGAGTACATGTGTTCTTGAGTTGTCCCAATCGTGACAGCTGACTGGTATCAAGTATTCGTGATACAGCAATTTCTAGTGAAGTCAAGGAGCAATATGGACAGGATTACAGGCAAAGTTAGCTGCAGTCTATGGAGTTTTTCTTGATGATTACTCATCGTTGACAAATCTTTGGACTGATGCAGCTAAACACTGAAATTGAAGCTATAGAGGCAGATAGACGTGCGCAGCAGCCAGCAGTGCAACTCTTGGAAACCGAGACCAAGGAATTGCACCAGGAGATTCAAGTTCTTAACAAACAGCATGGAGCTATAAATACTGATATTCGCGCTCTGAAACAAGAAGGTGTCGCGGTTGCTGACGAGGTATGGCTTCATTTTTTCATCGATGTGTCGTTCTTTATTCTTTCCTGCTCTGAGCATGGACTTCATGCTGAAAGCTCTTTGCCCTCGTTGCCACATATATTAATATCCACTAGTACTGGCGACGGCAATGAAGAAAGTGAAGCAATTTGTGCCGTTGAAAAGAGCACTTATTGGACAGATGATTGAGTAATACAATGCATGCGTGGCTAGTTTTTAATCTGCTCAATAGTTTGAATAGAAGCAATTCGACAGATGGTATTTTATTCTTCTTACATGAAGGTACTTGTTTTCAATCAATGGTTGACCGCCATAGCTGTCCTGAAATTTCAGATATCGGCAGAAAAGTTCTCCTTGCTACAGCTTAAGGACGAACAAGAACGATTGAAGAGCCAGATCGTTCAGTCTCCACAAAAATTACAGGTATTGCCATTTGAATCCTCATATTGAACCACTGCAACCCGGGTATTTGGGCTGTTCACTGTTCAAATAGTGTTTTCGTAAATGCCAATGTGCTTAGTTCGATGATAGCCTTTGAATGAACTAGAAGTTTTATTTCACACAGTTTGACTCACCGATCATCTTTCCAGAGATGCATGAATTGGGCAGAGTATACATCTGACTTATCATTAATTCATGGGATTTTCTTTTATCACACAGAGATCTTTGGCAGAGAAGAAAGCTACCTTGATAAGCACTAAAGCCTCAGCTGAAGAGTCTCAGCAGTTGCTCAATTTCTGGAAGGACAAACTCGAAGCCTACAGCAAAGTGAATTCCCACTACTTATCGACCCTCTTTCGAAATTATCCATGTATTATGGCTGAGTTTGCTTTACAGAAGCCATCCCTTGTGTTCATGGTTTTGCAGCCTTATATTTCTCAAACCACTTGGAATTCACCATGTTTTGAAAATTGTGCAGGCTGAAAAGAAACTGAAGAAACTTCTTGGCATGCTAGATGAGATTGACAAACTGGTGCGCCTTCATCTGACATCGATAGCACATTTCAGTCTTTGCTTATCATATCTTATTGAAGGTTTCTGAACAGTGCAAATGCGTCATCAGATGATCTGAACTTATTATTCCAAGGCGATAAACTACGTGTAGTGTACTAGAATTTCTAAATTGAGGAACTTTATTTCTGCAGTGGATTAAACAAAAAGCCACAATCAAGGAGAAGAAAGCGTTTAAAGCCCAAGTTAAATCGATTGAAGAAGAAATTGAATCCCTGGATACAGAGCTGTCTCAGCTGAAGTTCCAAGGTATAACTTTGCATCTGCATGTAATTGAGAGAGCATTTAGTGTGTATGTTACATTGTTGGTACTCATGTACTACTTGGGATAGTGGTGTATTTGGTGTCTCCAACGTGGTGATTTGAAATGCAACTGGTAAACCATTGGTTGTCTTGATGCAGAGAAACACTGGCAAGACCTCATGGAGAAACTGGAGCAGCAGGGGCCCAAAAAACTGCAGGAAGCTAAAAGAGAGCTGAATGAATCCAAAGCCAGTTGTTTACCGGTGCTTGCTCGAATAGAAGAACGCGGTGCCGCTATCCTAAAAGCAGAAGAACAGGTATTTTCATTTGGATTCATTTGAACAGTAACAAGATTTTAATTAGCATAAATCTTGTTATCTCCAAGTGAATAATCAAGGAGTGAGTCTGCTAGGTTAACCTAATGACCGTGAGCGTTCTGTTGATGTAGTTGTTAATATCAAAACTCGCTCTAGGGGACAGGTGTCGGATTTGTGCAAGAGTTTGCTTTCGAAGTTATCGTATTTGAATTGCGACAAAGCTTCGTCGTTTCAGATTGTAGGTAGCAGACTAGATTTCTGTCAAACATTAAGTAACCAACATAAAGACAGACTCATCATGATCTCCAGATCCTAAAGTCTTACAGGAATTCGTAGTCCTTAAATTTTCACTGAAGATTTCATCCCATCTGATGAATCTCTTCGGTTGCAGGTGAAAGAGATAAGAGAGAAGTTGGATGTCATGCACAAGAAGAAAGACAATACCATCGCTCGGGGTGAAGCAACTGTTCAGAAGATCATGAAAGAGGTATGTTCGTCTCCTTCGTCTATCCTGCATGAAAGTTCAGAACGCTTTTCTAGTGTCTAATTTGGAGTTGGCTAGAATAGTTCGTTATTAGTCCTTTCATTGGTTTGCACATAGATCAGTTGTGACTTCCTTTTCATGTTCATTCTTCTACGGACAAGAGTAGATTTAGAAGCCCATTGCTCGATTCATCCAACTTTGTGTAGTGTTATGTGACAGAGCACTCATCTGTTTAGAACATGTCAAATTCAGTGATGATGGGGTTTGGGTTGTCACTGCAGATGCTACACCGCTATCGTACACTTTTGGAACTAGGGCCCGCAGAGCTTGCTGCTATTTCAGCACCTAGTGCAAGGCAAAATGGAGGATAGGAACGACATTCTGAAACTGTAGGTCATTTTAGGAATGAGCTCCCAACATCGTTCAACACTCTCATAACGATAGCCATGTAGGAACACTTCGTTACCTCAACGTTGTAATATATTACAAAGCTGTACAGTAAAGATTCAATTTGCGGTAAGCAAGTAAAGTGGCCTTGGGAATCTAGCACTTCTCTCTACGTAACTTCGTCCTTGCTGAACCTCTTACACATTCTAAGCCCAACTCGTTGGATTCATCAAAAACTGTGTTATATATTTGAAATGATACATGAAACTGTGCTATACATTGGCGGTGGGCTAAGATCTCTCTCGGCGTAGTTTTTGCGAACAATTGCATGATAGTTTGGGTGATCACGTCAAATCATGCCATCACCGGGTTACAAAGTCCGACGACATGGGTCCAGTCCTGTCATTCACATGCCCTGCTCAATGTGGTCCAAGCGCAGTTGGATCAAGTTCATCAACAAGCGAATCCCCACATGCACACAAGTCATTTATAGATCTACTTCATCATCGCTTCTGCATCACAGAAGGACGCTTTCATGACAGAAGAGTTATTTGCAGACGGTTCTTTACACTCTCCAGGCTCACTGACCATTTTATGTATACGAGCCACGAGGATACATCACCTACCTACCCAGGATAACTTTTCAAGTGACTGCTGTACTACACCTCAGAACATTATGCTACACTTCAATAAAGGACTATTTATATTCTAACCTTAGTAGTATCAGAGGTTGAAGTAAGAGAAGGTGCCTGAGAAAAACACTGGACAATTCAGGGCTTTACTTCAGATCCTTCTTTTCTGAGCAACAGGAGCTTTAGGATCCATGCCTATGACCAGATATAAAAATTGTGTTCAGTTTCGAGTGGGTTTTCGGTGAAGGGACTAACCCCAGCGTCTTTCCAGTGCTTGAGTAGACTCGTCGTCTGATGGTATCCAACAAGGTGCAATCTGATTACATCGTCCTCCGAGTGCCAGAGGAGTGGGGATAATATACACGGGCGGAAACCTTGCCATATCATAAGGCACATCTTCATTGCTTTGTTCATCGCCTGATTGGTTTTGTGACAAGGAAGAGCAAGTGACAGAGAAGTGCTAGTGACTCCAGAGCCCCAAACCTTGAACGAACAAGGCTGACGCAGTGACTACAAGAGCGGCAAAAATAGGTGGCACTGCAAAATCCAACCCTGATTTCTTGAACAGCCTTGCAGGAACACAAAGACCATCGCGGGGACCATCAAGTGGTAGACGGAAGCACTGTCGGCAAGGTGACGAAGCTTTGTTACTCTGCAAAGAGCAGGCCTCGGCTATTTCCATGTGAGGAGAAATTGCAGTACTAAATCCCATCTCCAGGCTAAGAGCAGCTACTGTCACGGTCGCCGCAAGCATTATTGTCCAGAATATGGTGTAGAGTAACAAGGGCTGGCTTGCCATCTTTCGTAGAAAGACCACCGCTGTCTGATATAAACCAAAAACAAAAAAAACAAGAGTTTCAGGCTGGTGAACAGAAACTAATTAAGTGAGTTCGTAGTGGCGTTGTCATCCTCAACAGGCAGGCCAGAAAAACACCCCCATATGAATTTACATATGATCATAAGCAAATATACTCCTATATGAATTTACATAATATGATCATATGAATACACTCTTTTTATAAAACAAGTCTACAGAGCTACAAGAATACCTGGTATTTTCGCTTTAATGTGACGAGTGAGACACATAAATACTGGGCTACAACATTGTGCGGCTGGTCGAATAATGGTCTCATCCCATCAACCGTTCCTGAATAAGGTGCTGCCATGACCCGCTTACCTGAAACAACACGAACAAATCAATCTAATAAACTTCTGCAGAAACAAGCAGACGGTCCAAACCAAAACAAGCCACATGAATGCACACTTGGAGCTCATAACTTCAGTCGCAAAAGCGAAACACAAAAATAAATCGCGAATTTTTTTAGCCCAATGGCTCCCTCTGATGCATAACCTAAGAAATGGAATTTTTCTGCTCGTCCTATTATACTCGTTTATGGCAACGTTTGCCACATCTGATCATAGTTCATAGTTCACAACAACAAATTGTCACGACCAATTCGAAGCTCAGAAATTTAACCTTAATCAAATCTTGTCACTTCCTCATTAGGCTGCACTTTGCCGGAGTCATTGGGTAGAGTCCCTTGAACTGTTCACACAAACCACATTCTGTTAGATAGACACAACAACAGCACATCAGGGCAAAGATAAAAGATTCGCAAAACCAAGAATTAAACCACCAAAATTCCACAACATGCAGCACTTGTACCAGACTCCCAGATGGGCAGAGGGCTAACTTTTAGCAATGGTTCTAAAACCTCCCGCTAAAAACTAAAATTGTCCACTGCTAACTCAAATTCTCACAGGAACAGACGCCCTTCACCATAAAACAAATCCGCTTGAAGCCCAATGGCAACAGAGGGAACACCGAGAACAAAGCTCCTACACCTCGAAGCTAACAACATCCAGAGCCATTCCCAACAAACAAAGATCTCCCTTCGCCAAAATTAAAGAACCAAAATAAAAATCAGCCATCAGGAAGACCACACTACCAAGATGAAACCGCTTTACTTCCCAAGCGTAGCACCAAGCTGTGAGATTAAAGAAAGACTAACCCTTGAGACGCAAACGAGAAAAAATCCAGAAATTCTCTTCCAAAACCCTGAGACACTGCAACTCAATGGAGTAAAGCCTGGAAGACAACCGGCACGTCGAAACTCAACCGACTCAAGATAACCCAACTACGACGCTATGCTCCAAGAAAGCACCAACCAAGCCACAAAGTACGTTTGTAGCGTACAAACCAGAGTGGGCCCACTGCTGTACCACGAAAATGAATTCCCCGTGCGTGAGAATGTTTCAGCAATTCTCTGTGACTGCTGCCCAGGAGAGAGAGAGTGGGCAAGGCCAAGAAACTGCAAGAACCCAACCCACACAATCCAGACCAGAATCCCACGCAAACAAACGCTCTCTTCACAAAAAACGCAACCCAGAGAACAAGCTTAACCTCAATTCTACTCAATTGGCAAAACCTCGACAAACATGGCACACACAACACCTGGAACGGGCCAGCCAGGTACAGTACTCGAATGTGGAGCTGGAGAACCCCGAGCTAAGAACAAATTCCCGATGCAGCGGACAAGGACACAGTCATTGTGCGCATGAACACTCGAAAACATCCAAACGAGGGAAAAGTTGTGCAACACTCTCTGAATTCGTCGCTACGGGAGTGATTAGCCTACGCAATATGGTGGGGGAGTGTGGAAGAGCGGCACCCACATGGGATTGAAGTTGCGAAGTGGGAGGTGGAGACGGCGAGAGAGGGCGTGGTTGGGAGAGGGACTGTGGTGTGGGTAGAGAGCGGGAGAGGGCGAGAGAGGGGTCGTTGGAGAGAGGGCGAGGAGAGGAGTGCGTGGGCGTGGTCGGGGCGTGCAGCGGGGGGCGATGGCAGTGGCAAAATTGCGACGGAGGAGCGGCGGTGTGGGCACTGGCAGCCGGGAGTTGCTCAAGTTGCGCGACTCTTGTTGTGTTTTGCCCTTCTGCCCATCCACGTCCTGAATTTCATGTCCTGAATTCCACGTTCTTAATTTGACGTCTTAAATTTCATCTCCTGAGTTTCATGTCCTGAAACTCGCGGGATTTGGTTTGGGGACCTGGGTGGTCGTGACTCGTTTCGTGTGTCGGGTAAGAAGAGTCCGGCACAGGCACCAAATACTGTGGCTTAGCCTTATGTTTTGACATACCGTATCTTAGGGGCAACATACCACAACATTTTCCAGAGATTTTTGTTAGAGTCAACACTATCAGAAAGGGAGGTGGATTAAGAAAAAATTTAAAGGCATTTGTGTCCTAAAATATATGTTGATCAAGTATCAGATTTGGTAGTGCAAGCCTGCCTGAACTGGATTGCATTTGATTGCAAGTCTTGAGTAGGTTAGGCTTGACTGCTCTGTTCAGGACAGTACTAATTCAGTTGGCGTGTTTTAATATTCAAATTACTAAGAGTTGGCTGGTGATTAGAAATAAATATTTCTGGTCAGCCACAGAGTTTGTTGTAGTTTGGCTGAATCTTTTACAGTCTAAAAGGAGTGTTGACTTGAATCTAAGTTGGTCGTTGCAGAGAATTTTGGTTCAAGACTTGGATATTCTTGTCAAACATGATCTGAATAAGATATACAAATTGTATGAAAAAACTTATTCAAAGATGGTTTGCCACTTTTTCTATAATATTACTATTACTTTTGGTGCAAGCAAAGATGGTTTGACATGTTGGTCAAGCAAGGTAGTGGACCCAGTTCCCGATTGAATTTTAGGTTTGTTGGATCTACCAAAAGGGTGAGAAAAACTAAAATTGGCATAATCTTCCAAATACTTACATCTAGGTTTGAAGTCTTTTTATCATCCACTTTTAATTTTTTACATCTAACTATGGATGAATTGGTTCTAGAATATTGGATTATTTTACTTTTTCCCCACTCCATCACACATTTGTATAAATATGTCATTATTCTTCTCCCTTTATCTTATCTTCTCTCTACTACTTTCATTTTGTTTATTGAAATTTTCTTTTTTTTTCAATTTTTTGCATATAAGACAATTTTATGTTCCATTAAGTTTCCTCCTAACAAGTACATTATGGATACATTATCACAAATAGAGTGGGAATCTACACATGAGAGGAAACTTAAGGACACCCTCCATGGTTTGTTAAAAGATATAAATCAATTTGGAAATAAGCAACTTGGAAGTGTAGTTGACACAATTGTCCAATTATTAGTGTGCAATCCTAGAATTGCAAAATTTCTCCTCAACGTTCTCCATTACTATCTAGAGAGGTTTCACACACAACACCACGTACAAAAAAACATCATCCTTGTCATCCATGGAGTTGTGCTACAAAAAACTAATTTCATACACTATGTTGTGGATGGCATTGTAGACATCTCTTTTGCATGTGGTATAAACTCTTCTACACCAATTGCTTATGCACCTGATAGGTTATCTTTCAACATTGCCCGATCTTACCTCCACGACTGTATTGTAAGATGGCAACAACTTGGAATTGTTTCAAATCAATTCCTATCTAAACTCAAGGCTAAAGAACAAAGCTTCAAGTTCATAGGGCCTCCTCCCAACTTCCCTCTTCCTCAAGACGAAGCTCCAAGTAACTTTGATCGAGCAATGTTAGAACTCGCTGGAAGAGGTATGGACAAATCATGTCTAAGCCCAAGAAAACACCATAAATTTGTGCAAGATGGCATGAAGCAAGGGGTGATGGATGGATGGCTCCACATTGATGAGAATGGCCACTACAAAGTTAGGATAGAGGAAGCGCTCCAGTAGAGAACAAGGCTATAGTGGGCAAGAAAATTTCCAAATAAAACACAGTGATTTTCCCAAAACAGAAATCGGGTTGTGAATTGGACAAGCTCGCAAATTGGTCCCCCATTGTAAGGGGTCATCCATTGAGCACTGTAGTTTTAGCCCCCTCTTGCAGTTTTAGCCCCCTCTTGCAGTTTTAGCCCCCTCTTGCAGTGATGGTGGAGTCACAATCAACAACTTTTGGCAGACTTCACAAACTTAGCCAGGTTCTATCTGATCAGAAGGTGGAAGATCAGACTTCAAAGTCAGACATTTCAATGTGTCGATAAGAAGTTATTTCAATAAATGTAAATGATAATTTATTTTATTTTATTTTTGCTTCATGTCTCATGTACTCTAGGTTACTGACTCCTAGACCTAGTGACTGCTCAAATGCAGACTGATAGAATCCACTTGTCTGTATCATCTCTGAACTCACTGCTGCACATATGCTCTTTGCTAGAATATCCTAAAGTTTGGCTGACAAAATCGCATGAAAAGAGTCCCAAGAATGCATGCATTCATGGTGTAATGAGTTTGACTCTTGACAGCCATGGTTTCTACCAATGCAGTGCAGAAAATTTCTTCACTTCGCCCTGTAACACAGTCTACCATAGTAGCATAGTAGGTTTGTCCAAAAATTGTTCTAAAAATATAAAAAATAAGAATAGTTTGAAGGCAGACAAAAATAAAATAAAATAGGATAAATTAGTCTTTGCAGTATTTTTTAATTTCTAAGTCATTTAAGGTCATTTTTGCTAATTTTTTTCTTAAATAACAAAAATTGAGAAATTCTATTTTCGAGAAGCGAATCTTATTTTTTCAAAAAATAAATATTCATTCGCGAAGTGACAAACTTGCTATGGTGTTATGGTATTTACTATTGATGTGAACTTATGAGGATTCTGTTGAATAACCTCATAAGGAATTACTCAACTGGCAACATAAATTCTTATTTTGTGGACAAATATTTACATGTTCATCCACAGTTTGGACACACACTGTTTGTTCATCCATTCTAGTATCATTTTCATCCAAAATTTGGCTTCTTCACATCTACGCTTATGGTCAAATGTGTTTCAAGTTTGGAGTCCTTTTCCATATTTTTCAAATAAAGTTTACAAAGCCATGTGGGCTAGCACTCATATGGACTCCACCTTTCCTTGCAAACCAATCAACTCCAGTTTGCAAAACTTCCCCTTCTAACTCTCATACCTCATGAATCCTCCACTTTGTTAAACATGAAGAACCATTTTGACAACGATTGATGGAAAGAAAAAAGCATTCTGCACGTAATTACGTCATCTACAGAATTCAACATGAGTGTAGAATTTTGCAGGTCCTTCCACTACACCTGCTAAACAAGTACTCAAAATTCAGTTTTCAAGGGCTAGATTCCAGACACTAACCCTCACGAGTAAACTCAGCTCAAGATTTTGTTTCATCAGTTACCCAATTGCAAAAGGCTCCCTCAGATGACTCAAATTCAGTTAAGCTCTGTCACTGCTGTAAGCTATTCTCCTGAATCAACAGACCAAGGTCCCCGAAAGAGAAAACAATCTTGATGCATCATTGATTGTATGTACAAGCATTGAAATAACGATCAGTAGCCATTGAAAGCAATCTCTTAAACATCAGCATTGTCAAATTATTCTTTTCCAATCTAAATATATAGCCCAAAGCTCCACAATGAACTCTCCTTAAAATGAAGTCAGAACCACTCCTGATCCCTACAAAATCTAAACTAGTCCTCTAAAATCATGACAAGATAGTGCAAATGGCAATAGAAACAGATGCCACGCAGGACCTGGTTTTTCTTTTAAGTGTAGATCAGCGTAAGATGCAGCTGACATGTTTGGAATATACAAAATTTCTGTGCACGTCAAAGCATTGGGCCCATGGCTGGAAAATTCTGGTATCGCATCCGTGCTCAAGTCTTCGTTGTGCATCCACATTCTCTATTGCAGACGATGTCCTGGAGTCCATATTACGGATCGGCAAAAATCTGTAGAAATAAAGTTCCGTGTCGCCCCTGCAAGCCGTGCTCGATGCCATGGGCGAGGCCAGCTTCAGCTTTGAGCAATGTGGAGCATGGACTTGATTTAGTGAACCCTTGGTTCTACTTCTGTTGCATTATCTGGGCCAGTTTATGGTAACCTTGGACAATTTTGTAGAAGCTCCAGCTCAAGATGCTTAATCGTCGTTGAATGGCAGAGGAACAGCCTGTACAGCTCTGTACTTGCCTACGTTATTCAGATGCTCATTTTCAATTCTGCACACATAAAATAGTCACCATCTCTAGTTAGCACCCGAATCAGCCCAAGGTTATGTTGAAGACAAATGATGAGTCCATTCATTAGGATTTGGCAGAAGGGTGTGGAAAGTTACCGGAAGAAGTTCCATAGTCCTCTCCGTAAAATCTCCAAACTGGCCGCGCTCACGTTAAACGCATTCGCATTCCAGCCAAATTTCCGATCGACTTGTAGTATAGACAACATCCATACTAATCTCAAAAAGCAATTCACCCCCTGGCAAGAAAAGAAATAAACCAGATTAGGCGACGACACTTGAGCAAAGTTGTGATTGAAGAGCCAGACGCCATGACGTTGTCTGGAGAAATCAAATTATTTCAGCACTAGGATATATTGAAGTCCACAAGCTGAACATGGCAGGTCGGAAACTTACGATGGCGACGAAGTATAACGACTTTCTCTTCAAGATGATCTTGTCTCGCAGCCATTTGTTCCTTGAATTGCTCTTGAGCAGTCCCCAATCCACACACAGGTCCCAGTAGCTTGCCCAGATGGTCGCAACAATGGATGCTAGGATAGACATTATCCACAATGAGTTGATTGTAGGGTGGTTCGAGAATCCTTGTCGAAGTCCCAGGGCTACAATGGCAGCAAAGTATTTTCCTGCATTCTGTAGCTGATGCACGTCTTTCTCGTCGTAGTATCTCTTCAGGCACTGTTACGCAGAGAGTTTGAATCAAATCAGTACATAGCGATGACTCAGGTGGTAGGGTTGTCATGAACAGAGAATGCAATTTTTAACATCTGCTAGGCGATGTCATTAGAGATCGAAGAGGTAATGGCCCATCACGATCCGAAATGACCCAACAGAAAGAGACACTGACAGATTGCACTCAAGGCACACATATGCAAAGTAGATGTTGTTGAATTCATGCTCTCATGGTGTTGTTTCACAATCATACCTGTAGAAACCGCCACCAGAATGGGAGCAAAGCCACCACGTATCCGAACCCTCGGAAGACATTATTGAAATCGCATTTGGTGTCCGCTCCGGTCAAGAAGTATCCTGTGGGGTAGTAGCAAGACATGAACTGAAGATTTCTGAATACCAACACCTGACTTGTCAACTGGTCACCGAGAAAAAAATCCGGGAGAATGACCTGCACCACGCAGTAACATCAGAACCAGGATCAGCTTGATGTTAACTAAGATAGGACACTAACCTAAGATATATCAATGAGTAAGCTACTGCTGCGGGTTACTTGTGCAAAAAATTGAAGTCAATTGATTTGCGGAGCACAGGTCATCAATTTCCCCAGAGGTTGTGGATTTCGTTTCAACCTTGACAAAGGGTGCGCTGATGAGACGTCGCAAGCAGCCCAGAAAAAACATCCTTGCAGATCTGTACATAAGGTTGAATGGGAGGAACAAGGTGGCTAAAGTAATCTGCACATTGCAAGGTATCATGAAAAAGGTGTAAGCCAATCCTCCAAAAAACTGGCATTCACTCCAGTTGAAGATCAAATGAGTACCGGCATCATGCACGACGTTGTTACGAAATTGCACTGATTTCAAGTGGTAGAGAGTAGCCTGATCAGAGAAATTAAGTCACAGAGGTGATAAAAGATCAGGCCCAGCTCGTACCAAGATGAGGATCAAGGGGATGACGTCTGCCACCAAGGGCTCGGTTGGTAAGGGAAGGGCAGCAGGTGGCGCCATGGGAAGGCCTGCAGGAGGGGGAGCGGGATACAACAACAAGGACACGGCAATGTGAATGTTCATGGCCCCCAGCAAACACATCGTCAATCCTGTCGCCAGAAGGAGAACCTCGCGATACCGCATTTCTGTGCCCACCGAGAAGCCGAAGATGAAAGGGTAATTCACTCGAGTCTTTGCCCATGCGAACACATTCCAGGCGTAGCAAAATATGTGGAGGATCAGCAACATGAGTGTACTGCAGGAACCAATTACCACAATCGTGTCAACCATTGCCCAATTGCTATCAAATTAGTCCGATATTGACTGTTCCAGTTTGGATAGTTGAAGTATTCCTTGAGCATTAATTAACACCAAGGTAAGGAGCTAGAGTTCCGGACTGGCTCTGTTATGAGGATCACAACAATACTGACCTGAAGACGGGGAACACCGTTTCCAAGTACCGTGTGGTACTGCTTCCGCCTGGACTCAGGTTGTTTTTGTTATCCACCAGGAAGAAGAAAGAAATGAACAGAGCAATAGAACACCCCGTAAATAGACCTGTTGATTCAGCCATTTTGGAATGCCACATAATTAGCATGATGCAATCAGCCCAGTCCTATTTCTACCTAATTGAATAATAGTCAGATTCATTTGATTTTCTCATTCTCATAGTGCCAGCCAAATATAGCTTCAGTCTGCCAAAGAGTTTATTCAACCCTTGAAGTTGGAAAAGTTGGGCAGGTCTTTAGCTCTGTTTTTGACAAATCGATTTGTGTACCTATGAAGAATGTTGTCCGATGAGATCCCTGTTTCCGCGTTGGCCGCAGTTGGGTAATGGCCTTCTTCCGCACACCTTGGGCAAAATGCTTGGTAAAGATGTCCTCTACTTTCACTGTCAACTTTTGAACCTGCAAATCCCAAAGATATCAACTCAACTGGCATTAAAATTCTGTGAATGCTACGATATCCAGTTGCTATATTGAACTCCAATGCAGTAATGCAGAAGTAAAATCCAGATGCTGAACATCGGATTGCCAAAGTTGAGTAGTGATTCTAAGAGCTGACAATCTTAGAATTCAGGCTAGGTTTCAGACGGGCGTCCAAAACTGTGTACTTGACGATTTATCGAATATGGCTTTTCTGAGTAAATCAGCTGTAAAAGTAGCTGGTTTGATGTTGCGAATAATTAAGATGCGCAAACAAACTCACCTTTGATGAAGTGACAAGGTAAGAGCTTTCGACTTCCTTCATGTAGATTGGTGAGAAATGCCACCCTGTTTTCTTATCGTACCCTTTCAAAACCTTGGCGAAGGCTGTTATGTTCATAGACCTGCCATTACCAAATGGGTCAAATCTGGTAACAAACTGCTACTAAGAGTTTCTCAACGCTATGACTCAATGGTGCGGCCTAGTGCTGACAGACCTAATTTAATTACAGCAGCGAAACTGATTCAAAATTAAGAATGGCAGCAGGCTCATTTGCACAATTCCTTATGTACGAAATTTGTACAGCCTTGCTAATTGCACGAAAGACTGTTAGAAAGCTCAAAGATTAGTACCTGAAGCTAGCGAGCAAGCCAAGTCCTCTGTAAAACTCCACAAAGGCTAGCCGTAACAGATTCTTGGCCTGGTTGAATTCTTTCTCGGTCTTCAATGTGGGCACCTTCTGATTTTCAATGTCATGGTCCACAGGGACGGTGGCAGCCTCGATCTCAGGCTCTTCTGGCAGCTCCGGGATCTGCGAAACTTTCTTCAAAGCCGATCGTGGCGTGGGTGCTACGGAATATTGAGAGTTATCCATTCCTTCTGGAGAGAATCGAACACGACTTCGGGGCGAAACCTGCCCTCCAAGACCCACACCTGAACGCGTATTCGGAACGGCCAACTCCAAGTTCGTCTCTGCAAAGTTAGCTCTCCTTTGCTTCAAATTTGTTGCCGCCACTTGATCAATGTATTCCTGAATGACGTTGTCCGTTTCACCACCGTCATTTTCGTCTATTTTCTGCTGGCCCCCCGGAGATGGTTTCATGGGGAACGTCTGCAAGGGATAATCGTTGGACTTCAAATCATCCTCCGGAATGAGAGGCATATCAGCGGCCGTCTCCTTATGATCTGTAAGAAAATTCAAATGTGATTCAGTGCGGAAGAGATACAATCATACCAATATTGGTCCTTCCCTAAGACCAATCTGAGCTTGAACTGTTTGCTCGGGAAATCATGTATTAGAAGTTATATAAGCTGCATCCATCATAGTCGAATGATGGTCGGAATGTATAGAACAGATCGCAGTTAATAAGAAGCTATGGCGTTTAATGTTCATACCTGGGAGATGGTTATTAGTTTTTGTCAAAAAGTCCGCTGACATGAGTCCCTCACGAGCCATGTCCTCTTCCAAGTGAATCAACGCAAGCATCTGCTTCTCCAAAACGCCTGCCCGGGCGATATACTCGCCCTCCTTCTTCTTGTAAAACTTGTTGACCTTTGTCAGCTCCGCGTCAAGCCGAGCAAAGAAGGTCTTCTCTACCGGAGAGCGGGACAGCGGCTCCCGAAGCTCAGTGACGTAAACATCGTCTCCACCCTCCACCTTTCTCTTGGTTACCTGTGCAATTGTAAATGTTAGGGTGGTGTTGGTGTAATATGAAGTAGTGGCAGCACATCAGAATTAGTAGAGAGTATCTAACACGTGAAGGGTACCTACCTGGATAGTATCCTTGGAAGCGCCGCGGGGGGATTGAGCCACCAAACTGTCTGGTCGAGTACCGCGCCGGCTCATGGCACTGCTGAGGCCGGGCTTGAACGACGCCAGGGATTTCAGCAGCCCCAGCGACCCCGTGCGACTGTATTGGGCCGCCCCAATGGTTCGGTAATACTGCTGGATGCGGCTCAAGTCTGCCTTCAGGTCATCGTAGCTGCAATATGCTTCCTGCCATTCAGGCACCAGCTCTGCCCGCAGCTGCTGTGCAAAGTGCACCATCGTTACCTGCTTATTCTTTCACCGCCGCAGCAGAAGGACGATACTCCACAAGCAGCAACGTACACAAGCAACCCGAAAACGTCTCTACACACACAACTCCGTCGATTTCTATTCTAGTAGACGAACATCGTTACGCGTCGTGGTGGCACAAAACCACCCCATATCTGCTTATCATGTCGAACACTTCAGTGGAGGCCGCCGCAAGCACTACACCCCAGACGCTCAAGCTGACCAACAAACGATAAGCTTAGAATAAGTTTGAGGAAACAAATGGATAGTTCAGGGGAAGAAGCTCCGAAAGATTGTGTAAGGTGAGTAAGGTCAAGGGTCGTTGTCCTCTAAGAAGAAGCTGAGTCCTAGATGGTGCAACCCAGATCTGAGACGAGACATATATTGCAGTGTTATCCTTCATAAGGTGACCCACTGAGAGTGCGCATTATAAACATTGAATTAGAGCGAGAGTAGGTACAGAACACGGATGGCAGCGAGCTGGCTCTACTCGGTTTCTATCACAGGATCTTCTCACCTGGTCAATGAAGCCGGTGAGCGATACGGATCCAGAACTCAAACACGAACCAAAACCATATTTTCATAATCAACTGATCAATCAGCTCACATCTAACGAGGAGAGGACCCTGCACGCAGCATGGAGCCCTCAGCCCAGCTCCTCAAGACTAACTTAGTCTACAAGTCGGGGACACTGTTGTGGGCATGCTACCGAGCTTTTCCTACGCCATCACTGCCCACAGAATCACAGATGCAGATAATAAAAAATTACGAGTGCCTCCAATGAAATGCCGAAGCTACCCACGCAAAGCATCAACAGATGACGAACAGGTCAATTGGGCGTCCTCCTCGAGGGGAGCAGCTGCGCAACTACGTAACTAGTCGTCATCCTCTCAGACAACCCTGTTCCATTGGTTCATGATAATTATCCAACTCCCGTACCAAAACCAGTTCCCCAAACTGCATGATCTAATTCAATCAACGACACTCTTCTCTAAATATAAATTACCATAAAACTCAGTCATTCAAACTTTCTGATCTCACTGAAAACTCATCCGTCATGTAGGCTACCTACTCAGAAAAGTGAACCAGTCCACCTTGTCGACGATCAGTATCATCATAATATACAGTTAAGAATGTAGAGTGGCGGTAATTCAGGCATTAATGAACCTGTCAGCTGAAGAGTGACGGCGAGAATTCTAGGATCCTGAGCTTCTGTAGATGGAGATTCTAGGATCCTCAACAACTGTAGGTGAATATCGATAACTTATCCTTCTATCGAGGTAACTTGATATCCACCTTCCTCAGTCAAGACTCATGAGCCCAGAATCAGTAATGTCCTGGAAGTGGGAAGGTACAAAAACAGCAGGGAGCGACTGGGTAGAGCGTGGCGACGAGTACAGTGAATTATACGAGCAATCACCGAGTTGTACATCCTACACAGTACTACGGTTCGAACTTCAAAGGACCGCGTGCGATGCCGACCTTGTCGCAAGGCTTTACCGTTGACAATTCGGTAACATCACTCGGTTGCAACTTGCTGCTTTAAGTTTCCACTTCCCTTATTTTTGGGCACATGGTCCTGTTGGTGGTTGCCTTTTTTCTTTCTTTTGGACACAACTTACTGTTTGTGCTTTCTCATTTTCTTTTTTTGCTGAGGCTCATGGGCAAAACCAGCAGCTAGTTTCAGATTGGTTTACTGATTTCACCTAAACCCGGTTGATATTCAAAGCTACAAATCCGATATAAAATATATGATATTTAGGTGATACCTACATAATACTTGGACAATAACCCAATGAATCAGAACCTAGTTTCAGATTGGCCGAACAAAAAATTGGTTGTTATTTGAAGCTTTCGGCTGAAAATGAAAATAATTCATGTGATACATGGGTGATGTGACTGATGTCTACATAATACTTAGACATGAATAACCGGATGGCTTGGTACTAGAAACTGATTGTTTACAGAAAATATAAGGCAATTACAAACTTCTTTTTTAAAAAGACTCTCTAAACACAATGCTGAGGAGGCAGTGATTATTTGACATCCGCATCCAGACACTCCACCAGAATTGGCACGCTTGATCATGTGGCATGAGGCCGGCATTTGTGGGGAGCGCTTGGCATGTGCTTGGCTCGTTCTCCCTCCGGAGAGTCCTGCCTACTCTCGCCCACCTCCTTTGACCCACCTCTGGGACCCAGCTTGGTTTTACATGCTTTTCTCCATAACCAGTCACAAACGTGTGTTTGTTAGAAGAATCCTACCGGTATATTCTGAATATTCTTTCTAAGATACTCATAATACTTTACTTGTGTTCTGGTCACGTTGATCAGATATTTAAATACAGTGAGTAAAATTAACCAGCCATTTATGAAAATGAACCGGAACTGTAGACTCACAAACTGCAATTGTCGGTTTAGAGCACTCAGTGGTGGAACCCTCTTTTGGATCTTTCCTTTTCTTCTTTTCTTTTAATTTCAAGGCAGATGGTGCTTAAACCGTGCACTTAAGCAATTTGATACCTCAACATTATCTGAAGCAACTCCTATTTTGCACCTCATTTACATGATGTCATCATCCAGAAGGCTCATGCTTGCATTGCAAGGCCACCTTCATTCCTGAGCAGAGTACAATACTAC
The DNA here is from genome assembly GCA_014871385.1 of Ceratodon purpureus. Classification (NCBI taxonomy): domain Eukaryota; kingdom Viridiplantae; phylum Streptophyta; class Bryopsida; order Pseudoditrichales; family Ditrichaceae; genus Ceratodon; species Ceratodon purpureus. The sequence continues at coordinate 1,507,723 of CM026428.1, forward strand.
AATGTGTCATTTCTGCACCTTCATTTTTGTTACTCTTGACACCATGATATGAAAGGACGTTGAAGCGGCCAATCACGACTCCATAGCAGTGTTCCCCAAACAGGCTAAGATTTGCAGGATTTATACCAAAAAAACTTGATCAGCTACACCCATGTGTAAAAAGGGAAGCTCCAAACGAGATAATTTGCGGATGAACATCGGCTACGTGGACATCACATTGGAGAGCATCTCCAGAGTTCTACCCCCCCCCCCCCCCCCCCCCGCCACTCCCATTTCGACTCCTAGCCATTGATCTCCACTTGCGACATTTGGGCCGTCCATCCAATAAACCCTAAGCGCGGGGGGAGGGGCTCTTAGCCGCTTAATTACTCAGTGTCCTTCTCATTAATCGCAAGCTTCTCTCCTCTGATCCCCCATTGATCGCTCCCTCCTCTCCTCCGAATCCCGCATTGATCGCTCACTCCTCTCCTCCATATCTGCATTCATATTTGTGTTCAAACCTACCGCCTTTGGAGGTGCGATGTTGGCTCTTTGATGGTCTGATCATTGATCACAACATGCCGCCGGTTTTGGGTTTTGTGTTGTGCCGCCATTTTTGTGAGGGCACAAGGGATTGGGAAACGTCTGCTTGGGAATTGAGAAGTTGGATGTCTCTCTGCTATTGTGAATCCGTGGAGTGTCTTGTTATGCAACCCTGCAATGCGCAATTGCACACTACTTGCATTCACTGATGGGTGCGATGCATGACAGTACTTAAGCAATTCACTTGTGCTTTGATTTTTCACTTGTGCTCACTGCTCACTCGATTTCTCACTCTGATTCTCTTGTGCACGTTGATCGTCTTGTGCACACTTGATTTTTCAATCAGATCGCCATTCTTTGCTACCTAATCGTCGATGTGATCGCCCTTGGCCTATCCTTTGATGCCGATACTTTGCCTTGTCTTTCCTTTGCCGATCCTTTGTCTTGTCAAAATTGTTGCTATATTTGTTTTGTGGCCATAGCCATGGCTCCGCGGCCTCTAACCCTCCCCACAAGCATGAAAGCGAAGTTCTTTGGATCAAGGCGAAATTCATGTGGGTTGGGGAAGTACCTTGTTCCGAGTCCTTGTTTTGGGTTGGATGGGTATTTGGCAGGGGGAGGTGAGGATCTCACGCATGTTTCCGAGACTCCCTTGGAGGAGTCTCTTTCGTGCCCTATGCTACGTCCACTTGACTGCCCTAGCTTTGAGCACACAATTGTGTCACCAAATGAAGGGGCGCCTTCTTCAGCCACTGTGACCTTGCCGATGACTCCATCCGTGGTGCTCAGATCCACGAAGAGGCGTAAGGCCGCCCTTGCAGCCGCTTGGAGGGAGGGGGGGGGGGGGACTGTAAAGAAGAGAAAAATGACGGGAATAAGGGTCAGTGCTGTGACTCAGCCGTGGCAAGAGGTTTGGGTAGCTAAGTACATTTGGGCTAAGGAAGTGTTTAATGGCCATGGCAACATTGTTGGAGTGTTCTGCACCATGTGCACAACTGTTGATGGGAGGAGGAAGGTGATGGTGCCAAAAGATGATAATCTCCAGAAGCATGAGGGGAATAGGTCATGTCAATTTTATGGAGTCCCCTTGGCTGAGATGAGGGTGGGGGACACCTACACGAAGCTCAATTGCAAGCATCTTAAGAACTGCAAGCTCTGGGCAGAGCAAAAGGAAGCTGGCTCGGTGGTGGAGCAGGTTTCTGGAGGTGTTCTTGCCGAAAATAAAAGAAAAGAAGTTCAACTTGCTCCTCTGTTTGAAATTCTAAGTCATGGTCGACCTATGGTAGATTATGAGAGATGTCATGTGTTGTTGGATCACCTTAAGGTAAAAAATGTGCCTAGAAAACATTAAATTGAGACCATGGAGTGGAACATGAGTGAGCACATGCATTTGGTGGTACAAAAAGCTCTAAAAGCAGTTGTGCAGGGCGCCGATGTGATCGCGATCAGTGCAGATGAAGTCACTGCAATTGACAATACGGTGTGGTGTGATGTGCATGTATACGTTGTGAAGGAGTAGAAGAGAGTGCCGCATGTGCTACACTTGTCCTCTCTCTCTGAGGATGGAAGCTCCAATCACTGACTTACGTGATCCTGAAAGCCCTTTTCAATGAAGGTGGTCTCACCTGAGAGTCGGTGGCTTCGAAGCTGGTTTCCTTTGAGGTAGATGGAATCAATACCTTTCAGGGTACCCATACATGTGTGACTACGCAGTTGAAAAACTCGCGCCCTTCATACTCGAGATTCAGCGCACAAGCCACATGATCAATCTGGTTGCATATTAGATTCTTTCTAACTTTCCCTTGATTTCTCGTTTGGAAGGGATGTTGGCCTCTATCTACTCATATTTCTGCAAGAGCAATAAGAAGCATGCTGAGCTCTCAAAGCTCGCTAGCCTCATGGAAACTAAAGGAAATAAGATGTTGAGGAACGTGACAATACTCTAGATTTTGATGAGAAGTCCGGCACGTCATGTTTTCGATGAGTACAAGACTTTGGTGATGAAGATGGACTACAGTGAATATGACCGTACCACCCTCTGGAAAAAAACACTGTGCTACGGCCACTAATAACTTCAAGACTGTGGTTGACATCGAGATCTTACTGTCCTTATCGATAGTTTAGCCATTGTTCTGTAGTATTCACCTTCTCTGTAAATTCTCACAAGCACGTGATGTTTTCATATGTGATTTCTTAGAAGCAGTGAAGGTGGCGCAAGGTGAGCTTGCGGTAAAATATATAGAGCCTTGCACAGCCTTCGATGACCAGGACTTTAAGGAGAAGCACAAGCTGCTTGAGTTGAAGCACAAGGCTATTTTCATGGCTTGGAAGGAGCTCCCCGGGGATTCTGAGCAGAAATATTTGTACTTCAACTTTGGTACCACGAATGTCTTTGCTCAGTGCCATAATAAGAGAACTGGGGAACTTTAGTTCGTGACCGAAGAGGAACTTTATTGTTTCCAGTTAAATGTGGAACGTCAAATTTCAAGTGCATTTATGAACCCTATCCTTCTAATGCTTCTGAATGTATTTGTTTATTTTTACATGTTTGCTGTTTTGCGGCTACCTTGTTTCGTTGTTTTATCGCTGTTTTAGGATCGGCACGGGTTTTGGGATTAGGCAAGATTTGTGGATCGACCGGGTTTTTAGGATCTCCCCTTTTTTCAATTTTTGATTTCTGTCTGGGCTCTAAGTCTAACCTCCTTGGTTGCTATCTGTGTGCAGAGGTTGCCTAGGCTCTCTTGGATGAGTTAGATCGTTAGTTCCTTCATCATGAAGTGTTCGATGCCTTTGGCATAATTAACCCGCAGTATTGGATGCAAGAGGGAGCCGACGAGAGTTTCCAAAAGCACCTGCAGATTCTAAAGAACTTCTACCGCGGCTCTCGTACTGTGAACGAGGGGAAACCTCTAGTTGAGGATGGGAAGCCTTATACTGCCCCGAAGATGCTTAATGCATCAAAGTTGGGCATACAGCAAGGTCTTTTTAAGATCGGTATGAAGGCTAATTGTGAGGCAGCCTATGCACCACCCTTGGGGGTGAATCTGCTGATCAAGTTGTGGAGAAATCTTTCAGAGTCCTGGCATTTGTCAAAGTTGATCCCGGAGTACCTTATGCTTGCTAAGATAGGGTCTGTGCTTGTCTTGGATTCCGTAAAGGATGAGAGGTGTTTTTCCTCTCCGAAGTTTTAGAAATCGTGCCAAAGGAATAGAATAGACATTGTCAAGCACTTACCCCTTGTTGTACGCATGTATGGCCAAAAATATTTTTCACTTCAGTCCATTTCTTACAATTAGGCTATTTAGTCTTGGAAAGAGGCTGTTAAGGTGGGCCGTCAAGGAGACGCTTGATATTCTAATATCCTCAATGTTGATTTTGCTTTAGTTTCCATAATGCTATGCTAGCTTTGAAGCTCAAGATGTGAAGACTTATGTCTCATCCTTGACAGTAGAATTTGGGATATGCGGCATCGATGTTGGAGGTGGCCTCTAAAAGGCAATAGGGCGGCTTGTGAACAATGGCAGCTTCCGGATTTTTCTCTAACATGTTTCAAATTTTTACAACTAACGTGGTTTGTTTATGTGTGTGTAGAACACTAGTGTTGCAAGGGGCACTGTTGCTTTGCAACAAGGGTTCAATTCCCTCACTAGTGACTTAGAAGTTAGGATTAGAATTGAACTTGTAATTCCATGCACTTGTAAATTTCTAATTGAGTATTTCACTTATGCATTTCAGTGCATCATTTTTGTCTCACTTGTCCATTTCATTTCAGTACATGATTTGTGTAACATGTGATTTTTGCTTTTAGGCATTGAGTATTTCTCCTATGGTTTCAGTGCATCATTTGTACTTCACCTGTGCATTTCAGTGGGTGACTTGTAACATCCAAAATTCCAATTGCAAGCTGGTTGATTATTGAACCTGAATACATGGATACCAGTTCGAATTTCCACTATTTTCCCCACTTAGCATTTCTCTTCACACTTCATTGAGCCACTTTGCATTTCTTTCACATTTGTTTTACTTACTTAGCATTTAATTGCAGAAAGAATTCCACCCTCTAGTCATTTATGCTTTACAAAATTACATGAATGGTCGCAAAGTTTATTCTCATTTTGTTTTTTTTAAGTCAAAGTCCTTCAAAGGCAAACATATTTTATTTATTTTTTCTACTACTGCCCATGAAAGTAGCTCCAGAAGCGTTTTCTTTCACCCAATTCTAGCATATCCCCTAAATACCATAAAACCGTCCTGGTCGCTGCTCCATACAGCTTCTGCTTTGTCTCCATTGCCTTCGCAATGTGCATCAAAGATTATCTTATCTGTTGGCAACTCTGCAGCTTTAGTACCTGTCCAGACTCCAGCTAACTCAAAGTGGCTCAGAGTTGCACAAATTTGACCAGATTCCACCACCTCATTTTCAACACTGCAGGGAGGAAATAAATGCATATCAGCACCTCACACATCCCAGATTATGAAATGCAGGCTGCACTTGAAATTCTGACTGCTTGAATCAGCCTGACGTCAACAAAAGCACAACACTGACATACCACACCAGCTGCAGACTTCGGACAGACACATGGCTTTTTAAACACGCAACGGTTGCTCTCAACATTACAAGCTACTGATGCTCGTTACATTACAACGAAGCCTAAGTTTGAGTTTTCGGAGTGTATCTCGAAGCTTGAGTACCGAGTGACGATAAAATACACTGACAAATTTGCTCCACAAGAACCCATCTGAACCTATGTCTTTGGTATAAACCGGATGCAGGAGGGGAATGTTCCTCAAATCTGCTGAATCCAACTATGAAACTCCTGCAATTTGCTATCCTTGCATAATCTTGCTCCTGCAAACTATCCGATCGAGATTAAGCTTGAGTTTGGAAATATGAAGGTGTAGTTTTGGGTATGTGATGCTCACAGCCTGTAGAATCGAGTTGGATAGGCTTGAGGTACAATGATGCGTAGATATACTGCGGAATAGCGACTTGACTCTGGTGCGTTTGTAATGTGTGCAGATCATTTGATTTAATCTCAGATTGAAGGCCCTGTCAATTTCATGCATCTCGGAGCTTGCACTTTCAGCAATTAGAGCATCAGTAGATTGTGAAGTCGGTAGTTTGAACAATGTGCTGTGCACAAGCTCTTGCCACCGTTTTTTCAAGCATCTTTTAGCAAGTAAGAGCTTCATTTAGCTTCATCTGAAAATGCCTTCTCTAGTTGATTGATGTAGTTGACTTAGTATAGAGGGATAACCTCACTTTTTCAATGTATAATTTTTTTACAAAACTCAAACCAAATCCTTTTATTTCTAGAAACTTTTCAAACAACTCTAATGTCATAAAACTTTCCAAAACAAAAAATCTATAAAACTGTTATAAGAAACGCACTTTTCACCAGTTCCCAGCCTTTGAAATTACTCATGCTTGTCCAAGCTCTGACATCTGCAAGTGCAAAATTGTGGCTTGATGCTTGCCGGTGAAAATTAGTGGCTCATCCAAGTTGTCACTTGGATGCTCTTCACCTCTACTTTGGCCTTCTTCCACACCTTCCTTACTTTCTTGAGCACAGCCTCCGGCCTCACAGTGCCCTTCACAACAAACCTCGTATTATCTGGGTCGTAAGTGAACTCACAAATCATGCCTGCACATCAACCACTCCATGGCAAAATGGCGCTCATTAGTTTCAAGTCAAGAGTATTGCTTAGAGTGGTTGAATTTCGTCATTTCGACAGGCCAGTGAGTGATTACCTTCATATCTGTATCTGTGAACATACTCACTTGTTCCAGGACATCCATACATATCAAAGTCGAATTTCAGATTCTCTTTCACTTTTGTCAAGCAACTATCGCAGCACAAACGTGCATACACATACATCTCTATTGTCTTCGTCTGGATATGAAACCATTGCCTTCCCAACTTGTCATATTCCTTCCACGACACTGCTATCCATTCCGATTGCTTCCATTTCTTCCTGTTGTTCCATTCCTTTGATTCCACAAATTTCTTCCACCCTTGTGCATGTTCGTCTGATGTCCAACTCTCCTTCCATTCCTCCCATTCCTTGGATTTCCAAGGTTCTCCTACGTCTATGACATCTCTGTTCACATCTATCTCTCGCAGCAACCTCACAATATTCTCTCGCACAGAGTCTTCTGATTCGTTTAATTCCTCCACTTCTTCCACTTCTTCCATATCTTCCGATGCCAACGTGCTTTTAGACATCAAACACTTAATGGCGCCCACCAGTTCCCGTTTGAGCTCTGCTTCATCTCTACATATAACAGGGACAACTAATCATCAAAAGTTGTACACATTAATTGCACTTGTGATAACCAGCTATCAATCTGAGAATTGAAGTTGAGAAATATCCATAGAAAGAGGCATGTTCCATTGTTGTACTCTCTGAAAACAAGTGACGAGCTCCTACTCATAACAAAAAAACCTGGCTTAACTTGATTCTACAACATATTCTTAAACTCTTCGGACCACATCATGCTCCGGATATGATCCCAAGAAATGCAGCTGGATCAAATCAAGCAATGGTTCTACCAAGAGATGAATCTGAATGAGTTGGTGTTGGAACATATTGCATTCTAGTTTAAAAAAGACTTACCCCCTGTAATCAGCCAAGCGATAGGAGAACCCACAGACATCCGCCAGTTTCCGAAGAGCATCCGCCCACTCCTCCACTTGCTCCCGTCTTTCTCTGTATGAGTGTTTCGCGAACGCCTCTGCAAATGGGCCACACTGCACACGGCGCAAGTCTGTAGGCTCCACGTCAAAGAACACAGGAACCACCGGTTTTCCACTTCTCATCATAGCTGTAAGTTCTCTCAGGCACCACTTCGACTCTGCATACCCTCTTGAGACAACTGCAACATGAATTTTCGCTTTTTCCATAGCCTCGTCGACAGATCTGACAGCGTGAATCCCCTTCAATATAGATTTCTTATCCACAAACGGTTTCAGCCCAGCAAAGCGAAGGGCTTCATCCAAGTGCGAAATGAAGCCGCCTTTCACATCAGGCCCTCGGTGATTCAGAAACACATCAAAATTGTCCATCGACGCTGCACTACTATCCGATCCCGGTAGTCTGTTCCGGAAGGTAATCAATGAGTATGTCAATTGCGAATCCGAACTCACAATTACAGAGCACCAACGCCTGCCGACAGTACAATGAAGCCCTCATTAACTTCCTTTGAAAGATGTGCACCATAGAATTATCGAAACTGCAACATTCTGGGACTTGCCTCGGCTCAATAAAAGAATTCAGAAATGCAGAAATCCAAAACCTTACGAGACATGGGTAACAGCATAAATCTTACCAGTGAATACCAGCAAGTTAGATGACAAGTGTTAGATTGCAAGTGCCGCAGCCTCAGCTCATGGTTCACCTTGATCCGCTCCACATCTCTGCACCGGCCAACATGAAACCGTACTCTCTTGGCTTTGAGCAAATCATACTCATGATATGTCCAGCGCGATCCGACCTCTTCATTTAAACTCGAAGCAAACACCTGCACCAGGTGAGCCATTCCCATCGTGGACAAAAACTGGCGGTACAGACTTCTTAATTTAATAAGGTTCACACAATCTCTTGATACGATAGATCCTTCTCGCATTTCCAACGCTGCCCTCTCCCAGACCATGTCCTCCGACTACAGTTCCTTGGTCGAGGAACATGAGCCAACTGGCCGCTTGACTATGATAGCCCTTCCCGACAAAAAACACATTGGATAGAGTGCCAAACAATACCACCAGATGCTTCGCACAGGTAAGCAACCGACTTCAATTCACTTGAACTCTAAACTAGTTACTGACTTCTCATGGAGATCAAAACATTCTTCACCTACTAATTCAAACGCTGTACTCATCCCTCACATTTCTCCAAACAAGTTGCTTCCTCTGCTCAGGAAATTGAAAGCAGTTCAATGAGATCGCAAGAATTACCACTACATTCAACCTATTCCTTAACAGACATGTACCAGACCTCCTGTGCGAGAATCCTTCGCTAACACTAATCCTCAGCAACAAGGGTAATCAGGAGTTTGCGAAGAGCTTCTCGCTCTGCTTCTTGGACCACCACCCGACTATCTCCGACACCCACATGCAGAAATGACTTGTTTTCTCTCATCTGCAGATCCTGCAACTCATCCCAGATACTCCACGAGCATCCATGACTAAATGCAATGACCCAATCTAACATGAACCCAAAACCCCAGCGAGGATGAGAAGCGGTGCAAACGAATGAACCCCTCTTCCGGGAAGAACATCAACACTGTAGTGCTCGAGAGTTAAGGCCATCATGTGTTCACACAGTCCTCCATCGACACCATTTCGCTCCGTTTCCTCAAATTCTAACCCTCTCGATCCATCCATTTTCATCTCTTCCCAACCCATGTTTCTCCTGCATGTCTCCAGTTGATAGTTTCTTGCTGTCGGTGCTGTTTGTCTCGTCCTCATTGCGAAATCGGAACATCGGACTCGCGTTGTCTTTCAGACGGTTTGTGACTACGCATTCTTTTCTTCGTTCGATCGTGGGGTAGAAGCAATCCCAAGAGTTTCGTGGTTTCAGGTTAGTGGGTTTTGGCTCGGGAGAAATTAGGGTTACGATCATCCCCTGTTTTTTATGTGAAGTGGTTTAGGCGTGTTATGGGTTGTTGGTATTGTAGATTAGGAGAAGGAGAGGGAGAGAATAAGAGCTTTTGGTGATGTGTTGTTGTTTCTAGGAAATATTTTCAGTTGCTCAGGTGATGATTTGGGTTTAGCGTAAAGTTACTCTTGTAATCTGAGACTGAGAGGTTGCGGTTTTGTGCTCACTGCGTGATGGCGATCAGAGAGGATTTTTCTTGAGTTTGTTGGAGGGAGCTGGGATATTGGTTAGCTGAAGGAGTGCTGTAAGAGCTGGAGCAATGGCTGTGAACTTTAAATTGTGTCTACTGAACGATGCTCAGTTTTTCGTGAAGTGGTTGTTTCGAGTTTGAGGATAGTGTTGCAAGGGTTTGAAGTGGAGAACGACCTTCGTTTAATATGATGCTCTGGTTTTTACAGATCTCATTTTAGGGGAGGCTCTCGGTCGTGAGAAGTCGAGGTCGGAGGTTGTCTTTTCAGGTGAGTGTCAAAGAATTTGGAAAAAAAAATGTAGAACTCGTTATTGCGGTGTCTTTTTTTGCATCGTCCCCCACTGCTTTGGAAGTAATTTTTGTTGATGATGGAACTCTTCTTGCGTTGCCATCTATACTAGACATGAACGAGAGGTCTTTCTGGTTACGACTTATCAAATTTGATTTGTCATATATACCTTGATCGATCATGTGTTGATGATTATGATGATTGTTTTGGTGATTAGTTTTGCTGGGATCGTATTCTATGCCGCCTTATAGTGCGGCTGGGGCTGCAGCAACTAGGCAGGCTGCAGTGCCAATGGCTTCTCCAGCTGAGCAAGCTTACAACAGCCTGTGCTACGACTTCCCTGTAAGTGGCTTACAAACCTATGCTGTGCTAGTCTCTGACATGATATTTCTTGGTCTTAACACCCCTCACAACGCTGCGTCTTTTCTATTTTCGCTGCTTTTGTTTTGCTATTTAACTCATAGCAAGTTGACCCCTCTCGAGTTTGGGCGATTACTACACTTTTATTGGATTCTGTCAAAATGTCGGATTTTGTTTTTATTTTTTTGATAAACTGATGGATGGTTCGGGTGGATAGGTCGTTGACACACCTGGATTAGCTGCTCTTGCCACTTCCTACAGGTTTGAAACTAACATTAACCCATATGACTGGAGTTTTTGATGTTGATGTCCAGTCGAAGGTTCCGAATCTGTAAACTTGCATATGTATCGGTACTTGTATGGATACATGTATGAACACATGATAGACTATTTTTGAAGTTCATTATAATTCCAAATCTCAAGTATAGGTGGTCCTGGATGTATATGAACTTTTTTACGTCATGAATAGCTCAGTTTGGAATGAGCGTGGTTTTGGTTAATTCAGTTCAGCACCATTAAAGGTTGCCATTTCCTTTGATGTGTCACAGGTATCTATTGGCTGACCATTCTCATGAAATGTGCAGATCTAATTTATCAGGGGATGGCAGGCTTCAGTTTCCTATCACCTCACGTTTTGTGTCTGGGCTTCAGTAATTCCTCTTTTTACCAACTCCTTTTCTGTTATCATCTCTATCATTGTCGCTGATTTCTTCATAATTTCCTTCTTGAGCGCTCAGAACATATGTGATTTTCATTATTTTCTTAGCTTTATTTCAAAATCAGAGTGTTCTTTGTACGTGCATGTGCCCGTAGTGTGACTGCAACAGATGATGAATATGTAAATTTTCACTTTGCTTTCAGGTACCTTGTGGAGACGCACTTTGAACGGAAAAAGGCCTCTGCAGTTCAAAATGACGTTGATAGGAGCAATCATTTAGCGACCCTTTGTGGTAAGATAGTCGTGAAAGCAGAGTGTTCAGCAACAGTGGTGATATTTGATTTTGCTAGTCTTGTAATGATAACGTGGTCAACATTTTGGGATTTGAAGCTTCGAAATAATTTGGTTATTTTAATTCTTGAGAATTTTACACCATGATATTCAAAATTTGCTTCTTTCCAGATCCATTTACGCTGAAATAAATGTAGAATTTCTCTGCATCGTTATTGCGTAATTTCTAATACAGATGTTGATAACGTTCCGTCAGGTGTCGCGATCTGATTACTTTTTGTGTCTTATAGGTTGTGTTTTCTTTAAGGTACCGGCTAGAGGACTTGCTGCTGCTCCTCGTGATGATGGGGCAACTCTGAGCAGGCTACTTGCGTCCTTTGAAACATTGCATGAGGCAGAGCTGCAAGAGGATGATCTCCAGCCTTTAGGAGAAAATTGCTTAGATAGCCTTTCTGAGATAGGTCCCGACAATAACAGATTGGACCTTGGAAATGAACAAATGGCAGACGAATTGGATGATGGTGGGATATTAAGCTATTCATGCATATTCATAGCTGCAATTTTCTTTCTCACTGTTCTATGCTGTACCTGATGTTTTCATGAAGCTATTTGCAACCAATATTTGGGCTTTCTTTGGTTTTGCACTGACGTTGGCTTTCTCTGGCAGATGATACGGAGTGGGAGCCTATTGAAACGCATAGCAGTGCGGTTGAACCTATTAGGAGTCCCGTAACTGTATCGGTGCAAGAGCTTTCTTTAGCTGAGTGGCCCGAACTTATAACGAAAGTAACTGCACTTGGAAGTGTGGCTCCTTTTGAGGTATCCTAACTTTGTGTCATGTATTAGCGCTACCAGTATTGTCATATTCAAGGCAAGTGTCGCGAACATAACATGTTGTTTAAATATTGAAGCTTTACTTACAAGTCGCGTTTTTGTGCAGGTGACCAGCGTTGGAGCTGTTTGGGATGACTTGCAACTTACCGAGGACTTGATAAATGTGAGGTCTGCGATCTCTTGCTCAACTATTGAGCAAATTTTGTGGTAGAAACTTATATGTTCATGATAAGGCAGAGCCTTGCTGGTTGGTGACATGAACAAGTTAGTGCATGTGTTGAATTGAACCATTTTTCTTAAATGAGGACATCATCTTTGGGATTTATGGCTGCTATTGTTGTTTCTCTAGGTCTCTTTGTTTGACCGGTTTTGTGTTATCATTTGTCATATTTGCAGGCTCTGAAGGTCTTGAGACAGCTGGAGAAAACCAAGAGTGTGGACGTAATACCTTTAGCCAGATTATATGCTGGAGTTATGTGTGATCGTCTTACTGAGGGTGCAACCTTTTCAACACGGTATTGTTTTATTTTATTTTTGATTCTCTTGGGTTTTGTTCATCCACACTTAAGACGAGTCATATGGACTAAGATTTACCTCTCACAGATTTTATATTTCTTGTTTTACTTTGAGATGTAAGCCCAAACCTTTGTGAGTTGCGCTCTAACGGGTTCATTCTTTACCAGGGGGCAAGAGTTTGGGCGGTTGGTTACAGCAATAATTGGCATAGCTGCCAATTCTGTAGACTCACGGGTTCCCAAGAGCAGTCCTAAAGATTGGGATTATTTGGCTTTGAGGGTCTTGGCCACACTTAGCTATAAGCTAAAAGGTTCTGGCAACCACGAACGTGCATTATGGCCTACAGTTTCCTCCAATTTGTCGTTTCTTGAGCAGCAGCTTTCACTACTTCTGGTGGGAGCCTCGAACATAGGTATTACTCAGCTCAATCATAGATTTTCATATTTGTTACGGGACTTGGCATTTTGGGTAAAGTTTGTGCTCCTACTTTGTTTAGGGAATGAATTGTGTTTTCCAAGGACATTTCAGTACGTTCTCAAGTCCTTACATTGCTGAGTACATCTAGAGTAATAAAGACAATGTCTCGTCATAGTAGAGGTTGAGAATGGGGTAGCACACCTTTTCTGGTTGAGAGACTTAGAAGATTAACCTTCATATATGTCGTGTTTGGCCTTCACTTCTGTGCCTCTTGTATCGTTTGTGTAGTGCCAACCGAAGAATTGGACATGATATTTCAGAGTTTATGTTTTTGGCTGAAGCATGCGCCAGGAAATGCATCTGTTGGTCCTTCTCTCATGCAGGTACGAGGTTGGTCTTGTTAAGCTATCGCTGAATGTTAAGTGGTCATGTTGAGTATTTCAACTCAGAAATAACAGCAATGCCTTTTTTGAGTTCTCTGACGTCTCTCTGGCATGAATTCAAAAAGACACCCGTTTATTTCGAGCACTCTAAAAACTATCATACTACATGCTATTCGAAATCCTAGAATCGAAGGGTGTTATTAATTACTTCGATATTCTCATCCTGCATTTTCCTTCGCTTCAATTTCTTGTTTCTTTTCTGCTTATCTGTGCCTTATCAACTTTGTAGGCTTTCCATGGTCTTACTATGCAGGCCTCAGGAGTAATTTTGTGGATTGGTTTCTGATTCCAGACTGGCATCCTTAGGACTGCACTGCAAGTATTCTCGAAAACAGGAACAGAACCACAGATGGAAGCTCTACGTGAATTTCTTCTGTTCGCAATGGTAAGTAGATTTTATATTATGTATCGACTGGCTCTGTCGGTGTACTATTTGATCTGACTTGGACTTGTTGATTACTTCAACTGCATCCTCAAATGCATGTGTCATTTAAGTACTACGACAGTGATTGATTATGTAACTTGTTTCATTATTGTATCAGGCTCGTTCAAAAGAGGTCGCTCAGTATCTCGTTGAAGTGCCCACCTTTAGGGCTGCGATATCCGACTCAAAATTTCTGAAAGAGGATACGTTGACTAGACCACATGGATTGGTATGGCCCCTACTGCTCAGAGCAGGAAATCGGCAGAACAAGTCACCTGCTTTAGAGTCCCTCAGTCAAGCAGAAGATATGCTGAATCTTGAGATCAATCGTGCCGCTGAGATAGCCGACGAGGAAGAATTGATAGGCAATACAGTGGTACTAACGGTAAGTTCGGTTGTAATCCATGTTGCAAAATGCTATCAGTTAGAACAGTCTGGTAATATGGACAGTATATGAAGGGTTGGTTGGATTATGTGCTTGCGTTGAAGCGTTTTGACCAACGTCTTGGAATTTTTTCTGTGATTTCTTGCAGAGATTAGTACGAGTGCTTCAGCAGCTTGAAGCAGCCTGCTTGGCATCCTCAGATAAATTATGGCAAAGTGGTAGCTGCTTAGAAAAAGGCCTCACACGTTGCTACACAACGTTGTGCTCTTTATCAGCTACAATTCGTAACCTGGAAGCTCAAGATAGTGAAGAGGACAACGCGGACGGTCAAGAAAGGAGGACTGAGAAGATTGCGGAGTTGTTGTCTCGGATATTGCCGATGTTAAAGAAGTTGACGGCAGTTACCAAGGGTGATGGAAGTTCCAAAGCAGATTGAGTGATGTCAATATGTTCCAGTACTAATGACTCGTGCAGAGTTCTCACGATAGATCGAGTAAGCAATATTCAATTTTACGCAGATCGGCACCATGAGCCAGGTGATGAATTTCCTTGACAATTGATTTTACAAACATTGGTTTGTGAGTCCAAATTTATACAGTCACGATGTGATTAAAAGTTCCAGATTTATATTTGGTGCATTTGATGGACTCTGAAACCTTATTATTACAGAAATATGGTTTAGATTATTACAATGTTGACTTTCTATTTCAGTGTCATTTTTAGCACCGCCTGCTTTTTTGAATCTCTCCTGGTTGCCAAATTGGCTGGCCAATTACACGTGAAAATGTGCACAGCCAGCGTTCGAGCCAAACCTTTGGATATCATTTTCATCTTTATTGGGAGTTACAAGCTGGTACTGCTTTGAGAGCTTTGAAATTGAGTTTTCCTAAGTGATTCACAGGTGTGATGAACAATGTCATTCCGTTATTTCTGTGTCCTCTCACTATACGGAATTGATGTCTCGGAATTGATGGTTTTCATCATAATACTATCTTTGTTAGTTGCTTACTGAATCATGTGAGGTCCGAGCCATGTTTTCATAGTCCATTTGCTGGACTTACGATGGAGTTATGGACGCTGAGCTCGAGCATCACTGACCTCACACCTTAGTTCACATAGCTGTTTCTTATTCCATTCCAAGTTTGGGCAATCTTCAGGACGAGGTACTGATGGGAGACCAAGGGCGAAAGATGGATGAGCTGCATAACCTGCCCCACACCCTCAACCGAAGGTGCGGAACTCCTGCACTTCGAAACACCTGTTATTTGTAAGCTTCCTCTCTGGTGGTGGGTACGGTCACAGTGGGCATAGATGTTGCACTTGCAAAGCCAGTTCAGCATGTTGCATTAAATGTAACATATCATTATTTCATGATCATGTCTTGGTTTCTTTGAGCTGTCCCGGCTGGAACAATTGCTGGATTGGCATGTCTTTTTAACCACAGCTACGATCTGATCCTGGACCCACAACCCGGGGCATCACTCTGACAATTATGCAAAGGGGCTATGCTGGGGCTGGCTCAACTTATTGTTTGTGGGCCCCTAGCTGAGATCGAAGGAAGATCCCAATGGCGCAATACAGTTCATTGGGCAGGAAGGATAGGGGCCGTGTTTTTGTTGTTTCAATCCTTCTCTCCAAGCTTCACAAAGCTGCAGATAACACCATTCAGTGGCAGGCTTGAGCTTGGAATATGATGCTTGTGATGGATGTCGAGTGAACAGTCCTTAACTTATGCATGGTTTTTTGTCATTATTTGAGGACAGCTTGTGATGTTGAGGGAGCATATTTAATGCAATTCTCCTTATTGCAGGGCTTGGCTTGTTGCCATGTCATTGACATTATTAGGGCCGATCCTTTGGCCTGATTCTCCCTTGGCACATGCAGGAAACTACCACATCACCTTGTAAACATCCTGTCATATGTCCTGTGGATTAGTAACACAAAAATCATGTAGCCATCATCAACTGTAACTTGAAGAGGGTGGCTATTATGAACCTGACAACTAGTGAGCTCTCAATTCATGAAACCAATCATTTGCTCATTGTTTTAAGTCCAAATGGGTAAGAGGAAGTGAGAGCAATGCTGCCAATGAACATCTTCGGTGGGTGCTTTGAAGCCAATTTGATTTGGCAAGCATTGCTGTAGTCATTGTGAATGTGTTCGGGTTCAAAATTCTTCTCTACACTGTTCACAGGATAGAAATGATCATACTTTAAAATAGGAACATGCCTTGTTCTTGTGTGATAATTCAAATTTACTAATTCTTTGACGACAATATTGTCAACATTAACATGTTTGGATCATTCCACTACAAAGTTGCTGCTTTGTTATTTTGAACATACCTGGTGGTAAGAGCTACTTTCAAGATTCAATTTTGTCATTCAACATCATCCATTATCACTAGATGGACAAAAAATATGCTCTCCGCGCATATGGAGATAGAAGGCCATGACATTTTAAAACCAAAATTGAGATTTATAGTAATAGAATCATATGAACTCCTTTATAATGATTTAAGAATTATTGACCAGATGCAAGCCACGGCCTATGATGCAACGCATGAACAGGTGTTGGCTTTTTTTAGGAATGGCTCCAATTGAGCTTTAGTAAACATACATTCAAGGTTCAAATCCATTGTTTCATTGATGAAGGTTATTAGTTATGAAATACAATAATTCTACTAGATTATGTAGAATCGCGACAACAGATATTGCGCTTACAATATTAAAATGCATTAGTTGCATACCATCCAAGACAACAAAAAACTCTCAATCTCGGGTTAAGTTGAAATATCTTGGGGCAAGGACACAAGATCATTTCAACTTCCGTATTTATTATCGCATAATTTCAATATCAATGGCTATAAAATGTAATAAGATCAATCCAAAAAATAAGACTTTGATGATATTTTATTATTATTATTGCTATAAGAAAATAAGTTTATATATTTCTGACATAAATTGTACTTTTTGCATACTCACCAGAGTAGTTTATAACAACTAATAATGAAATGTATGAGAATTCATATTTAAAGAGAAAAAAAAAAGATTTTGACCTTTATAACTTCTAACATATGTTTTGAAGGGCTATTATAGTTCACTCTATAAAAATATTGTTTCTATAGCAATTGCTCAAATGTGCACTAGCATAATTCAAAGATAATAATTTTATTAATAATCTCTTCCTTGTTGATTAGCTCTTTCTAAGGCTCAGTCTATGTATAAGTGGCCAAGTAATTTTTGTTTGATATGTTTGTAACACTATGTAGACAAATACAATTGCTCCAAATGTATCTATAATTAACCCCTAAAGTTCTGAGGGTATTTTTCATCAAAACTGCCTCAAAACAGCCCCTCTTCAAAGCAAGGTGGATTTTGCAAACTTGGGGTCTTTTTTAGAACATCTAACCGTAAGATCTTGTAACTAACTTCTATGTCTACATGTCCACGAAATCTCACACATTCATTCTTCACCAATTGCAAGATCATAACGTTCAAAGTAGAAAAACAAGTTTTTTTTCCCTGCAAAAAAAGGGGACATCAGAGTTTTGAAGGCCCAAAAAACCATTTTTTTGCATTATGGATTTTGGTGATTTTGATGCACGTCAAAGAAGACTGAGTTAGCTAATTGTCCTAAGGAAATTATATTCAAAAAAGTTGTGGAAAGTTGCCAAAAAAATCATTTTCCGCTAGGGGTATACTGAAATTCACAAACAAAGGCCGTTTTTGGACAATAAAAATAGCATATGAAAAAAATTTGGATTAAAAATCCGAACGGTGGAAACATGCTCTACTGCCTTCTCTATACATAGAAATTTTTATTTTTGAAATATATCAAAATCTCAATTTTTGGTGGAATTTCAAAGTTTGGTCTTTGGGCAGATTTTGGCAGTTTTGGGCAGTTTTGGGCAAAATTTGCTTCATTCACAGTGGCTAAGAACAATTCAGCAGCTGCCCAACGAGCAGCGTTTGACACTTAAACGTTCATAACTTTTGATCGTGATGTCAGAATTGAAAAATAAGAATACCCACACGAAGATCTCCGAACGGCCCATCTTCAATAAAAATTTCAGAAATTCCTGATATAAATTGCATTCATAGGTACCTGCCCAAATTCCAAAAAAGCCCAAATGTGGCAGATTGTCCTTTAGGGGTTAAATTAGTGTAAGAGTGCGTTGATAAAGATAGTAAAAAGAAGATGTCGATAAATAATGATAATAATAACAATAAATTATAGTTGATGCACTCTACCCCCTCCACCTCTTTTCTTCAATTACTGACTAGGAATTGACTATAATGGTGCAAATAAATAAAAGGGTCATATTCTTCCAATTCAAGTACTATTAACCCCCAAAGTTCCTAGACTATGTTTTACCAAAAAACGCTCTAAAACTGCCATTTTTAATGTAAAAAGCATGAATGACTAAAACTTCATTATTTTTTAATTCTAACTATAAGATCTTCAACTAGATTATTGTAAAAGATATCTCAATAATTTTCATCATAATCGACCAAAAGAGATTAGAAGATTATAGCAATAGCAATTTGAAAACAAACTTTTTGACACAATTTTTGACTCGGTTAAAACACTCTAACTTTTTTTTTCTTTAGGTTTTTTGCATTATGGATTTTGGAGATTTTGGTGTATGACAAAGACAACTAAGTTAGCTAATTGTATAAAAACATTTACACACAAAAGACAAGTGTAGCATGTTGAAAAAATATTTTTATTAAGTTAAATACACAAGAATGCTAATTCATATTTCTTTTCTATAAATTCCATCATGTTATAAAGTCCCAATCCAAACGGTCAAAAGTAAAGATTGATGTCTATCCTTTAACCCCTAACTATCCTTAAAACCCAAAATGGGTTTTGGCTATTTCGGGCAGCCTGGATGGGGAGGTTCAAATTAATATTTTTTTCAAGATTTTTACTGGGATCTCCCTTTACTGTAAGGTCTATGTAGTAAAAATTTTGAAGCCAAATTCCAATTTTAGAACCTTCATCTAGAAATTTTAGGTTTCAAGTCCAAAACGGGCAGTCTAAAATTAGGTCCTTTTAAAAAAATACAAATTGAAATATTTTCATAACCAAATCACTAATCAAGTTCCATAGTGGCCCAAGTCAAAAAGTTTACCAATATTACAAGGGCAGCCTCCAAAACTTACAAAGACAAGCTTCAAAGTTTTTAGTAATTTTTTAATTTTTTCTTTAGAAATTTGTCAAAATTCGAGATTTCTGAATTTTTTTTATAATATTTTTTCCTAAAAATCACAAATTTATAAAGGTACCTACTCACCGTTCAATTTTTCTTTAGCTCATAAATTATTTTTGTAATGCATGTTTTACCATTTTTTCAATTTTATACCTTCTTATAGAAAATAATTTTTATGAAAATCTAAAAAGCGTTTTTTTGGCCTAAATTTTTGCATGAGCATACCTAATTTAGTAAGCTACATGGAAAAAAATGTGACCAAAATGTTTGAAGTAATAATCATCAAGTCTCCCTTTGGCCCATTTGCACTATGCCTCTCAGCCAAGGCCGAAAAAAATATTTGCTGAAACTTTGAACACTACGATCTTCCTAATGAAAAACATCCAACAGTTGAAATTTGGATCAGTTCTTCTAAGTAGGGTTAGGTACAAGATCTTGCGGTTGAAATTCCAAAAAAGGTTAAAAATTTTGTTTCATATCCTCCGGAGGGCATAGTGGTAAAAAATCGCAGTTTTGAGGATTCAAGCTCTCAAAAACACAAGGAAATTTAGGGGTTAAATGAAAAAAAAAAAAAAAAAAAAAAAAAAAAAAAAAAAAAAAAAACCTAAAAGAAATAAAAATCTAACTCTTATGAAGAAAAGAAGAAGTGACTTTGGTACACTGCTTGAAACGGTGAGAAAACTTTGATTTCTTGTATAGTGAACTTTTTGTACCAAAAGAAGTTATTTTTTGGAAAATTTCAAAGATGACAACATTGCATATTTTTTTAAATAATCTCATAGGTAATAGATATCTTTAGCATGGCTGCCCAAATTGGCCACCAAACAGAAAATTCCACTCCGGTTACAATAACTATTTTTTTAAATGTCTAATTGGAAAAAGGAAAAAAAAAATAAAAAATTAAAAAATAATCCCTCAAAATACTTGTTATGGCCTACATTCACAACAAAATTAAAAAACATTTATCTAAAGTTGACATCACAAGTACCTGTCCAAAATTTTAAAAAGCCCATTCTAGGACAATTGTGCTGTAGGGGTTTAATTAATTTTGGAGCTATCTAATGATTGGTGTTTAGTTGATGGTAACTCTTTATCATGAAATACAAATTTTAATTGTGAAAATAAAATAAAATAATGTAAGAAATTGATTCTGGGTTCCACAATGTGCTGCTATGCTGGTCCGCCACATGCCAATGTGAAGTACTTAGTGTTGTGGCCCTTCTTCCAGCCACCTGAATCGGCAGTTACTTCAGAGATTGTTAGAGTGTCAACTTCTCACATGTTACGGTTTTTTGTTAAGGACGCAGGGATTTGTGGTCCTGGATGGGATTTAAATGAATACTAACTCTTGACACTAATTGGTCCGGGGCTCTTACACACTGAATCCAATCTGTCCTCTCTCGCAAGCACAGCTCCTTCGAGGTTGGAACATATACTTTCATCACACCCGGAGGTGCTGCGGTGCCGCACATGAGAGCAACCCACTTTCAAATGCCTCATTATAAGTTAACATACAAAATAGACATTCCCATACTCATGCAGTTGCTTTCCATGACCCATGTCTGCCAATGAATCCATACAAATAAAATACTACCTTACATTGTCAATTAGCATCCTTTCTAAATTATCAGTTTCCAAGAGACATGAACATTGAACATCATGAGCATGTGTATCAGCAGGCAGTAATTACCACATTGGTTGACTGAAAGTTTCTAAGGTCCAACATGAAAAATGTACCATACCCGTTGTATTAGAGTGTAACTTGGTAGTATTCAAATAGGAAATATATGGTTAAGAAGATTTAACTAATGGTTTTTTTGAGAATGTACGAAAGCTATATGGTT
This sequence comes from Ceratodon purpureus, assembly GCA_014871385.1. NCBI lineage: Eukaryota > Viridiplantae > Streptophyta > Bryopsida > Pseudoditrichales > Ditrichaceae > Ceratodon > Ceratodon purpureus. The sequence goes on from CM026428.1 coordinate 1,528,769, forward strand.
GTTGTAATTTTGCCTCAATATGGGTAAAAGGAAAATGGGGGACAGAAAGGGGATTACTGAAAGAGGTAATAATTGCGGAGGCTGTGTCACTAGGATTATGTAGAGGGTGAAAGCGCGGATTTGCACATGTAAGTTTACTACTGGGATAAGGAGAAGGACGGATAGGATCAGACATATCAGAGTCAGGGTAACCATAGAGGCAGGGGAATATTACGACAGGATGCAAAGGGGAGTTGGTGAAGGGTAACTAAAAAATGTGCTGGTACTTACGGAGATGAGTGAGTACAGAGACTTGCTGTAAGGCCTATGGGGTGGGATGGGGATGAAAATGAGGGGCAGTAAAAGCAGCGCACTTTGGAGGGCAACAGTGGGACATCCAGCACAATTCACGCAATCCGATACGATCCTAACCATGGTACATTAACTTACAGTCTGCATACACGACTAAGGTGGCCATCCAACAATTGCAAAGAGCCGGTTTACACCAAAAAACTTGGGCTCCCACACAAATGGTACCTTGTTCTTGGATGAAAGCATTGTAAGGTACCATCCTAGAATTTATAGGTGAATTGCGGACTAGGGTTTTGGTGTAAACCCCAAAAGAAGGGTCATTGCCCATGGATAAAGCAATGATAATAAAAAATAAAAATAAAAATTGTAAAAGTCTTGACTATTTAAAATAATTTTTTTTCAAACAAATTATTTTTAAGTTCCCAAAATTTGGAATCATAATTTCTAGCTCGATTTAAAAAATAGCAAGTTTCATGAGGTTACTATTCTTAATAAATTGAAGCCCAAGGAGAACATGATTTACTTTTGTCTTGTAGAAGTCCAACTACAATTTTTATCCATGAAAAAATATACTTGCTTTTATGTGAATCTAAGAGGTATGTACCAAGACTATTTATCAATGAAAACTCTCCATATTGTTGGAGCCAAACCCAAAGTTTTTGAAGTGAATAGGCCCCAAGTTACACAAAATTTGTGGCTGCACATTGGGCTTCAAACAACTTAACTAGTTTCAGAACTTATTCATCCTGCAATTGACATAGACACTAGTGGAAATGGTGGCCAAGAACACCAGGTTCTACACCGAAATGGATGCTAAACAAAGCATTTCGAAATGGTGTAGTTGAGGGACTGTTTGGTGTAATCCGGCACCTGACAGCCCCTTCAACTACACTGTTCACTTTTTCCATTTCTCTCTTGGTGGTCCCATGACTTTGAGTTTTATTTTTAGACATGGTAAATGCACCTACGATTGTGTGAATTCATGGTGTGGGGCCGGTGTTAATTTGCGGGACAGAATGGGATGGGGATGGAATTCATATGCATCCACCGCAGGGTAAACTTTTTTGCGGGGTATTTCCATTTGGTTTAACTTGGTGAACTTTCTATCGGAGATAGATGAGGCATCGTCCATATGCTTCGTCACCTGCGATAATGCAATCTGGGTCAGGAAAACAGAAACTATAATACCAGGTTTCCTTTTGAGAAAGCAGATGGTGTATCACAACAACAATCGATGCCGAACAAACAAGGCATTGAAGCTGAAGCATCGAAGCACAGAAGGCATCAAAGCATAGAAGCAAATCGATAGAAGCAGGACGGTGAAGCATAGAAGCAGATCGATACTTACACAGAACAATACTCACACAGAACGATACTCATACAAGCAACCATAGATTGTATGCTTCTGGTGATGCTTGCCTTGCAAACCATCAGTGCGTGCAAACAAAATAAAACTGAACATGAAACAACATGAACCCTCCAAGAGCAGATACGGCAAACTACCACATGCGGCACTTGCACAAACTAGTCTCCAAGCGGCACCTGCACAAACTAGTCTCCAAGCGGCACCTGCACAACCTACACTTGCACCTCCACAAATTAGTCTCAAACTGCCAAGATGCGGCACCTGCACAGCCTTCGCTCAGAGCGACGAGGTCTCACCTAGGGTTTGGTTTCCTTGTCTAGACGTGATGAAAAGCCCTACTGTTGTTGCAGTCTTGTGTGAGCTCCTCGTGAGTGTGCTATGGATCAAGACGAAGTTACTGCAACAGTATCCAACATCGCAGTCTGTCGAGAGCAAAAACTTAATCGAACCCCAAGACCATCCAATCTATTGAGAACAATAGTAACTTGGTATTAACTTACTGTTCGGCGAATCCTATTCATCTTCTCGTCTGATTCTGCTAGGCCCGGGCAGAATAGAAGGACCCCACGCCCCATTCTTCGATCATTCACACGCCATTGGTCGATAAAGATGGACCTTGGACAGAGTTGGAAAATAGCTTCACCCAAACGGTTATCACTCACTCATTACACTGAAACGCGGTCTGAGCCAATCACAGTGTACTGCTAAAAAAAAAATGAACACCAATGTGAGATTTCGGTGTTCTCTTTTGGTGTAGTTGGACGCCCTTTCTACTAGTGTAGGGCTTGGCTAGAGTACTTCTACATTTGGTGAGACTCAAGAATAGCTCCAGGTACAAGTGTTATTTGAATAAGAGGAAGTTTATTCTAATGCAGAAGTTACATCACAAACCCCCCAACCAAACCAAGTAAGGCATATTTGCTTCAAAAAAAAAAAAAAAAAAAAAAAAAACCAAGTAAGGCATATCTAACCAGCAATAGGAGAAATTTATTTTCTTATTTATTTTAAAGCAAACTGATTAAAAATTCCCATCGCAGGTCTGATTCCACTTCACCTGCAAATCTGTCCCTAATCCCAAAACGCTTGTTCTTACACCAGTTAGTGCCAAACCGTTGAAAGAAACGGGAAGCTCACTCAAGGTGTATTATTTCATCAAGGTGATCTCGATTTGTGACCAAACGTATGTCCGTGGTCAAAAACTGCATCCCACCTCGCCCTCCCAATCTGGATTTGCGGCCATGAATCATTGCTGAAACAGATATTGCTTCTGTCGAGACACTTAACTGAAATGGCTGTGCCTCTAACAATCAACCGCAACTCCTGCGGACTTTTGCCTTGCAAATAGAGGTTTTCACATACATACTACTGACAACTAGAGATTGAGAAAGAGTGCTGTAATATAGGTTATTGAACAACTTTGTCTGTGAGATTTCATGTCCACGGTGTCGTAGTGGTGCTTGAGACTCATGTAGACAGTGTCGCGGAGGGGCATGGTACAGTACTTGCAAGGGGGTGCCGTCTTTTTTGTTGTCAACGGTTACTTATCAGGGTCCTCAACTTTTTCTAAGGCTTCAGAGCCTGTGGACTCTCATGATCATAGTATACATGCCTAATATATGGGGCCCACACCTTCCGAGATTCCCTGAGTTTCTTTTGGAAAACTGAATCATAGGGGCAGTGAGTTAGGGTGCGCAGTGAACGGGCAAGTCAGCCCTGGTCTTCAATGTCTGCAACCCTGCACATGGAACCCTTCACCCCACTTATCATTTCATTTCATTTATCCTCACCCTTGCCCTCCTGCCAGGAATATAATGTAGGAGTAGTCTTCAAAAAGGATGTAGTATTCAGATGTAACTTAGAAGTACTTGTTCTAAGCAGATTTTGTATTACAAAATCAGACATGTTTATGAAAATGACTAACCTGTGTTAGTATTTGGAAATGGAATTCTACCCCAAGTGATTTTATAATTTTGTTGATATGAATACATTATATTGTGAATTGTATGAGGACAGCGTTTAGGAGTGCGTCACTCCGAGTGCACATAGCCCTGTCCACTGACAGAATCAAAATCTGAGAAGTCACTGGTCAAGTGGGAGAAGGGGATGAAAACGAAAATTCATGTTGGCTTCAATGAAATATACAGTTCGAAATTGTGACTGTAACCGTTCCTTTGAGGAAAATTTCAGGAAAATAAATAAATTAATTAATTAAATTAAATTTTATAAATAAAAAATATATTTCACATAAGAAATATCTAAGCAATACTAGGCTTTTCAATCCCATGGAGCGGAGCGAGAAGGCTTTGAATAAGAGCAACGGGTCCGGTAGGACCCGTTGCCCGTTAAGTAATTTTAGGGTTCACATAAAACAACAATAGGGGGATAGCAAGGGTTGATTTCATTCCAAAATTATGATGCAAAAATATAAAGCCTTTCAAACCCATCGAGCAGAGCGAGAAAGGTTTGAATAAGGGCAACGGGTCCGGTAGGACCCGTTGCCTGTTAAGTAATTTTAGGGTTCACTCAAAACAACGATAGCAGGGATAGCTAGGGTTGATCTCATTGAATTTTGGGTTTTATAGCCCCTATTTTATCATCCAAATAATATTAAAAATATGTAAAACTCAAAATGATCAAAATCAAAGAATAAGGATGCAAAAAGCCATTTACAGAAAATCATTTATCATTAAGTAATCACTTGACCCAATCAATCAAATTAATTTTTCATTTTTAGAAAATCACGAATGTAATAGTTAAATTTCTAAACGTAAATTTGTAAATATTTTCATTATAAAATTGATCATTAAATTATTTTATTAAATTATTCAGTATATAAAAATAAAAAATAAAAGATAAAAAAGCAGTGAGTTCTATGGTTCTAGCTTTACTGTGGCAGTTGGGATCAAATTTTCATCTCTGACGCAGTTTCCGTCACTGCAAATCTGTTAAATGCAGTAACCAGGTGGCCTAAATACTGGCTGATAAGGCCTACACATGGACCCACGCACCCTAAGCGACGCACTCCGAAAAGACAGCCTCTGAATTGTATCAAATAAAGCTGTGAAAAACTCAAAGTAGGAACACTCAAAGTTGACATGATAATCTCATGCATCCTACTGTCAATAATCAAGATTGATGCCATAGAAGAGATAAATTTTGATTCTATCACAACCATTTTAGGTTAAATAGTAGGGAAAATTTTAGATATCTCATTTAGATTCTATCACAACCATTTTAGATTAAATAGTAGGGAAAATTTTAGATATCTCATTTAGATTCTATCACAACCATTTTAGGTTAAATAGTAGGGAAAATTTTAGATATCTCATGATATTGGCTATGTCTATTGAGATTGAACAATAATTTTATGCAATCCAAAGTGTCCAAAAACTTGAAGGGTGAAACATATTAGTGATGTAACGCACTCCATGAAGATTTTTATTACATGAAATCTGTGTATTTTGAATCACAAATACTAAGCCCATTTCAATGCTTATAAGAAAGTTTCTCCATGTAGAAAGTTAATGTTGTTTGACTTACACTTTGAAGGCAAAGAGAGGATAGAAAGAGCTGAAGACGGGTCACAAAAAATTAAAGTTTGAAATGAAAACAGGCTATGCCCACTTGATATACTTATACTCAACGCTCAACTTATGAATGATGAAATAAGACATACTTTGCCATTCAAGTTTGGTATGTCCAAAGGCAGCCTAGTTCTGTCCTTGAAAGCTAAGTTTAAAACAAGTTTAAAATTTGAGATCAAATAATATAACGCATACACCAATGGTACTGGTTAATAGGGCTCAAAAGGACAAATGCATGGAAAATGGGGAAATATGGTCAAGCCGGAAGCGAGCTTGTGTGAAACCCCAAATGTCAATGAAGCAGGGAACTTGGGGCGGAGGAGGAACCAACCACATGATCATGGGCTTGTGAGAGATTGACCTCAATCTCTAGTCTGTTTATTCAGTTTAGATTAGACCACTCTAGAGCTTGAAGAGTACCACACAACATCATCACGGCATTACGACGTTGAGTTGTTTCATCATTTCCTGTCATTGTAGACAACTTCACAAGGGTCCGACTACCGTATTGCTGGGGCTAACAATACACAGCTGACGACGTTTGTATCTCCCCGGGGTCACTGGAGTGAATGAAAGGGCCAGCTAGACATACGAGAACATCACACTTTCTTTCTTTTCCATGTGCAAGTTTCTGGCTTGAATGCCGCTGCTTTACTCAATCAACCCGGGCAAGTCTCTATTGAGATGGACTGCGAGAAAATGCACATTGTGTGACAAGCTACTCTAGTTTATGAGCCTCTAGGCTTGTTGAGCCTAGGGGTGATGCATGGGACCAGGAGTTGGAGGCACTAAGGAAGAAGCACCTAGAAGCGGCTGATTGTTAATTTTATCTTTGTGATGGACAGTATCAGATGAATACTAAAATCTAAAACTCTCTCTGTGGCTATGTCTTATTCAAGACAAACATGTGGGCTTTTAGTAGTTATCTACTCCTCTTTAATATTTAATGATAATTTCTAGAAGTATTGTTGAAAGGAAATAAGATGAAAAAAATTGCATGAACTTTTGGAACACTATGTTATTGACAAGTTTGTGACAATTTCAAAGATAAAATATCAGTGAAGAATTACAGCCATCACTAAAATTCGTACACATATTCATTCAACTCACACTAATAACGCTCTTAGAAACAATGATGGCGTTCTAAACCTGTAAACACTTTACAAATCTTGTTGCCTTATAATAAGTTAAGAAGATTTGCTTGTAATATTCTGATGCTTGTTTTCATATCATTCTTTAAAAACATCTCTAATTTTATTTTTTAACTATTATTAAGAAAAGGGAGAGGGGGGACAATGGGCTATGTACCATGTCCTGAGTGAGGAACATGACAAGTGAAGGGCATTGAAGGGGGAAGGAGCTAAGGACGCTAGGCATTGTGATGGGGCAAGGGTAGCAGGTCGGGATCAAGGAAGGAGTATCAATGTATGAGGGAGGACATGGCATGAAGGCTGTTTGTTAGCACTTGAAAGAGACTCCTCCATTCAATCCTAACCGGCCTCACTCACTGGATTAACCGTTTACAATGTCTACTTAGCCTCAGCTCAGCTCAGCTTCTGCCCTGATTACTACAAATGAAGTTCATGCTGCCCGTGCCTGTGTGACAGTGAAGCTACATTACCATAGTACCATAGTACCATAGTTGTGTCACTTGAAAGTAATTCTAAAGAAGGGGGGGGGGGGGGGATTAGAATATTACGAAGATAGGTAAAAAGAATATATATTGTACGTTAAGAGCAGCTTCAGCCCCCAAAAAAATCCAAAACTAAAATGTTGGATAAAAAATTAAATTATATTGCCTATTTACCATAATACTATGGAATGAAATTAGATGAACAATGGAAAATCTTGAAAATGAACACATAAAATAAAAATTAGATAAATAAGAATTGATTTGAGTGATGAGGTACACTAAAATAACAAACCTCCAATGAAGCTTCATCAATTGTGGATGAAAGTCAAACTTAAAGTCATTTATTTTTTGAAAAGTCAAATTATAAAAAATCAAATTTTCTTATTGCCAAACACCAAAATTTGAAATTAATTAATTATTTAACCGATGGTGTGAAATTGCCCCAAGAGTACAATAATAGATTACTTCTAGTTAACTTTTGCAATTTTTAAGCCATTTAAGATCATACTTAGTGATTTTTTATTTTTTTTTTACGAATCAAAAATCAAAATAACTCAGTATTTTTGGAAGACAAACCTTATTTCTCCAAAAAAAATAATTTACTCAGTGAATGGTGATCCGCATATGGTACCATAATTTGCTCTATACGAAAGTGCTTTGAAAGCATTCCAAGATATTTTTTGGTTACTTTTGTTATAGTTTTCTTTAATTTGGCTATATTCCATTATAATAATATTCTCAAGTTACCACTTTCTTACTCCCTAACAATTCTGTCTCAAAATTGGCGTTGTGAGAATTTAGACAGCCTCTATCAATTGCAATTTCAATCATAAGTTTTAAATTTTTTATGGATATTTTTAAATCAAAAAATTAGAACTTATAAATAAGAGCAGCGCAGCAAGCAATTGGACTTGCTTTAAATTTGGATTTGTGGAACTGCCTTCACATACCAAAAGTGGTAGAAGTGCTTACATTAATTTTTGATCCAAAAATGTGGATAGTCTTTCTTTTAGAAAATTAAAAAAATAAAAATAAAATCAAACTCAACAACGACAACAACAATAATAAAATAAATAACAATAATCAACAAACCAAAGACCAAAAACCATTAGCCAATAGATTTTAAAAAGTAAAAATAGAAGGAACTGTAATAGTTTTAAAGCCATATCCTAGTCTGTTTGTAAGTATAGGACATAAGGTAGAGAGGGGTATTTCTGTGAGGAATCAATATCCGTGCCCTATGATTACTATAGAAAGCAACACACTGTCACCCAAATTCCATCATTAGGTTTTGACTTTTTGGTTTTTTTCAGGAATCTTGCACACTTGTAAAGTCTTCATTCGGTTTCTACTAATGGCGGAATATGAATACTGTGGTATTTCCGTGACTTTAAGCATTTGGGCATGTTTTCCAAGGTAAAATCTGATCTGAAAAAAATATTACTTTGAAATTTGGATCTTCTTCTAAAATATCACTCTCAAATATATTTTTGAGAAAAAACTGAATTTTTTAGGTTATTTTGAAAGTAGAACTTGTAGACCACTCTAACAGGAGTCTGTGGCACTAACATTAGGAGAAGTTTGGGGTCTCCAACGGGCCTTTTCCATGTTTTCTGTGCCAAAAGTTTTGCCATGCCCGTGCACTTTACCTGCTGGCACCAACTGTGCCAGCAGGTCGCCAAATGCTGCCAGCAGTGCCAGCAGTTGGCATTTGGGGGGTCCAGCCAATCGCTTCCCTTCCCCACCCCACCCCACCCCACCCCCCCAGTGGACAATACAAGCAGTAATGACACTGTCACCGACCGTGTGCCCACTGCTGTCACCCCATTGGACAGTACCGGATCCTGTAGTCAGCGGATCCTGTAGTCAGCGAATCCTGTTGTCAGCGGGGCGAATTTTGTTGTCAGCGGGCAGAATATTGACCAATGAGATTTCGAAGAGAAGTGTCAGCGGGCAGGAAGCTCACCTAATCCGGGCTGTCTTACAAGGCCCGTTGGAGACCTGATTTTTCCCCTAATGAAAGAAAGTCACCTCAATTCTCTACCCTCTTAGACTTTCCTCGACCATATCTCACTCAGACTCAGGCGCAGCGGATAACCCAGAGAGTACACACGGAGAAATAGGAGCAGTGTAGTTAAAGCACAGAGTCACACAAAGTAATTGCTCAAAACGTGTCAAAGCTTTACTATCCAGTTCACTTTCACACAAGCACTTATAAGGCCACTGCCAGTGCACAGTATACTATCGATCCAGGAGCTGTCCTATACCGTGACTAACCCAATTCTAACATTGCAAGGTGATCCTTAAGTATTCTCAAGTCTGATCCTACCACCACTAACCACTTCGGAGACAGCCACCAGACCATCTTGTTGCTAACAAATTACCGGTGTTTCTCTAACTACCGTAACCAGCTTGGTCTGCTGTTGTGTCCGCCATCTCTCCTGTCCAGATCAGCCTCTTCTGCTCCTTACGTGGAAATATTCGTCCATCAAAATCCACGTCACACCTGTGGCACTACTCACTTACTTTAAGTGGGCGCGTCCCGGCCGCCCAATAGTTCTCCAGCAAAGCATCGCACATCCCTTCGCGCTCTTTCCCACAATTTACCTTGGGCGTCAACCAGCTGACACAGTCTTCCGGCCTCATCATCAACATCGTCCGATGCTCTCGAATATCCCTTGAAGACATAAGGCCCCTCCCAGTTTCTTGCCAATGCTCGGCGTTTTCCTGGAATGAACATTTTTACCGCACAGTACATCTCCAGCCTCGGAAATCGCTCTATCTTCCCTTTTCGATTGATATAATTCTCCTGCTGTTTGCGTTGAGCAGTGGCAATGTTTACGGTCACAGCCTTGTGTACGTCCTCAATCAGTTGTACATGTCCCAGCATCCTGGAGCTAAGTTCCTCCACAGTGGCATCTCCGTGAACCACCTCCTGGAACTTCTCACGTATGTTGTCAGAAGACAACCGCGGCGTTCGTCCTGTGAGCACAAAGAAGGGTGAAAATTTGGTACTTCCTTGACAACTGAATCTGTATCCATACAGTATTCTGGCAACATGCCGGTCCCATTCCTCTCCCCATTGGCTAGCCATGGTGGTTAATCCAATTTTCAAGGTCTGAACAAATCTTTCAGCCATCCCATTACACTGCGGCCAGGAAGGTGATGTACGCTCATGCTTGATGCCATTTTTCTCGCACAATTCATCAAACTTTGCGCAGAATTCTGTACCGTTGTCAGTGAGTACTGCCTTCGGTACCCCATATCGACAGATTATTTGAGTTTCAAAGAACTCAGCAGCTGTCGCTGCATCATGATTCACCACTGGTAACGCCTCGACCCATTTGGAGAAATGATCGATGGCAATCAGTACATACTGATGTCCTCTCTTTGTTGTGCTCAACGGCCATGCTGTATCGATGGCTACTCTGTACATTAGGTCCACCACCGGAATACTGTGCAGCTGTGCATCACCTGATCTGATACAGCCATGTTTCTTCGTCAGCTGACAATGCCGGCATTGCCCGACCACTCGTCGCACCGTAACGACTCTATCAGTCCAGTAGTAGTTTTTCATGATTGCTGCTAAAGTCCGCTCTTTCCCAGCATGCCCCAACTCCTCATGGACATGTTGCACTATCTGCCCTCGCTCCTCAGGTTTTGGTACGATCAGTCCTTCTTTGCAGATTCGGTCCACATCCATATGGTATCCTGATTGGATGCGCATATTGATTCTCTTCCTTTCCCGACGGTTCCAATCTTCCTGCATCTGATTTGTCGTCATGAACTGTATGACATTCGTGTCTTGGTGTATGTCCAGCTCCGCCTTTTCACTAATGGACCCCTTGCGGTTGACAATGCTTCCGCTTGCTTCCCGTACAATCTCCCACATGACTCCTTTTGAGTACGCCGCATGAGTACGCTTGCGACTTCCTTGACCTTCACAGCATTGTGAGTCTACGGTGTCCGAAGAAGTGTCGCTATCAGTGGATGCGTCACTTGATTCGACTTCGGGTTGAGCCCATTGTTCTGTCGGCACTTGAGCCATGGGTGTAAATGGTGTGATCTCAAGATTTCTGCCCGAGAGTTGATCATCCTCGGTCTGAGTCAGCTCCTGGCTGCTGATCCGCTCCTGGCTGCTGATCCGCTCCAACATGTGGACACGATGAATATGATCATCAATCTCAGCCTCGTCTTCTCTCGGTTGACTGCTGGGATTCCTGGATAAAGCATCTGCATTGAGGTGTCTCGCCCCTGGTCGATGCACAATCTTAAAATCATAGTCTTGCAACATCATGATCCATCGACCACGTCTTCCGTTGGTGTCAGATATCGTGGCGAGCCATTCAAGTGGCCGGTGATCGGTTCTGATTACAAATTGATTTCTGTATAGGTACTGTCTAAAGTGAACGACACCCCAAATCAAAGTATAGCACTCCCCTTCCATGGGATGGTACTTGCGTTGAATTGCCGTCAGACCTCTACTGGCATAAGCCACTGGGTGTTCGCGATGATGTATTTTCTGAGAGAGCACTGCTCCGACACCTTTCTGAGACCAATCTACATCAAGTAAGAAAGGTAGGGTGAAATCAGGCCTCACCAGTATAGGTGCCGTCGCAAGCCGCAGCCTCAGCGTTTCGAACGCATTTTGCCGAGTAGCTGTCCAAATGAAAGGTTCCTCCTTCTTCGTCAATTCGAATAATGGCGCAGCGATCTGGGCATAGTCTCTTATGTAGATGCGGTAGTATCCGGTGATACCGAGAAAGCTACGAATGTTGGTCACATTTTTGGGCAGGGGAAACTGCATGATAGCCTCTACCTTCGTAGGGCTCGGTGCGCACCCCGCTCTTGAAACAGCGTGACCAAGGAATATCAGCTCCATAAACCCAAATCGGCACTTGTCAGGGTTGAGTCGCAACTGCGCCCTGTGCAACTTCTGAAGGACGCGTTCAATATGCCGCAAGTGATCTGCCCACTCTCGGCTGTGGATATTCACATCATCGACAAAGACCTTGCACATCTCGTTGAGGTCCTCCTCCAGTACTTGATTTATAATCCGTTGGAACGTAGCAGTGGCATTCTTAAGCCCAAATGGCATTACCGTCCACTCATAGAGACCTCTCTTTGTAATGATCGCTGTTTTTTTGATGTCTGGCTCATACATGCGAATTTGCCAGAAGCCAGATTGCAGATCAAGTGACGAGAACCACTGACCATCGCCAAGTTGATTCAACACATCGCTGATAAGCGGCATCGGGAAGCTATCTTTTCTTGTCTGTTGATTTAATGGTCGATAATCACCACAAAAACGTTTGCTTCCGTCTTTCTTCGGAGGAAGAGTGACTTTGGTAGCATACTCTGACTCGCTGCTGCGCATCTTCCCCGTCTCACACAGAGCCTCTATTTGTCGTTGAACCTCCTTTTCTTCATAGTCCGAGAGTCTATTAGGTGCACTCCTACACGGGTAAAAACCCTGTGTGTCTATTCTATGTTCCCCTACGGCACAGTGACCCAACTCGGATTTGTCCACCGCAAAGGCACAGCTGTTTCTCTCAAGCACTTCCCAAAGCTGACCCTGTTGCTCTTCAGTTAAGGTTTCACCGATCTAGATTCTTGATTTAATGCTCGCCCATCTGTCTGACGGTGCCAATTCTTGTCTCGCAAATCCACATGCCTCAGTGCTCAGTACGTTTGGCTGTGAGGTCCAACGAATCCAGTCCGTGTATTCGTCTTCGTCACCTGATCCTTCCATGATGTTCGAGGCCTGCTCTTTGACTATCAAGCGGGTCATCTCTTGTTGAGCATTCTCATCGATCCATGTCTCAAGTTCATCCTTCCCAAGTTCTTCTCTGTCAATTTCCATTTGAACCAGCTCTTGTAGAACAAGGTCATGATCCTCATGTTCCTCAGACCCTTCGTCACTGGTACTACAAGAGGAATCGCTTGAGTCTTGGGCAAGCATATTAATTTGCCATGCTTCCCGGTTCGATTCTATCTTATCAGCCTCCGTGCCATGCACATGCATCTCTCCGCTCACGAAGTCAATTCTTGCTTTCGCTGCTTGCAGGAAGTCGCATCCTAGCAAGATTTCATACTCTGAGGTGTGCACTACCATTGCTAGCAGGTTACATACTATCCCGGCAATGTGCATACTCAACACTGGTATGATGCCTGCTGCTTCCTCCCTTGATCCTGACACCGTGCAATATTCCTTTCCGGCAGTCATTTGGCTAGATAACCCCAGGCGTCCGATCACTCCCAGTGAACATACGGTGATCGATGAGCCTGAATCGACTCGTGCCATTATGTAGCTATCCCCAATTTGGACCTCTATACACAATATCCCTTCACCAGTACTCTGCAACTGACAGATGGATCCATCCCCATTGCCTAGTTCCCGTGGCCAGTTTTCTTCTAATCCAGTTAATTGCCGGACTTCATTCAAGGGAAGTACCTGTTTATCCTCCCCCGGTCCTCGCCGTATCTGTATCAGCGATTGTTCGAAGTCCACTACTGCGCCCATCTTACGCAGAAAATCGTATCCCAGAAGCATGTCATAAGAGCTTGTGGATACCACCAGAAAAGTTATGTGGCACGAGACTCCACCGACCTGCACCGACGTTTTGAGTCTCCCTAACGCCTTCTCAATGGCGCCTGATGCAGTTCGATACAACTCTGTGCCTGTTACCTCCTTCATCATCCCTAGCTCTCTAACTGTATCCGCAGCTAACACTGACGTGGTAGCTCCACTGTCAACTTGCCCACTTACTTCTTGCCCCGCAATTTCCACCGTGAGGTGCACGGCCTTGCCGTTGCTCACACTTAACACCAGTTTGGCGCTTCCTTCACCTTGCATTGCGTTAATTGGCGATGCATCTGGCAGGACTGTCGCTTGATTCTTGGTTGCACTGCGATTCTTCTTGACCGCCTTAAGTAGGTCTTCCAAATATTCCATCTCCCCGGGCAATTTCATAATGCACTCTAAGGGACTAAGCGTCACTCGGCCCTTCATGAAATGTGCAAGAATTTTGGATTTCTCAGACAAGTCACCTTGTGCCTTTAGCCCGGTTGCCTCTGTTGGTTCCGTCCGAACCCGAGGTACTTGCTCACTGGTACCGAATGCTGTCCTTCGCTTCGGCAATCTCTGTGTGGTGAGTGTATCTGCCAAATTTAGTTCTTGAGCCAGATCATCCAAATACTCAGCCCCATCATCCACGGTAATACGTTCAGTTAGGTGCGTCGAGTGAGGCTCTTGAGCTGGTCTATTTTGACATTCATGGTCAAAATGTCCCATACCCTTGCAGCTTCCACACCGGACACCACATGCGATAGTGCGATGTCCAGGTGCCTTACACTTGTCACATACCAGATCTTTATCTGGGCATTCTAACGCGCGGTGCCCAGCCTTATAGCAACGACGGCACAAGTATGGGCTGCGCACATGGATCCGTTTCTCACTGGTATTTTCTGCTACAGTAGTGCCCAGAGTCCTTTGCACAATGGCCGTCATCGCACTGCTTAAAGTTGCAAGATGGCGCTCTGTGTCAACAGCTCTCTGAGATGTCACCACGTTTTCCTCCTCCTCGGGAAGAGCCTCGAATGGCGTATCTCCAATCTTGCTCAGGCCCTTTTCTATAATCAGCACATTGCTTAAAGCAGCATCTATGCTATCATAATCCCGTCCTATGCAAGCCCTCTGTAGCTCTACCCGCAATCCACTGATGAAACGTTCAACTTGTTCAGGGCCCGGAATCCTGCCCTTTTCGAACCACCTCTCCAACCGATCATAATAGGCCTGGACCCTCTGCCGCGGTTCTTGCTTGATAGCATCGAGTTTGCCCTTGACTTCTACTGCGTCGTACTGCCCAAATTTCTCAATCAAGGCCGCTGCAAGATCCTCCCAGGTAGTGAGTGGAGGCGAGTGCCTCTTCACCCAGTCCTTGGCTTTGCCACGGAGATTCAGACGTGCTACTTTAAATAGCTTGTCTTCCGTGTAGTCCCGCACTTCCGCAGCCATTTGTAGTCGCTCTGCCCAGTCGAAGACATCCTCATACTCCCTCCCGGAGAACGTTTCATCTACTCCTTTGGGACTGGTCATGGAAACTCCTATCGTTACTACAGTACCTTTCTCACCAGTATGCAAGAAATCTACGGATATATTTGAACTGTACGCCTGCTTCTCGATAAAGCTCTAATTGCTGCGATGATGTTCTCAAAGCACGCTTGACACTCGTCTGTCCACACATATGACTCTTGGACTGACTCGGCCAATGCGAGGAGCGGCGTTATGTTCAGCTCTATGCGTAAGAGTGGTTGAACTATTCTGATAGTATTCAAGAAATAAAATAAAGCTATTCTATTCGATGGTGGGCTACAGTCTATGCTCACACGTAAGTGTAAAGAAAGTATCTGAGAAAAGCCAAAGTTGATTGATGCCATGCCAGTGCATGTCTCAATTGAGGGCCCTCAGTTCCGATACCCTCCTCTGTAGATAGATGACCCTAAGCAATAGTAGCATCAATAATACTACCACCACCCGACTCTTCCAGCCATCTCTGTGTCTGTTCTCGTTGACTGCGCAAGGTTCCACGTAATGTTGACGCCTAGCACAGTGTCGACAACGTTCTCTAGATTCGCATTCCCTAGTCCTATGCATTTTTCACTGCCTCACCGAATTGTACATAAATCCACTGGACTCGTGTACCAGCTCTGATACCAAAAAGAAAGTCACCTCAATTCTCTACCCTCTTAGACTTTCCTCGACCATATCTCACTCAGACTCAGGCGCAGCGGATAACCCAGAGAGTACACACGGAGAAATAGGAGCAGTGTAGTTAAAGCACAGAGTCACACAAAGTAATTGCTCAAAACGTGTCAAAGCTTTACTATCCAGTTCACTTTCACACAAGCACTTATAAGGCCACTGCCAGTGCACAGTATACTATCGATCCAGGAGCTGTCCTATACCGTGACTAACCCAATTCTAACATTGCAAGGTGATCCTTAAGTATTCTCAAGTCTGATCCTACCACCACTAACCACTTCGGAGACAGCCACCAGACCATCTTGTTGCTAACAAATTACCGGTGTTTCTCTAACTACCGTAACCAGCTTGGTCTGCTGTTGTGTCCGCCATCTCTCCTGTCCAGATCAGCCTCTTCTGCTCCTTACGTGGAAATATTCGTCCATCAAAATCCACGTCACAAGTCCTCTCTCTACCTTACTGTGGATAAAGGTAGTGTGGTACCCAAATTCAAATACAGAGAGAGGAATGAAAACTGTCCATACCCTACCGTTAGCGAATGTATGGGAGCCTGGGCCATACATACACGGTCATGAGCCATGTCATGGGGTGGAGGGTTTGACCGTGTGACGTCATCAGCTGAGAGAATATACGTCATCAGATGAGATGAGGGTAAAGTCAAGCAGCAGAGCAGATGAAGTGGAGGGGGTGGCCACGTGGCATGCACAGTTCAGTTCAATTAACAACCTCATTGGATCATGATTACTAATCATCGCCACTAATCATCATCTGCTTTCAGGGACATTACCCAATTGGGGAATTACACTCCCAGTTTTACCCTTTCACTCACTTCCACTCAGCCCTGGGTTCAATTTACAGTCCACCCTCTATAAATGTTACACTTATAAGTGTTAACCCTCTCTAAATGTTAATTTTCTTTTACTCCCCACATATTGCACACTATAAATGTTAAACGTGATAAATGTTAGCAAAATGGTACTCCCTTCTTCGTAAATTTAACTCTATAAATGTTAACGTCTAAAATACAACCATAATATAGATGATAAAAACTACACATCCAGTTACATTCCTTTCTTTCCACACATTACTTGATATTGAATAAAAATATAACTGGATTTGCAATTTTATGAATGGTATTCTCTCGCAAGGACTCTTCACAGTTGCTTATATTTTTTAACCCCTAAACATCCAAGGGTGTTTTTCATCAAAACTGCCTCAAAACAACCCCTCTTCAAAGCAAGGTGGATTTTGCAAACTTGGGATTTTAATTAGTACACCTAACCATAAGATCTTATAGCTAACTTCTATGTCTACATGTCCACCAAATCTTACACACTCATTCCTCACCAATTGCAAGATCATAAAGTTCAAAGTTGAAAAACAAGTTTTTTTTTCCTGCGCAAAAAAGGATCAGTAGAGTTTTGAAGGCCCAAATAACCATTTTTTTGCATTATGGATTTTGGAGGTTTTGATGCACGTCAAAGAAGACTGAGTTAGCTAATTGTGTTAAAAAAATCATATTCAAAAAAGTTGTGGAAGGTTGCCAAAAAAATCATTTTCCGCTAGGGGGTATACTGAAATTTACAAACAAAGGCCATTTTTTGACAATAAAAATAGCATATGAAAAAAATTTGGATTGAAAATCGGAACAGTGAGAACATGCTCTACTCTCTTCTCTATACATAGAAATTTTTATTTTTGAAAAATACCAAAATATCAATTTTTGGTGGAATTTCAAAGTTTCGGCTTTGGGCAGTTTTGGGCAGAATTTGCTGCATTGACAGTGGCTGTGAGCTTGCCCGAAGTTTGGCTAAATGCAGCTTTTGACACTCAAAACCCCGTAATTTTTTATCAGTATGTTTTAAAAAAAAATTTAAAAAATTCTGCACAAACTTCTTCAAAATGCCTAGCTAAATTATTTTTTTCAAAGATTTAGGAATTAAATTGGAATTCTAGGAACCTGCCCAAATTTTAAAAAAGCCCATTCCAGGACAATGGGCCTTTAGGGGTCAATGTTAAGATTTGTATATTCCTCAAAAAAGTAATTTTATGATTGTTAGCTGTTAACACCTTTATAAATGTTAACTTTGATCCACTCTCGAGGGTTAACATTTATAGAGGGTAGATTGTAGAATGAACAAACACTATATTCACGACGGCCCGGAGTTCTTCTTCTTCTATTTCTAACCCCAATGTACCGCACCTCTTTGGAGTCTGGACACCTCAGAACTACAGTATGGACCAGGTTCAAAATTTCAAGCTACCTGCAACCCCACTCCATGTTCTCTCCACAGAAGAAGTTCAAGATACCTGAAAATTTCAAGGCTCCGCTCCTGAATTTGAGTACAAAATGTATGACACCTGGGATCCCATTAGAAATATTGAACTGCAATGCAATTTTCAAACATTTGACTCTGTCAGATCCATACTGATCCAGAATATGAAATTTTGCCAGACCATGTGCAAAGCAAACAACTTGAAACAAGACCCTTGTAGACATTCTTTCCCCTTC
This sequence comes from Ceratodon purpureus, assembly GCA_014871385.1. Classification (NCBI taxonomy): domain Eukaryota; kingdom Viridiplantae; phylum Streptophyta; class Bryopsida; order Pseudoditrichales; family Ditrichaceae; genus Ceratodon; species Ceratodon purpureus. Next base: position 1,546,919 of record CM026428.1, read on the forward strand.
TGACACAATTCCATAATGCAAATACAAAGGTACCCACATTGGGAAGCGTAAAGCGTATTCAGCTACAGATTGAACAATATTGAACACATTGTGTGTATACGTAAGTTGCGGAATATATACCAACCTTACGTGTTGTAAAAACAGTGTGGATGCTTGCTGCAGAGACTTCCGAGCTTGTCTTCTCTTGCCGAGGGTCATAACTTTTGTTTTGTTTGCATGGCTTAAACTCTCGGCTCAGGAGTCACTGCTGTAATGATTGGTGCAAGTCAGAGGTTAACTGATCTGATCTGAAAACGCGGTCCATGGGATCATGAAGCATGAAATGTTTACTCACTGGATGCCTGCATCTCTCCGACATTTTAGACCATTTTTATAAAACATTTATGTCACAAAAACAAAAACAAATCATTTCATTACTGTTATGGGAAAGTGAATATTCGGAAAATATATACTGAAAATTATTCATGAGGTCAGAACATACAATGTGGCTTTGTATTATGTAGAGCTTGGTTTTCCAAGATCCATTCAATGAAATACCATAGTAAGATTTTATAAAGAATTTGTTCAATATTTGGTATTGCTTTTCTCTTTTCCATATAAAATATTAATTGCGCATTTTTCATTCCATTGGAGAAATAGTTAGCAATAAGATTTTCATTTTTTGTCTTTGTAAACCACCATAAATTATTCTTTTCTATTTTTGAGTCCAATTTTTTTTGATAAAATGAATATAATCGCCAAATTTACACATGTCTTTGATCTAAATTCTTAAATTATTTTTACAGGAATGTTATTGGAGGAATATCAATTAAAGCATTGTTGCTTATGATAATCTTATTCTTAAATTATTTTGATTATCAAAGACCTCATCATGGAACGTGAAGGTTTTAGATATCACTTTCTATAAAGTATTAATTCCACAAAGATCTATATTAAATTCAAGGAATTTTGAATAAGAATATTCAAACAAAATTTAATTTCTTCGTAGTGAAGTCTAAACATAAAATCTGTGCATTCAGTTTATCATATGAATTAAGAAAAATAATCTAACTAAAAAAATTGATGTTTGAAAGTGCAATTTTTTTTAGAGTTTTTCTATTCATTCCCCTACTCTAAATTTGACAACTCAATTTTTATTATTTTTTTGGTTATTGTTATTGAATTTGGAATACAAACAATATATAGGCTTCATATATTGTATTGATTTAAAAATGCATGCGTACAACTTGATATTGATATATGTGGGTTCCACCAATTGTATAATGTTTTTGCCAAAATGAGTTAGGTGTGATGGTATGTCAATGGATTGCTGGCATAGAACCCACAGCCGGATCTAAATCATTCTGGCAGAGATATTCTAAATCATTCTGGCGAAAATATTCTTTATTCTGGCGGAGATATTCTTTATTCTGGCGGAGATATTCTTCTGCAATTCTTTTAGGCAACCAATGTCTTTTCCAAATCAACGACTTTTTTGGTTTTGTTCTGCTGTATCTTCTCCAAATCAATGACTTTTTTGATTTCATTCTGCTAAAGATCTTCTTCTGCTCCAAAGTCATTGTCTACTGCATTACAATAATGGTTTCTTTTTCCTCGCATATTATAAGAATTGTTATTTTGAGTAGATGTCAATGTCAATTGTAGGCCAATAATGACTTTATAGATCTTTAGATTGATAAAAGTAGAACAAAGAAGGTAAGCATACAAGTTAAATCCAATTATCTATATTTGAAAATTTTAGGACTTTTAAAATTGTGACAAAACAACATTCAAGATTTATCAATCCAAACTAAACTTTGTATAACAAACCTTCAAAACGACATGCCGTGAACATATTTGCTATAGAATGACTAATTTTGGATTCTAAGTGTTTTCCATGTACATACAATGTCAATAGAGTTTTAAGGGTTTGGCCTTGGCATACACATAATTATCTGGGCAACTGTTTTCAGTTATTGGCATGAGTTGCAAACCAAACGGGTACAAACCATTGTAAATTTGTAAACTAGCAACTAACTGTTCCAATCATGCTGTAAAGAATTGCTACATCACAATTACAAAGCATCAACTGCTTGTGCAAATCGGCTGATGTTCTAGTGACTTGCGTCTGCATCCAGTACACTAATTCTCTGCCCAACAACAAGGATGGGACTTTGAGGTTTCACTCGTCCACCCCTGTACTTGCGCTGCGATTGGAACTATCGAGTTAAGCTTGGTTTGCAGTGCTATTATGAAGATCATAGAGTAGGATAGGTAAATGAGAGTTTGTGCCGACGAGGACAACAGTGCATGAAGCATGTGGGGCTGTAATACATGGCACCCAAATGTTGACCCCTATGCCTCCACACCCTTTGTGCAGCTCCTTTCCATTCACCCCTTGCTTCACATTACCCTGCCTTGTTATGAGGTGCTCCTTACTTCCTCCATGCTGCGCTCATCAATTTTCCACATATACATCCTCAATTACCTTTGTCCCAATTTTTCTCCCAAAAGTAAAAAAGTAAAAAACTTCAAAATATGACATCCAAAGGTTGACAACTCCATGTCCATCAATCATCTAGCAACAACTCTCTCATTGTCGTTTCAAGAGAATTCACATCAGTCGATTTTTTTTTTAACCATACCAAAACTAGGAGTCAAATTTGGTCACTGCATGATTGACATCTACTATCTAAAAAGGACACAATTCTAGTTATATTATTATAACAGAGGGGGCACACACAAACCATAAAAATCACAAGTTTAAATGTCAAGTGTAACAAAATATTCTTATTAATTTGAACTTATATTTCTCCACCTGCATGCAACAAAGCTTAGTTCGTTACTACAGGATAACTTCCACCTGAGTAAACCTCCCTGTTTCAGATTCAATGAAGATCATGATCAGGCACTCTGCAGACACAAAATGTGCAGATTCCACTTGGTAGGCTTTTCCAGAAACCTGATAGTTTACAATAAAACTGATACACAATGTACATCACAGACTACTCCATATCCGGATGAGCCTGCCTGCGCTGATCTGGTTGCGGAATATGATACATAATAGATCCGAGAACTATTACAGCCCCTACCGATCAGGTGGCAGCTGGCCATTTAATACTAGCAACGCTGGGACCGGCCCCATGATGGAATCTTCTTCATAATCCTCGCCGAGATGCATCATGATCTTATATGATCCATCACTCTGAGTGCAGCCAGCTCCACCACCATCACCTTCGTCCTCGCTCGAGGGGGAGCGTCGCAAGTTGGCAGGACGCTTCTCCTGCAACCACTGCTGCAACTGCAACTGCAACTGCCGCTGCCAGGCCAGGGCTGCAGACGACATCACCACCATCACCACCATCACCTCCACCATTACCATTGCTATCCAGACAGCTGGGTTGTGCGCATTTCCGCAGAATCTACAAGTGGGATGCATGTTCCAGGGCGAGCGTCTCATTGGTGAGTCACTAGATTTTCCCAGCTCTGATCACCACGCTTTTCATCTCAGGCGGAGTTTACAAGGGCCGGAAGGAAATGCACTCGTTTCGTTAGAATATTTTAACCCTCAGGGAGGGGTAAAGTCATAACAATATTCCCTAAGGTTGTCAGTTGATGATTCATGTATGTACGCTGGCTGCCAGTGCAGCTGACTACAGCAGAGCGCTGCGGCACTCGTTTTTGTGTAGATTACAAAACTTGGCAATCATAGTGGACTGTGGGTGGGGTCCCGACTCCCGAGTAGTCGTCGTCGTCCTCGTCGTCGATCGACAGGCTCATTGTGAGCTAAGTGAGTAAGTGAGTGAGTGAGTGAGTGAGTGAGTGTTTGGTGACCTGCAATGTCAACAAAAAAGTTGATTCTCACCTAGCTGGCTCCTCCTCCGGCGCGCGGACTATATAAGTTTCATTGCACCCTAACAGTGTGGTTTTGTAGACAGCGTCACTGTGTAGATTCTAGCGAAGAGCAGAGCTTGGGATAGCGGAGAGACATTTTTTTTCTTGTACATCTAGGATTAGTGTAATATGCTTGATGATTCAGAGCCTTCAACATCATGTGAATTGGAGCAGAGTATATATTGTAGTTATGTTCTAGGTCTGGTATCTCCCTGACGCGTGAAAGCATTTCCATTTTCTGTGTGTACTCAGATATTGTAGGAACCTCTGGACCGTCGACGTGCACATGCACACCTACTTGTGGTCTTCGCAGCTGAGCGCGTAGTACAGTATCCAGATCGATGCCGAATGGTGTCAGTATCAAGTCGTCCAAAGCATCAGAATAAGTGAGCAGAAGCAGTGCAAGAAGGACACAAAAAGAGCGTCACAAACAAGGCGACGCCACCCCACAGCGCGCGGGGCCCGCCAACCATCTCCGGCCTAATTTTCTCATTTTGTTTCCGTGACCCTGGTCCCTTATCCTCTCCATCGCACACCGCAAGGTCATCACCAGATACTTTGAAATCCCGGCATCATACGCCGTGCGCTAGCTAGCTGGAATCCCATCTTGGACGTTCACTTGGTCGGAACCTGGCAGGAGCATTATGCATGCATCGATTCCAGCGTTTTCGTAGAGTCACAAGAATCCTTGTCGTGGTTGGGCTGGCTTGCTAGCTTGCTCCTTTTAGCACTCCGTGGGCCCGGACCAACGTTGGTCGGATCATTTCGAGGGAACCACGGGAAAGGCTGTAGTACTCGTACTAGCTCGCCTTTAGCTGGAACCACAACGCATAAATGGACTGCTAGCTGATCTGGGGGCCCATCAATATTTCCTTGTGACGGTGTTTCTTCTCCCTCTGATCTTTGAGAAAGGGTGACGGTGAAAGTACCACAACCTGCAGCCTGGGAGACGGAGAAGAATCTTCTACATGTCCAAGAACCGGTAGCCACTGGTTTTGCGGTGTCGTTCTTGTAACTCCTGGTTTAGTCACTAGTGTTAGTTAGTACATGCAGCTCGAAGTACTATCTGGAGGCTGGACAAGACAAGGTGGCGTGTGCATCTGGGTCGTCATGACACAAGTGCCGGGAGTGTCTGGGATTTGAGGCTAGCCGAGCACAGGCTGCTGGGTGGTGGTGTTAATGGGGTTATAAGATTATTCTCAGATTAGAGGGGACCAGGGCTTTTTGCTAGGTACGCTTCGGGAGTTTCTGTTGCACCGGCAAGCGCAGATCTGGAATCATGGGTCAGTGAGAGCGTATACTTCCTCTTTTGGGTTGAAATGGTTGCAGCAAGTTGAAGTTTTTTCTAACCTCGGGAGGGATATAGTACCGGCGGTGGAGATCATTGAATGGTACAGTGGTAGTACTGGCGTGTTGAAGTTGGACCTTTACCGGAGTTTTAGCTGCAGGTGGAGCATACCATGCTTTGATTAGAGCTAATATGCGGTGAATGATCCTTCGGTTAGAAATGGATGTACTGGATTCTGGATGCTCGTAGACAAGAAAAAACTGGAGTTTTGAGGTGAAAGTAGTGGTTTGTTTAGAGGGTGATCAATTTGTGCGCTGGCCCTGATCACAAATCGACGTGATGACACCGGTGGCGGTGGTGAGAGAGGAAGCGTCGAGGCTGAGAGGTGACGTAGTGGGAGAAGAGGCGCTGGCGTTGGAGGAGGAACTAGTATAATTGGGATCATGGGACGCCACTCATGCTGTCACAAGCAAAAACTGAAGAAGGGGCTGTGGTCGCCGGAGGAGGATGAGAAACTAGTGCGCTACATTACGAAGCACGGCCATGGCTGCTGGAGCGCCGTCCCCAAGCAAGCTGGTAGGTGCACACCCCAAAGTTCTAACCCTGCAACCCTCTACTCTCCCTTGTCATCACCGCGACTTCTAGTATTTGTATGTCGCACTTAATGTTTCGTAAACAGTATGTGCTTAGACAAGCTTATTCTGACCCTTTAAACTGTGATCTGAACCCCACACAGTTTTAACTTCCTTCCTTGATGAAGATTCTCAACCGAATCGCTAGTTTTATCAGCTCCTTTAAGTAGGCTGGGTATCTGAACCGCTTGGGAGAACGGTAGGAATAAGAATCGTATTGTGTTAATCTTTATCCGCTGTATATCGTTGAGCTTCGGCTAAAGATCGATCTTTCAGAAGTCGCTGTATACAACATCTATGTTAAGATGGTCATCCTTCGTGGGCCAAACTTAGGCTTTCCGTTGAGTCTTCCTGACTCCTATGCTAATTCAATTCAGGTTTCTAGCAGTTCGTGGATACCGCCACTGCCATAGGATTTCTGAGTTCTAGTATAACGGAAGCCAGTCCTGTCAAACTGGATGCCGTACAGCAATTTTCAATTGGGAACCGGTGAGGAATTTTAGTTAGGAATTAATTCCAGAAGTCGATCGTGTAACAAAAGGCGCAATGAGTAGAGCCTTGATTGTAGTGGTAATGCTTACATTCCGTGAGTTTGTCCATGATTAATTCCATTCACGAAACTTCACAGTACTGTCAAGGCTTAGTTGTGATACAAACGGCGCTGCACAGCGTGAATCGGTATGAATTAAGCACGGGATATGCTGATCATGTTTTCTGGGAAAACAGCGAGGCAGTAGGTAATAATTTGGGCCGTTTAATCGACTTCTTTCGCGTAACTGACTCGTGTATTTGTGTCTTTGCTTGGACGACATACATGTACTTCGATTAGCACAATATTCGAAGTCTGTCAGTTCTTAGCGTCCCATCATTGAACGGACAACAGTTCTGTCGCCGTATCCTCGTCTACTCGTTACAAAATAACGCTAGAAAATTCTGTGATTTTGTTTTTAGAATCCGACACAAGGTATCCAGATGTTCAATCCGGAATTGCCGATTATCCAAAGTCTAAAACTAATTTTTACAGGTAGATAAAGCAAAGGACATTTGGTAGGGCCAGTACCGACAAGCTTATGTAACATTAACCATCGTTCCATCGTTTGTTTTCGTTCCATTGCAGTTGAGGCTCATGAAACTGGTCTCATTGTTCCGTGCAGGTCTTCAGCGGTGCGGGAAGAGCTGCAGGCTGCGATGGATCAACTACTTAAGACCAGACTTAAAACGAGGGGTGTTCTCAGCGGCGGAAGAGAATCTGATCATCGAGTTGCATGCTGTACTCGGTAACAGGTCCTCTCATTCTGAACTCCTCAGTCACACACCTTCCCTCCACTATTATCCCAGTTGAATAATGACACAATACTCACTGCAATCTTTTGGTGCAAACAAATAATCGGCTAGATAATTAGGATTGGTTTAGAATTAACCAACCAAATCTTAATGTAGAGAAATTTATGATCCTTCACTAGGTGCAAGCATCAACTCCTGAATAAGTTAATGAGTGTCTTGCAGAAACATAATTAAGTGCATGTTGGTTTTGTTCTAATGGTGAGTTATATATTTCTCTGCAGGTGGTCACAGATTGCGACGCAGCTTCCAGGCCGCACCGACAACGAGATTAAAAACTTCTGGAACTCATGCATCAAGAAAAAGCTGCGGAATATCGGTATTGACCCCAACACGCACAAGCTCGTCACGCCGGACTCCGCGGCGCTCATGTTGGGCGAGAGCTCCTCCAGCGAAATCAACCCGCACCATGACACCAGCATGCAGATATCACACAACTCCTCCGCCTCCCACCTCCTGGGTAACGCCGGATCATCTGGAGTGTCCTCTTCCACCGGGTTCCCCCGGTTCACCAACAGCGAGTTCAAGGCACAGTCGCTCTTCCACCCCCAAGGCGCTCATGGCACCACCAACATGTTCCCCATGGAGGACAGCGCGATGCATTACAATCCAACCAGAGCCACTTCCTCCCACTTCCCGCCCCAAGATCGGCGAGCTCCCTTCGTGGACTTCAACAGGGTGTCGAACAACAATCTAAACATTCAAGGTCCAGGACATGGGTCCCTGGCAACGGATAACCTTCTGGAGCGTCTCATGATGACAGGGAAGCATGGTCTACCGCCCAAACTACCGCCCTTGGGCCACCCGAGCGACCAAAACCGCCACCTCGCGGACGAGAATCTGAACATGATTTCGTCTGATGTTCCGAAAGGTGGCCAAGATCAACACCCAGCCCCCTCGACGATGGTCCCGCCGGCTTTCAACCCTGTCTTCTGGCTTCTCCAAAACACCGGCGCTTCTTCCTCCTCCGAGCAACCTGGAGGGGCAGCGAGCGGAAGCGCTTCTCAAATGGAGGAGACTGCAGGACAGCAACGCTTCGGCTTTCCTCCACGCCAGCACCATCACCTGCCCGAGATAGAGATGAGGTTGGGGCCGTTTGCACCTAGCTCGTCCAGCTCCCCGTTACCCCATGACATGATCCCCAGTGGAGGCTTTCATGGGGCGAATGCTTTCATGCAGCAAGCTGACAGAGGAGACTTGAGCTCTATCACTGCGAATCTGCACAAAGGGGGCAATCTCCAGCTTCATGCTAGCTCCAGCGCGGCAGAGATGGACCCCATGAATGTCCCCCAGAGCCAGAAGCACCACCACCAGCCTAGCTCCCGGCCGTTGATACGTTGGGAAGCCGGAGGCAATCATCACAACCACGGCAGTGAACCCAGCAGCAGCAGCACCAGCAACAACACAGAGATGCCTCAGTTCCATGAAAGCGGCGCCAACCATCTGTGGGTAAACCGGGACACAAACTCAGCCATCCAAGGAGACGACAGATACGAGCACTCTCCGGAGCACGAGGGCGCCGGTACCGACTGCGACACGGTGATGAAGTGGTGCGACATGCTGCCCACTCAAGAGCAGAACTCAGCACCGACTTCAGTTCGGACTGCGCTGCATCATCATCAGCAGCAGCAGCAAATGCAGATGGGATGGCAAATGCCAGTGCAAGGCGCCGGGCAAGAGCATCACAACATGTATGAGCCCATGTCGCAGGAGCTGCAACGGATGGCGGCAGTGCTTGACCAGATCTGATTATCAAAGTTTTGTCATGGACAGGCATGGCGATAAAATATTGTCAAGAATTTCACTACGTCTGAGATTCTTTTTGTATTCTGAGATGTCGGGATGAAGGTGAATCATAAACTGTAACACTATTAGAGAAGGTAGAGATTGGTTTCCATAGAGCTAATTGACAATGTTAATTCGTGGTCATAGAGGCAGAGGCTCAGCTGGTTGAGTACTTACAACTTCGGAGCTGGCCCGATTTAATTAATAACCCAGAGTCGGAGTTCGAACAATTTGATTATGAGCAGGGGTGAACTTCCTACAATCCGGCAATATCACCCACTTTGAATTAATTTCAACAGGCATTGAACTGATAGGATTTTTTTAACTTACTGTAGAATAGCCAGAGTTTTACTTGATCGTTTAGACTCTAGAGCTTGAATTAGCAGAGATTGCTAAGCTTACTACTGCAATCAGACATCAGCATTGGGATGACTGTGTTCATAAATCCATTGCATCGAGATTATCGTCTTACTTCGCGTTTCCTTCTACAGAGTAGATAATTACAGAGCATGTTTCTCTACTAACTCACTGTAGGTATAGTAGTCAGCATCCCTTCCCAAACAGATTTCACAGTTAATTTTGAAAACTGAAAGCCTGGTCATTAATTTAAATGTAATACATTTTTATATATGTCAATACACCATTAGCATTGCTGCATAGACCCTCTTGTCAATAATCTCACTTCCATTATCTATAACGGAAAGAGTCATACTAGGAAATTGGGGAATGCATCCCATTGTTTGCATTCAGGATTCCACCATTGCTACCTTCATGAAAGTTGGCACCCTCAGGTGGTGCACATCTGTGGCCATCTGATTTTATGTTTCCTAGTTCAGGCAGATCAAAACAGTAGAGAGAGTTTCTTCATTTGCATATAATAAAAATTTAAGGCAATGTTTTTGAAAAAACACAACCAAACAGTGGGGAGAGGTACTCTGCAGAATGTAGCAATTATGTGCATGCCGGCGCCTGCGGAATGGAATTATACAGTTATAATTAGAGTGGAATGTTGATTGATCATTAACATCTGTGGATTTTTTTTTTTTTTTTTTGACGCAAATGAATTGCATTGCAAAGGTAGATTACAAACCACGGGGAACCCCGGGCAAAGTTACAACATCTGTGGATTTGGCATCTTGTCAATAATATTCCTTGCAATATTGGCTGTCTGTCTGTCTGGCCCCAGCACCTGCCCAGAGACGAGTACCAAGTGCATAAGACTGGCACAATGTTCTCAAGTGGGCCTGGAGGGCCTGACCGCCCCTTCTAAGTTCTGACTCCCCTCCCTCCCTCATGCTCCATCTTGTCTTATTTTCATGCACGAGCCAACTGTTCTAACTTCTGGGATCAAGAGATCTAGCTTCCAGGCAAGGCTCCATTGAATACCATGCCAATCCGTCTCTGACATATGGACCACGACTTGCTTCTTTGTCTACTCCTCGCAGTGTGCAGGCTCTTGGACCCATTGCAGCTCCAGGCACTGATTATGCAATGTGGAGTGCATTTCACGTCAACACTTTCAAAATCATTCCGGAATCCATTTGTAAATACTGGCAAAGGAACGAGCCCTAACTTCAAGCTGCATTTCTGAAGGATGGGTGAGCCAGGAGATCATTTTAATCCGCCTATCAGGTGTTCTACAATTTACAATTAGTTGCAGTTAATTAATGTTTGTTACAACCACGCCTTTGAAGTGTCAATTTTTTTTTATGGTGAGGTGATAACCAGATTGGCAACTAGGACAGACTTTGGATTTTAGTGACTGTTCAAATCTGTACAAGTGCATGTGAAATGTGCCAGTATATTCAACAATTTATGTTGGATCAATATCTAAAAGGATTGTGATTCAGGAAGTGGTATATTTGTTTGAACCTGAACTTGGCATTGTTCGAATGGAGGTAGTATATTGAAGATTGGCATGGATTTTGGAAGATCACATGATGAGGAGAAGTACTTGATGATGCCATTATTTGAATCACTCTGTGAAGAGGGGGGGCAACCAAGTGCCATGCAAGTTCCATGTGTATTTTTGGAGTCAGTTGAGGAGCACATGACTCCACCTCAGGGCATGCTGCAATGTCTCATGAGAGCCTGGGTTTTATGAATTTTGGTTTGAGCAATCAAATCGGATCCCATCCAAATTTTCATCATACTACTTCACACTGGTGGGTGCCATATGATAACTGAAAAATAACAAGGAAATAATTGGAGGTTAGATTACGGGAACATATCACTTCTATCCTGCTGTGGAGTTAAACCAATTTAATTGTGGAATCAGCGCTCTTTACAATACTAGCATTCTTTATTTTTTGCTTCCATGTTTGTACAACAAAAATGACAACAAGGTCCAATGCAAACGATGAAGTAGCCAAGCCATAGCTCTCACTTGAAAAGTGGAACCCAACCAGTAATAAGTTAGCAGCACTTTAGATGGCTCTTCCTGGTAAGGTACAGCTCAAGTTGCCAAATATTCTTCACAGGCATTTTTTACATTTGAGAAGAGAATCTGCCTGAACATGCCAACATTCCAACCTGGTGAAAAACATTATCATAACTTCCGTAGTAACAGAAAACAGGACTCACTCACCCGAGATAATATTACTTTGAGTTTGAATCACATTGTCACTACTCACATTTTTTGGCATTTTTGGTTGCAAGTGGCTTGAGTCAGTGCTGTAACGGTCCGGCATAGTGGACTTCGAAATTTTAATCCTTGGAGGGGCTTGGCCACATAAGCAGCGGGTTTGCCCTCCAGTCAGCTCTTTGAGTAAAGAGCTGTGCTCAGCAATCAGCTTCACCAGAAAAAGAGTCAGCAAGAGTCACAGTTATTGCAGCCTCTCATAATGATGTTGGGGCACTTGTTACATCTCCCCAGCTGCAACCCCTTTCCTTGAACAGGACAGCCACGATATTATTCAGCTCCGAAAATTCTCAACGGAGGTCAATATTCATCAGTGACCTGTGCGCTCTAGGTATCCATACATGAGCCCATGATGGCTACATGGATTCAATTGTTGCATGGACTTATACTTGGCGACGAGCCACCATTTAGAGCCATGATATTGCGGTTCCTTTTCTGGTAGTTGGTTGGCATGATACTGTATGTGGGGAGTATATGATCAAGGTCCAAGAGGATGATATGTCATCCACACTTGAGTCGAGAAGAATTGAAGCCCACCCCTCCCATGTGCTGAAGGTTTTAAGTCAATCAAAAAAACGGGTGAGTTGCGCGGGCGCGTCCGTACGCAGATGCAATTAACTTCACAGTGTCAGACAGGCCTATCAACATGGGACCGACTAAGTCAAGCCTGCCTGCCTTCCACACTGGCCATGCAGGCCCCCCATTGCTTTTGTCAGGACAAAATGCCCCAAACATTGAATGGCCTCACCAAGACAGCCTTGAGACCGGCCCCCCCACGGTCACCTGTCGCCTTCACATTTGGCTCCACTTGGGGTGGGGTCAGAGGCTTGGGACCTAGCTCAAGGGCGAGTTCCCCCAGAATTGTGACATGAGAATGATGGAACCATTGTCGTTAGCGTTGGCATAGATCTAGAGCATGTACAAGTGAAGACACCTCATGTTGAGTCCAAAGCTCTACTGGGCAATGTCCAATGCAATGTGCACCAGAGAGACAAGGTACAACATGATCTCTAGTTTGACTTGAGAATGGTATTCCGTACTTGCTGAGCAGATACTATACATTAGGACATTGAACCTGGAAACATTGCTAGTCCATGTAGAGAAAAAACTTAAATGATTTTATGAACATTTTGCAATATTACTTTAGTTAGTAATATCAACACAACATATAGAGACGTTCTACATAGAGACGTCTAGTAGAACTGATAACATGCTATAATCATATAGCCACGAAGGAACTGATTGCACAATGAATAAGTCTCCACTTTAATGATGTCCTATTTTCTTAAATTAAACACTGATAAAGAATAGAAGTGGAATACCTTGAAGGAAATTGTATGGGGTTACGATCATCATTGAGCTAGATTTTCTGACTAGAAACTATTTGCACATCTGCAAAGCCCCAATCGTTTAGATCTATACAGAAATTCTGTTCAATGTGGAGAAATAATGACCGCCAAGTTTGAGCCATTTGCGTTGTAACGGATTTATTCTGTACAGAAAATGAATCTGCCGAATAGTGCGATGGAATTCACAAATTGACCACTCTCCATTAAGAGACGAAGAAGATGTGTAGTAGGATAGAATCATGAGGAAGATTTCAATAGCGCCACTTTGGGAATTTTCACCTGTTTGGTGACCAATGCACGAGCTCCTTTCACAAGCTCTTCCTTGATCATAAAGAGAATAGCTGCTGCGACCACACTCTGCACAATTTTGGTGCTCATACCCTTGTAGAAACCTGTCAAGCCTTCATAGCGTATCATCTTCGCAATTGCATCCAATGTGCCTGCATTCATGACACGTATGAGTAACATTCTAAAACAAATTAAGAAGTGTAAAAGCCCACGGAGAAGTATGTTCCAATAGGACGCAAACCATGAGCAATGGAAATCAACATAGAACCCAATGAGCTGATACATGTATTATATCTAGCTTCTTCGAATGTGCAAATTTTCATAGGTGCAAAAACAACGTACCAGTGTACTGCAAAGATTTGTCTCCTCCTATCTCCTGCTTCGCTTGCAACCGAGACTGTCGAAGAACCAACAAGGATTCATCATCAAATTCCAACTTTTAATTCTCCATGTGAACCGCAAGATATATCTCCACGATGATGGCAATTGTTGATATCTTTTGAAATCGTAGAAATGGTAATGTCCAAACTAAACATAGATAGAGCATGTTGGATAATAAACATAGAAAATGAAATCACCTTCACAACTAGCAAAGGGTACGTCACCACAGTCGCTCCAAGTTTGGCGGTTGCTCCAAGCAAGAAGACCTAAAACAGAGACACAGCAGCTGAATGCATCAAATCACGTCATGACACAAATACACCATATCATGCATCACCGGAGATTCAGATATAAGAACCGAAATTTGCAAACCATAACTGTGACAGAGAAAAAATGTCAAGTGACAACGAAAAATGTAGGCACACATACCTCGCTGGCTGACACATGCTTCAAACCCCTTGAAGTTACTCTACGCTTTTCAGTCAGTTTCTTCGTCAGGCCCTCGTAGAGCATGAACTGTATTGCTGGATTACAAACCTATTGCATCACATTTTTGAAGTACCCATTAGTGACGTAAACCAGATTGGAAAAGTGAGAAAACTTGAAATAATTGATTTTCTACCCACATTGCAGCGATGCCTCTCTTAACATCTGATCATTGACAGTTCTCAACACTTTTACTCTCGAATTGAATAGGCACATATTGAAGCAACTCGATATGATCTACCACAAGTTTTGAATTACCCCGATGCCTTAAGAAACGTATAATAATCATACTCAACAACTAGATGGAGCATAAGCGCAACCAACCATAATCAGGGTAGGAAGAACGCCTTTCCAAAATCCACGCACTCCGGCTTCCTTGTATAAATCTTTGACCTTCAGCCAAGACAATGAAGACGATTTAATGTAAGGATCTGAAACTTGGTCTGAAGACAGTATGCTAGTGCAACGAACTTATGAACAAGGAACATGTCAAGGAACCGTCAAGAACATGATTGATATAGTACTTTAATTACTCATATAAGGAACTTCTGGTGTAATCCATAAACTAAAATAAACATTACAATTCACAGCGTCTAACATGCTCATAGTAATGAAGGATTTTTCTTTCAATCGATAAAACAAAACAAAAGTAAATACAAAAAATACAAAAATAAAATACAGCACAGATTGACTAGCATACGTAAGAAGCAGAACGACTGGTCACACTATATTGACTCTACAATGCTGATTTCCAATTCTGCGCAAAAACGTTTTTCGAAAAGCTGAACAAATCAATCCTCCAACTGCCGACACTATTTACAAAACTAAAAAATGCGCAACATTACGACGGTTCTGAGAAGCAGAATAAAAAGGATTAAGAAAATTACTGTGTCAAGTGCTCCTTGATCTGTGGTTGAAGGAGATGAAGCAGGATTTGAGTTTATAGCCGATTCAATGCTCGGCACCACAACATATCTCGAAGACCTTGCATTCTCAATGTTTGCTTGGGACCTTCTCATAGCCTGTGCTTGAGTCTGGTAAACACATGCCAGAAAGTAACTCGATTGAACAGACTGTAATGATATGTCGACTCAACTCCGAATTTCCTCAAAAACATAATTGGAAGTACAGAATGTTGAAGGAGAAAAATAAAGGAGCGGTCAAATTGAGACCGATACGGTTACACGAAAATGAGAATTCTACCTGCATGCGCGTGACAATCACCCAAATAGGATTCGTCAATAGTACATTTGCGCATCTGCACAGAAAACAGCTATTTAAATTCTGGTGATTTCAATTTCCTCAGAATTGTGTCCACTCATCAGAACACATCATTCTGGGATATTTAAGCCCATACACTAGTCTTGCAATAGATGGTTTAGAATACCGCCACACACGAAAGCTAAAGCAGTACAGAACTATCACATGCAGAACACTTGCTAAAAGTCCATAGTTAAGAACTTGAAGCAAGGTGCAATTTTAGAAAAACTTGTATTGTAGGATGTGATTTGAAACTGTACCCAGCCATAGCTGCTATAACCAGGGACGTTAGCATCCCCACTGATGCATCTGCATTACCTAGCTTCACGGATTTCCGAGCTCGGGCCTCAGCTTCATTTTTCAGAAGTTGGTAAAAATAATAATACACGCCCTGCATAATTAACAGCTTAGTAGCTTTTTAAAATTCAGTCGCCGCATTTTCACAACCTGCCAGCAGGTACTGATATGCTTCATATATCCCAGAAGTTCCAACATGTAAATCACGTAAGCTCTGAAACGCATGATTCACACAACTCTGTTGCTGAAATGTTTGGGATGAGTTGGAATTACCTGCGAGCAAGCAGTGCCTAATAATGATGGCCGGAGGCCTCTGTATAATCCTCCCCATCCCTCCGTTTTAAGGACCTGTCAATATAAATCTTGTTGGATGAACAATGCTTCGCGAATAGTGTTATGAAGAGCGAACATAAGACATTAACAAGGGAGTCGTCTCTGAGTAACAAAGTCTTCCTCACATGCTGCCCTCAGCGAAATCCTTCTGTACAATGTCACTGTAAAATCACAAAAACAAAACGCACATTAAAGACATACCTTAATTATTTCTTGAATGGTACCCCTTTGCTTCTGTGCTGGATATGCTCTAGAAAAAGCAAGCGCAGCGTCAGCATCAGCATTTTGAGCGGCGTTAATGGCTTTAGCCTTCCGCTCTGTCTGTTGTCTGGTATTAACCTATAAAGCATACATAGATCACGTCTGTAAATACATGATAATAACATTAACAAAATTCATATAGTGTGCCTTATGCCTGGGCCAACATAACGTGCTCATAATCTGTTTCGTTTGACGATGCCAGCTACCAGGCAAGTGACTGATCGCTGAGCTCCTTATGAAGCTTCACGCAAATCTTACGTCCATAGGTCGGAACATCTCGGACATGAATACTATTGTAATATATGACTGAAAACACGTCTAGCTTGTCTTCAATAAGAAGTGATACAAAGAGTTCATAGAGTGCACACTCACCGCTTGAAGGGGATAGGTTAAAATCTGGGCTACGATGCCACCCCCGGCCCCTGCCAAACCATTCACCACAGCGTCCGACATTCTTGCACTCGAAGCTCTCCCAGCACTTTCGAGCTCCCTATCCTCAGGACTCCACGCTCCTTAGCAAAAACGCTTGAAGCAAATTTGCCGTAAATTGGAACTCTAAAGAGCTTCAATAATTCTTGAATCGGGCCAAAGTGCCAAAAGCACCGATATCTTCTGGGAATCAGATCTTTTCAAACCTGGACACTGCTAAAAGCGACTCTCCACCAACAAATCTTGGTGGACTAGATAAATGGGTGGACATTCCGCAGCAGGCAATTCACCTGTGTGTACCTCCTGCCAATCACACAAACAACAGAGAGCGTACACGAAGATTTAGTGGAATGTTTGGCCACTAACCAAAATATCAAATGTATCCAGTTGCAGTGTTAATTGATAACTCAAAGGATAGCTTAATCGGTTTAAATCGTCGTTCCAATCAGTCGCTGAACTTAACTAAATACGAGAATCTAGAACTCACGGTGCCAACATATCTGTCTCGAGCTTGACAACAGAATGCGATTAATTGGAAAATAAATTTTGCGAGGGCACAGCCACTATCAAAAAAATAAAATGCTCATATTAAAGTAGAGTTGAGAGGTAGAGATGCATCTGTAAGATATTTTCAATAGTACACACAGAACAGAACCTCAAACTTCAATTAGGTCGAACCCCTCAATTGTGTGAATCCTAGATGTGTGTGCCAGAGCAATCATTCTCTTCAAACACACAAAAGGCGCTCTGAGTGGAGTTGCTGTTGTCCATGTGAAAGCCCATATGATACAATAGCAAAGCCAGACGAAAATTTCTACAAACTCTCATGTTCTGAAATCGATAATCTCGGCAAAGCTGCGACCTGAAATTTATTCTTAAAATGTAAACACACACCCCAAAACGTTGAAGACGCTGACATACCCTAACATGACCAAAACGCGCAACAGCTCAACGCAACCACACCAGACAGCACCAACTTTGACATTCTTTTGAGATTCTACTCTTCTGATTACACAATCCTCTTGAACACCCACGAGAGGAGACCCTTCCTTGCTCTTTCACAGCTGCCCACAATCAGCGCTTCTAATACCCTAATGGGCCATCAAACTGAACAAAACCAATTGAAGCAACAGACACCACGATTTACAGCTGAGCAGAACTTCATGTGAGCTCAGTTACTTCCACAGAAACAAAACCCAAATCCTTCACACTCAACAGCAACACAACAAAACCACAACCGCCAAGCACCGACCCAATTCCAGCTCCAGGGTATGTGGGTTATCCCCCAAAAAACGCATCGACATCAGCTTCTCATAACCAGTCACATGATTCACATGTTCACATCAAAACCTCAAACTGAACAAAAAAACCAGAGCAAAAATCCGGTCCATACATGCCTGAAAATTTCCGGTCGCCAAAACTGACTCCACTTCGTCCGAATCTCTTCCTCGAGTTGAATCCCAGAAAAAAAAACGGCGAAGGGGACCTTTCATCCAACCTCAACCCAACTCAAACTGAAAAACCCTTTCACATGTCACGTCATCCACAAAGCCCACCGTCAGCAAAGCTTTCTCCCATAACTGCAGACAAATGGTTACCAACTTCGGACTCGCACACCATGTTTGACAAATCAACTCGCCAACCTCATCACCTTCTCACTGAGTCGACCCACATAGCCTGGAGCTCTTCTGTAAGCAAAACTGCATCAGAATCAGCATTTCGATCCACTCCATAGCTCCATTCTCATGTGCAGCTAGCACATCACGTTGCGTGTTGGAATGAGACCATGGACTCTATCATACTTATTATTATCATAATCTGAGATGGGTACTGTATCATCGGTTTGATTTCATGGCCTTGAATCATGGTCCGAGATCCAACCCATTGGTGAGTGCATGTGAGTAAGCTGATTTAAGTGAGTTAAGTTGTGTGCTTACCCAAATGATCCATTGAGTGCACGTGGTTACTAGATGATGTCCAGTGAGACTCTACAGTATGTGGATCGGCGGTGGCGTGACGGCATGAGGAATTTTATCATATCTTCATTGGAGTTGAGAGGATATTCTTCCCACTGTCCGGACGCAACTGCGGTGTGTTGATATATGCACTTCTAACGCTGTGTTCTACTTGTAGCTGGGGATCAGCATCTCGGGATGAAGATGTATAGATTGACGGTTTTCGCAATTTGACTGGGAGTTTGTTCCTTAGAATTTTAAATCTTAGACCAAATGCTTACCAAATGCTTGCCAAATCTTTGCAACATCTTGAATCGAGCAAAGAATCAATCCATGTTTTAGTTCTTCAATTCATGATAAGCAAAAACAGAATCCTACCTAATACTATAATATGTTGATTCTTGTTAAATATAGACAAATGGATCATGTTTATTCGCCATAGCATTATTCATTGTCATTCAAACTCATATTCCAAAAAATAGAAAATGTTCTGTAATTTCATAAAGGACCAAGTCTTAGTTAACCTCACAGCGTTGCAAAATCCACCGTGTTACTAAAGACACAAAAGAGTGTCGCTAGTCTTAAAAATCACAAACTAGGAGAATGCCAAGCTCACATCCTCAAGCTCGTTGCAGCATCCGCCCTGATTTAACCTCCAACAAAACCTCACTCGTCACAAAACCAGTCACGAAAATCTCCAACCACACCACTTCGATCAAAACTCTCCCCACTCTGGGTTTAGGGTTTAAGCTTTCACAACAAGCACTCCTACCCAGTACCACCAACCCAGGTGATACCATCATGACATCCGCCAACACCCGCTCTATACTAGTGCGATATACGAGAAACACCCTTCTTATACCAGCTTGATACCAATCTAATACCCTCACTATACTATTACGAGATCCCTTTAATACCTGGGTGATACTGAGGCGCTCAATGGACAAGAACACAACGTCGGAAGACACAAGCACAGACAGAGAGAGAGAGAGAGAGAGAGCGAGAGAGAGAGAGATTGCGCAGCTCGGTTTGCGATCGATTGCGGGAGATGGCGGAGTGAGATTCTGGGAGGGAGGGCGAGGGAGGATTCGGAGCATGAGGTGGAGAGGGAGGAGGGCAGTGGAGGAGTTCGGAGGGAGGCAGTGATTCGTGTGGCGATGGGGGAGAGGGAGAAGCGGATTGCGGACAGTTTGGAGAAGGGGGGATGGCATGTCAAGCCTGCCATCGTGGGGGACATCGTGCGGGACATTGAAGACGAGGACGAAGGGGCTGCTCGCGTTTCTGAGCGGGAGCTCGAGGCCAGGGTGAGGAGGGAGCTGCTGGATACCGACTTGAGCTATGCGGGAGCTCGCTTCCTGGACGCGGTGTTGAAGTCGTCGCAGCGGAATCTGCCTACTCCGTGCGTGTTGCAGGTGCTGTTTTTGTGTCCTTGGTGATCGTGCTTGCGTTCTGGGATGAGTTTTAATCTCTGGAGGGTGTTGAAGGCGAGTTTCTGAAGTTTGTTTGATTCACATTTTATGGTGATCAGTGTATGCTCATGTTTGCATTGAGTTGTGAAGTGTAGTGGAGCGCATTTGGATGGTTGATTCTAGGGTTTTTGGTTTTCCTCTGCATTGCTCTGGAATGGCTGTTGCAGACTATGTGGATGATTAGGTTTCTGTGTGTTAGTGTTAGTACTCGGGTTTGTGGATTTTTAGGAGAATAAGAGGTCAAAGAACCACGTATCAAAAACATTTGAAGAAGTCACCATACCCTGACATGCCCAATAACTCACCACATCAAATGAAACAACTACGACAATCTCCTGAATAGCCACGAGAAGTTGGAACACGAGGGTTTGAATATGATTTTAGAAAGTTTTGTTTGACTATGCTGTTGTATCGTGGGCGTCCTTTTACGGAGACTACAAGAACTTTTGTTTGTGGGGTAGGAATTGATTGATTACTCTGGTAATGAGCACTTAGGCGTAGGATTCAATGTGACAGGTGTGCGACCTAGTTGCGACCGAATTGACAGGGGTCGAAGTTTAGTTCTGTGCGCCTCAGTGGTAGCCTCTTGCAGATGCATCTCTACATGTTAATTTAGTTACAAACAGAGAAATGCAAGCTGAAGAAGAAATGTAAGCTCTAGAGTCTTGTATTGGTGATGTTTAGCGACTGGTCGGAACGGCACTTTTTAGCTTATTCAGCTTACTTTTGGGTTATCACTGAACACTGCTATTGGATAGGGACTGGTGGATTTCTGACTCTACATAGATTGGGTATGTAAGTTCTTACCTTATTTTTGTATTTGTTTATTATTTTAGGTGGCATCAGTACAAGATGTGAGTCAAAGTAAGAGTAATCAGGGCTCAAGTTCATCTGGGAGGCTGCTTCACCTTCGCCTTACAGACGGTCACTCCTTTCTTAAAGCAATCGAGCATCGACATGTACCTTCCCTGTCTGTGGACATCGCGCCTGGCACGAAGGTAGAGAAAAATTTCTGGTGTACCTATGTAGAACAGTACATTTGAGTTAGTTGCAGAAAGAGTACTTCACGAACTTTCTATTTTTTGTTTATTCTGATTTTCCTGTACTAAATGTAAAAACAATTGAATTATTGTGGGTGTAATTGATTCGTGCATCTGTGAACTGAGAAGTAAAATTCTGGTCGATGTAGGTCACATTGCAGGGCTCAATAACATTACTAAGTGACATGATTCTTTTGGAGCCGAATTCCATACGAATTGAAGGGGGCCATGTTGCAGCACTCCATGACGCTTGGGAAATGCAAAGAAAATATGCGGGAGCTCTGTCGCGGTCAACAGCAGATGGCAGCAGTGGACCTCCTCCATTTCGTGGCTTGAATACAACGACAAGAGGAGCTCAAGCTTCCAAACCAGCTGTTACGCCAGCATTAAATATCAATCCCAGTAGACCTGCACAGGATTTCAGGGAGCAAGCGGGAGCGTCTAGCAGACCTACACAGGATGCCAGGGCGCAAGCAGGAGCAACCACAAACGTCGAAGGCATAAATGTTAGGCCATCAGCCCCTCGAATGCGCCCTGGGGCAGAGCCATACAGACCAAGAGGTAGGCAGCAGAGCGAAACAAATACACAAAGTGAAGCACCTTCTGTTGCTAGCGGAGCGCCACAGACCAGTCTTGTAGAAGCTGCACCTGAGAAGCACCCCAATGACCAAAGTCGGCCGCCCACTGTGACGGCCCCTGCTACGTCAAGTTCGCAATCTTCTGAATCAGAGCCGAAAGCAGGTAAGAATTGAGTTTAAAAAGCTGCTCATCTAGTTTGCACCCATTCTGATAATATATCTTTTGATGACCACTTGAACCTGGAAAGGTTCGGACATACTCTCTTATGTAATTGTTATTCCATTCCTAAGAGAATAATTTCTGCTTCTTTTGTTACTGGGTGCCTTTGGTATCTTGTATCTTTTCAGAAGGGAGGGTCCGAGAAAAGGCACCAGAAGTTGCACCTGTTCAAAACAGACAAGCTGCGCAGAAGCTTCTAGAGAGAAGGACAGACGCAGGACTTGGGACTGAGAGAGGCCGTGGACGTGGACGAGGGTTTCGCCGAGGTGGTGGCCGACATGATTTTGATGAGGAAGATGAACGAGTGATGACATTGGACGAATGGGAAGCGAAGAAATCAACACCAAGCTCCAGTCATCCTGCAGTAGTTTCCGACGAGGAGCTTGCGATGAGACTCCAAGAACAGTTTAATATGGAAGATTCTCATGTAAGTACTGTCAACTTTGCAATTTTGGAGGTCAGATGCAGCAACGTAATTTTTATATTACAGTGAGAATGATTTCTTTGATTAGAGCTCCTTAACGGATATTCTTGCATAATTTGTTTTTGATTTTCAATGTGCGTGACATGGCAGGATGTTAAGCCTAAGCAGCTTAGTGCTGCGGAACAACTTCGACAAAGTATGTTCAATTTTGTCCCAGAGCCGAGCAGTGTGGAGAGCAGTAGAGGCAGAGGTCGTGGTCGAGGACGAGGAAGAGGTCGTGGGCGTAGATAATTGCTTGGCACGATTGAGTAGCTTGTGCAGACAGCCGTCTCCTCCTAGAAGAGAAATTGTTTCTAAGTTTTCATATGCTAGTGGATATTTTTGAATTCCACTGGTTCAGCATGGGTTACCGATGCTTCCACCGTGATTGATTCCTCAAAGCCAGGGTAAACAGAATATGTCCTTCGATTCAGTCCAACCATTCTCATATCGTAGACTATCTTCTGGTTCTTCCAATAGCATCTCAAATGGTGGCTTTTCATCAGAGTATTCATTCAAAACTGGACGCGCATTAGCCTCAGACTAACGTGCCAAAGAATTAGAATAGGATCAAAACTGAGATCCATCTGTGCTGTGATAAGGTGAATTTACCACTTTTCTGCTATCGTGTACTTGCTAAACGAGTAGAATATTTGTCAACACGGTGTGTATCGAGCAGCAAGTAAGTTAGAGTTCCCACTTCATTCTCGCATTTCTACTTGGATTTCAGGACACGGCAATCAATACTCGTCCTCACTCATCAATCTGTGATTGGAAATGCTACGAATTCGTACAAACTATTAGCTATGTGGCCATTTAATGGGAATTAGTGAGCTAATGCAGGCCTCAACCACGACGGGATATGTGGAGTACAGGGTATATGTCTCTATTCTTCACCAGCTGTGCATCGTAAGCTGTGCGGAAATTATTCTTGGGCATACGTGAAATCGTTTGACCTGCCATTGTTCGGTTCCCTTAACTCTTAAAGCACTACATAGGAAGCTTGATACGAAACATTCTGTGCATTTTCATGGTTGAACCGAAGTAACCAGAACATCATATGCTAATCGAAGGAACCTAGCAGCAATTGAACAGAACCGGTTGAAAATGGAAGAAGAATTATACAGTTCCATGCTTCAAAAACCAGTTTGCCTGAAACCCATATGGTGGACTTTATAAATGGGTAGAGCGCATACAAGAGCTAGCCAGGTGAGCAAATCACCAGAGAGATGAGCAAAAGAGCCGTCTCCCAGTAACGAGCTAGTAAAAAAAAACCTTGAGGTACTCAATGATGCTACTGCTATATCACCACATCTTCATGACCTATGCTATTTTAAACTATAGGACACTACATATGCAGGTGCAAATATTTTTCCTTCTCGTCGGAATGTTGTTTATAAGCACAACAAACTCCAAATGAGAAAGGCCGCCACCGTCACATCTTAAATGATTTTCAGCGACTTTTGTTGCTGACAATTTCTATATGGATTACCGAGAGCTGAACAAGCCCTTGCCAAAGCCAAAACTCTGACACAATTATAAATACCTATTACCAATTTACAAACTAAAAGTACACCTTGATTTCAAAATAGGACCTTCCTCTTGCACAAATGACAACAATCCAGTTGCTCATTTTGATTTGCAGAGTATGTACAGGCCAAAAGTGGCAAAGAATTGTTTTTGCAAATTTTATATAAATCATGGTTGCGCACTCACGCACCTCCTTAACTTCAAAACTTCTCGACTGCAAAACGGAGAGAGCCCACAATCCCCAAATTAAGCACTTCTTGTAAGAAAGAGCGTTTAACGGTAGCAAAATGTCATAAAGTCGTGGATTCAACTCTTTTTGTTAACATACATGTAATTACCAATAATCTGTATGTAAGTACCTGCATCGAAGCTCTTCTTCACGTGCTTCCACCTGCATTTCAAGAACCACCTGGGTTAACGAAGGAAATGGACGAGTTGTTGAAAACATGTGCATTAGCACTAAGAATAAACCTCAAATCACTAAACAAATTTGAGTCGATAAGCTAATGAAGCATTTCATTTAATGCTAAATATATATCCGAGAAAAGACAAAAATTAAGTAACCATACTGGCCAAGGAGCTCCTCAAACCAGATGAAGGAAAGAGTTCTAATAATAAAAAACTCGTCATTTCCATGCGACTGTAACGACAAAATATGAATCTGTACACGCATTTTTTGGACCGTCTTTTGCTTCTGACAATAACATGATGTTATAGAGGCAAGCCCATACCTTCTGCTTTGACTCCAAAGCGTTCCGATCATGCACCAAAAAGATTTGTTGGCAAGTCTGTACAGCAACACTTCTACCAGAGTTTATCATAGAACCAAGACGGAACAGGCAAGCCACCACCTCGTTATAAATACTGCAGACAGGAAATAAATGTACGTCAGTCACTGCTATAGTCCAAATTTTGAAGCACAAATAGTTGCGTAATATCAATAGGGCCATTCCAAACGCTACAGATCAACATTGGCCCTATAGTTGAGTTCCATGTGAAGCAACGGAGTACGTTAGTGCCTGAACTACCTTGTACAACAAGACGGCTCAAGAAATAAGGGATAAAATCGCCAATGATCAACTGACAGTTAAAAAGGAACATCACGTGTACCTCAAGCGATGCCTATTACACGCTGTTAAGAATGCCACCAAACCATTTAGAATGCTCCTGATTGCACGAAAGATCTGTGAAGGATTGACCGAACAAAAGGGATGAGAAAAAAGGTATGTAAAAATGTACTATCACCAAAAACATCTTCACAAGAGCACTTCGCAGCATTTCCGAAGTGAATCTCACCTTAGAAAAAATATCGTTCCAGAGGGCACGCCATAATGAGGGAGGAGGTGTGGCAGCCTTAGCACTCTTAATGGTCGATATAGCAGGCGACATGCTAATAAAAATGAACTGCACCAGGTCTGTGAGCCCATCAATCGCATTGTCTGCAAATATGAGGAACAAACGAACAGCTTGTAGCGGCAGGGATACCACTGCCCAAAGTGCCGCCAAAATAGGATAAATTCCTGCACAGTTACATGAAGTACATTGTAAATGATCCAACTTATCAAGCAACATCAAGTAACATGAAACACCAGCTTCCAAGACATAAGAAGTTGAAAGAATGGAGGTTGCATCATGTAAGAAACTAGAACTTAAAGCAATATGTAACTGCTAAACTGATAGCAATAGAGGCATAAGTAGCAAGGGCACTCACCGAGACTCCAAATAGATCTCAGTAACATACAAAATGGCCAAACCATGAACTGCAGTAGGCTGCCAAAAGTGAGGAAGACCGATGACAGGGTCATTGATACTAGATTCCAACAACCCATAAGGAATCCCAGCAGCAGGCTCCAAGCGGGTAGAACAACGTTAACCAACAGTGCCAGGGGCTCTTCTAGAGGTCGCATTAGCAACATAGATAATTGCCTAACAGCGCGGACCGTCATGAACAACCATCGAAAAGCTTTCTCAAAATTTTGTAGAACCAGCATCGTCCCTAGATACTTGAGCCGTGATATCATATCCCATGCTTCGATCCACTCAAAAAGTGGGCCACATAAACGAGCGGCTGTCGCTTTGAGTATGGGTACGTTCTTGTATAAATCATAAAACCCAATCAACACGGTCACTACGGACACTATGAAGTAGATAGTTCCACAGAGCGGCCGCATCCAAGGGCGGTAGAGTTGACAAAAAATTGGATATGACTGCAAGAAGATCACCCAAGACGGCAGTCCAGACTCTAACATTTTCAACAGCCCAGAGTCGGCTGTTACAATCTTTTGCAGCTCAAATGGTAGCATCGGATCTTTGAACCTGAATACGATGAGCACATCTCTATATGTTTCAACCTCAGTGAGAACGTGAGGAGACGTGGCATGTCTTGAAGTGCCTTTATCAACTTCTGCCCAGAAACATTTGCTCGAAATACAACCTGCACCCGTACATTTTATTCCGGGTGGTCGACCCATGTCAAAGCTACCCTTTGACAGCAATGGCAATAAATCCCAACCATGATCGGTTTTGTCCCTGCTGTCAACACTGTTTGAGGAAGATGGTGCGCAGCAATTGCCTGTACGATCCAACAGTTCATCCGCCCCATCATACTGATCTTGAAACCGCAAGCTGCACGTTGAATCTGGAAAGAGTTGGTCATTATCATCAAAGCTTCCCCTCTCTGTGGACTCTGGACACCAATTGGAGCAAGTCCAAGAGTCTGGACATTGACAGAGGGTACTCCGTGGCGACGAAGGGGGAGTGAAAAAGTCCTCATTGTCCTCATAGGTAACTTCCTCGAGGTCAAAAATGTCGGCAACAAACGATTTCACAGTGCCATAATCACTTACATCGTCCTCAGCACTCCCATCTGAATCAGTCACATCGGATTCTCCGGAGCTCTCATCAGCGCTAACACTGCCATCCATACTCCATCGTGGAGGAGCTCGATCATTATTGCACCTCTCTGAATGCATCGAAAGCCTTGTCGCACAACCCTCAACTTCTGAAGCTCCAGCAGGTAACGAGGCACTATCTACTAATGGCTCACTTCTTTCTGAAGCATACCACGCTTGAGCCTGCTGAAGGCTGTCAAATTCTCTCTTCGTCATTGTCTTTACTTCAAGGGCAACGCATGTGTCCGTCTGTCTCTCGTTCAAGAAATAAAAATTAACGAAATATCGGAGCAATCCTCAGTCAATATAATCTGAAATCACCTAGACATGATAGAACGGCTAACAAGATGGTTGCAATTCATAGCCTAACGTGGCCCCAAAAGTGCAAAGGAGGGCCAGGTCTTGTCCTAAACTCACCAGGAGCTCATTGAGATAGTTTATGCCCCGAACATTGGCCCACTCCACTTCAAAAGCTACGCAACCATGAAGTCCTTCAGGGGACGTCTTCACAAGAGATAAAGCCTTGAATTGATGTTGCAAGAATTTTTTGAAATTTGACCAGCTAGACACCTGCTCGGATCCTCCTTCAGAACCCTGGCGCAAACTTGATGACACGCCAGAACTATCATCTCTGCTATCATCACCACTTGACCTTCTCCTACGATTGGCAAAAGGAGAAACCCTCGACTGCACAAGAAAAACGCGATCACCCAAACATGATGTGAGTCAATGGATAATCCCTTCAGGCCTCATACGCCCTTGAGAACTTACGATTCGTAGAAGTTGAGAGAAATTCCATGATCTGGTGACGAAAAGGGAAGAAGGTAAACCTGAGTAACCATAAGCTGCCACAGTTCGGCAGGTCGAAAACGGTATTCTGGCGATGTCCAAGGCCCATTGTCTACAATAAACACTAGTTTCGAGCTCTCATTCGCTACCAGCAGAAAAAGTCTAGAGACATACGACTGCAAATCTCTGCGTTCAACACAAGATCCAGGGTTATATAAGTCGTGAAAGAAAAAATAATTAACATCCGCAAAGTCCTAGATATTCATACAAATCAAGACCATCGACTGCAAGCCACTTTTGCTCGATGCGCTTCACCGGAGAGAATAGCAAATTACGCAACGTGGTTACGGCAAATTACCTAATCTGCAGAGTCGTGAGCTGGAAGAGCTCACTTCCCATAGTCTCCGCCATCATATTCTTCATGGCGGAAGAAGCACGCGTCACCTACGCGACAGCAGCGACATAGTAACTGCGGACATATGAACGCCAATCACAAGTTAAACCTAATAAGATACTGTTAAATTTAGAAACGAGAACCCCACAAAAACGAAGAGAACACAGCCCTTGACAATACACTCCAAAACAACTCACGCACCGAACTCTCTGCGCGCAAGATCCCAGAGCAAAAAGCCTACAAAGAACTACCTCTCCACCAAGAGATGAAAACCATGGCGTGGAACACAAGTAAAACCATGGATATTCAAAATTCAAACCAAGCACTTCTAAGTCAACGTTTCGTGATCAGTGCCCGCGAATATTCACCACAGAGACAGAGATTGTGCGAAGACGTTGCAATTCCCCGAAATAGATCCACTATATCCTCCGACCACCTCCTTCACTCATAACCCTAAGATCGCAACCAAACCAGTTACCACACCCACACCTGCTCTACGATACTACAATTCCCATCCTCCTCCTCCTAATTCTCGTCCTCTTACTCCTCCTCTTCCTCTCGTATAATCCTTATCCACCTCCTCAATTCAAACCCTACCACAAC
This sequence comes from Ceratodon purpureus, assembly GCA_014871385.1. Classification (NCBI taxonomy): domain Eukaryota; kingdom Viridiplantae; phylum Streptophyta; class Bryopsida; order Pseudoditrichales; family Ditrichaceae; genus Ceratodon; species Ceratodon purpureus. Next base: position 1,575,495 of record CM026428.1, read on the forward strand.
CACCACCACAATTCCCTGCTCCCATCGCCACAACCTCGAAATCGAGTTCCACACACGACGGCCGCAATCCTCCAAACCTAAACATGATCTCCGAGTGTCGCGTCCACCGCATTCCGCCCCTGTCCCAGGCTCCAGCGAGAACACTACACTACTCTGCAATCTCACCACTCAAACCTGAATTGGACACATGACGACTCACTTAACCACCCGCTTTTGAAGACGACTTCTACGCAACGCTCTGCCTACCAAAAGCCTGCGTCCGTGTGAATTCCATGTGAGGCAGACGACGAGGAGGAGACGAAACAGAGCAGCGGATGCAGAGCGTTACCGTACCTGAAATCAAGGCGAGATCACGAGTGTGGAAGATGATGCGCGACGCATCAACCTCCACCTCCACCACCGCCATTGTGGACGCTACTGTTGCAATGAGCGCACGCCGGTCCGCGCCTCTCCATGCGACGGGAAGGTCGTGATGAAGAGCTCCCTGCGCGCAGAAATCTGGAGATTGCGAAGCGTCTCGTCGTCTCTTCTCCGCAAACTCTCTCGCACTGGTGTGTTCTCTCTCCCTCTCCTCCTTCGCCTCCTCTCCCTCATCCCCCCGACCGGTCGCCCGCTCCGCCTCTCGGTCGCTCCATCTCCCGACCAAAAGACGCGAAACTATCCTTCGCATATTTGCTGCCGCGACTGGTGGACGTGGACGGGGTTCCGTCTTCAAGTTCGCGTTTGTCCGCCGACCGGTCGGTTACATGGCGTAAACGGTTGCTCCATTGTGCAACCGGCGGACGGGACAACGTCCAGTCTCTACGTTCGACGGTCGCTGCTTTTCATCGCGACTGGCGGACGGGGAAGGCTAAATTTGGTATTATAGTTTCCGCGACCAACGGAAGGGATGGTGGTTTTCCAGCGACCGGTGGTTGATAGGGGCTCGTGATGACAGAGATCCGGGGATCGTCACCCACCGGTATCGGTTGGCTGAGGCCTTGCGCGACTAGCGGACGGGAATATCCTGGCGATGGTTCTGCTCTGGCGACCACTCGACGGTCATAAAAACACGGTCGACCGGTGGTCGAGTGGCGCTTGTAATGACCCCGATCGGAAGTTGATGGAGAATATTCGGGAGGATGCAGCCACGTGGGCAGTGGAGTCGAGGTGCGCTCTATTATTGGCAATGTAACTGTACGGTCCCTCTCTGCGAGCGTGTCCAGCCTGGCAAACTGGATCGGGGAACCCAAATTTAGATTAGCCAGGGGTTGGGTGCCAGGTGGATTGTTGGAGGGTCTGAATTGGGTGACATGGCAAGTCGGTGAGTAGTGTGGCTGCGGAGCTGGACTTCTAGAAGCCAGCAAGGCCAAATCTGGGATTTGGAGTTGGAGTGAGATGATTTTATTTCCTCAAAACACGTAAAATTAAATTTTGGATCATTGTAATTTACCCAATTTCTAGATTCTACATCAAATCCGGACATTAGTTATTTGTAAAGGCATCCAGTCTTTTGTCCTCCTTTTTTCATAGACCAAAAGTTAGTACCATTCTTTCTCCCTATCCAATTCTTCTCCCTTCCTCCAAATTTTTATGAATAAAAATTTCAATCTATCCAGTGTTCTATTATGGGTCTACAATGAGATCATGCCGATCCTGTCTACTCCAAATTACATGTCAAAAACTCAAATTTTTAAAGACTTTACAAATGGCTCTATTAATCTGTGAAAATTTAGATTTTAAGACTGTCGTCTATGAAAATTAGAGATTTCCAAATATGACTTCTAGTTAGTGCAAAAAACATGTGTTACGTCATTATAATTTTGTGTATAGACATGGATTGAGTTAGTTTAAAGAATTGAACATACACTTTTGTCTTTGGAAATTTATAGAAAATTATTTTTATATTAATTTATATAGAAAAATTTCGTATATTAATTTACCTCTTTTATGTAAATTTATCAAACATAAGATTTTGAAAACAAAGTGTTTCTACTACATTTGATATTTGAATTTAATTTTGAAGATACCGTATTCAAAATAAAGATCTAAAATTAATAATAAATGTTAAAGTTAAAAAGGTGACACAAAAATTTATCAAAGTGGGTTTTGTTAATCCGGAGGTAGAGTATATAAAGTGGGGACACACTTTGCACCATTTGTAACCCCAATCATATGAAGGCTCTCCACTTCTCTTAGAACTCTCTTTTAATTAGAGTAGTAGTCAAATTCTTGTGACCTCTAAATACAATAACTTCCAAGTAACCTCGGAAGTGCACCGGGATAGGCTTCAAACTTCTGGTGTAAGGATGAATCTTTTGCAGAGGGACTCACAAGCTAAGAGGTAGCACAAAACAAATATGTTATGGCAAAGCCCAGCCCGGGCTACAAAGGGACCTCTAAGCCGGTAAGCTCAACTTGTGCAATATCTTCCAAAAGATTCAAACTCTACTCATTGACCAAAACAATTTGAATCCACTATTGCTAGTTCTATCACATTTCAAACAACCGGTTGTCTATGGATTCCATCCAAGATAACTATTATGCTCTACATATACATATTATGTAAAATTGCTCTCTTATATACTGTAGCATCTCAAAAAACAAAACGCTTTAGGTTATTGCATGAATTATAATCCAATCTTGCCTAAGTTTTTGCTTATGGAGGGCTTTTTATTGTGGAAGGATTTCAAAGAAAACCCTAAGCAGAGCCTTCCTAAGCCCTTCTATTGGATGAGAAGTTCTAGTGATCCTATAAAACAAATCTTCTGGTAGTAATAACAGGTAGTACAAAGTGCATTTCATAAATCTTAAAGTATAACATTATATTTTGAATGATTTTTAATTTTTTATTAGTACATACAATTTTTTGGAAATCTATAGAGAGACATCTTTAATGTCCTTGTGCTATAGTAAGCAAAGCCACTATAGTTTCAAATTTTATCTATAAATGTAATTATCTAAAATATGTAAATTTCACAAACGTATAATTTATTCAAAATGATTCAATTACCTTTAATAGAGTAATGCATTGTTGTACATTAAATAGAAATTATTCCAAAAATCATCCACCCAAGATTAAAATTATTTTTAAAACTATAGATGTATATCTATATTTATCAATCAAAAGCCATTTCCGCTTAAAACTCAAATTGGGATTCAATTTGAATGTCCTTTATACATTTTTTAATACAATATAGATAATGTAACAAATAGTGTAAGATTTGAAGATGATACATCTTCAAATTTTACACTATCTTTTAATTTATTAAATTTTCATAGATTTGGAAATTTTAAGCATATCATTTCATTGATATAATTAATTTGAGACAAATCTAAAAATGTTATATATAATTCAAAGGAAACATTTCAATAAAATTATATTAATACAAAATACATAACTTTCAATAAATTATATATTTACTATATTTATTTAAAGCGTTACATTAAATATAAATTCATTTATAAATTTTGTGTATATTTCATTCAACAGTACATTCATGTTTATTGTAAAGATAGAGATTGAAAAGTTAAAAAAGTTACTTCAAATTTCACAATTTATCATATTGTTAATTTTGGAATCTTAATCCACTATAGTCAAAGAAAAACATATTGACAATAAAGATGCAACAATGAATTTTTTTATTATATAAAATTTTAAAGCATTATAAAAATGGTTTGACGTAGTGAAGAAGCTCTACGTCATATAGTTTGTTGAAAACAAAAGTAATTTTTAAAAATACATAATTACTACGACGTAATAAATGCAATATTTTTTCTATATTTTATTATGAGGAGTTAAGGTGGCTAGTTTACATATTTGGGAGCAAAAATGTGCCTTCGTTGAAATTTTCGTTTGAAAAGTCCATAGGCCATTCTTGTTTTTTGGCCATAGATATTCAATAATATCTACTATGTTTTATGTAATATATAGTGATAGGGTATGTGGTTGTATCCAGGTATAGATACATCATTAGAGGATATAAGTTACTGGGTATCCATCATATCAACTGCACCAGTGGATCCAGCCCAACATCTCATCAACGTCGAATACTACTGGCCGTGGTTTCGGACGTGCTCGGCTCCAGACGTCGGTTGGACACACATCTCACGTCGGCGTTCCTGTCCTCGGAATTTGACATGTTCGCGGAGTCTCCCAAATCCTAAGCCCAAGTGTTTCTACAAAGTACATATACCTCCGGCGGTTCTTCAACAACGTCTGACGCTCCACAATGGTTGCAGTTGTAGTTCAAAAAATACGTTTATAGACGTTGCTACGGGCACTTTTTTCTAGTTGTGCTTTAGAAATCCTATAAAGTTCGTTGAATGTTTACTTTGTTCGTGCAACACTTTTTCTAGGAAACATCAATCATGGATTATCAGCTAACTTATCACGGTTGCCATTCAAAAGCATTCACAACCAACAATTGGATCAACGTAGATTTTATGTAGCTAGAGCACGATCAGTTGAGAAAGTTTCCTCTTAAAAAAACCTTGTCATCTCAATAAACATATCTGTCTCTAGTCCTGCTGTGTCGTTGGAAGCGCAGGATGTGGCCGTCTTTAGTGTTGCAGTGTCGCTGGCAGAACATGCTACCACGCTCCGTCGACATCAGGAAGAACATGCTGATACGCTGAGTCCACTTCAGGAAGAACAAGTAAATCAAGCGACCCTGCTAGCGACATAGTCCAGGGACCTGAAGGTATGGACCAAATATTACTTTCTTTGTAATCGATTTTGTAGTGTGATCGATCTTTAGGACTTTAGTGGGGTGCAGAAGTAGATGTACGTTTGGTTACTTTCCTTGCTTGTTATGACGACGTTTTTTCTGTAAGTTCAAACTGAATTTGATTGAAAAAAGTGACTTCTTTTTAGGTGGATTGATAAGTATTCCTTGTCGCTTCATCTCCAATTGCTTCATCACCAATCGGAATTTCACGGAGAATACGATTTCGTGTCGCCTCGTCTATCTCTGGCAGAATATATCCTCGAGCCACAAGGTATATATCCATACACATCGGTGTTCAGCATAATCCATAATATACGCCAACCATTGCTCCTTGAGTGTCCCAGGTAACATGCTTTATTTTTGTTGCAGAAACTAAGGCTAGTGAGAAAGCGATATGTGATGGACCATTCCGTGGTTCTTGTTAACGAGTTTATTGCCTTCATAGGCCAAGTCCATCGAATGGAAAATCAAAAAACTTATAATGTGGGATCATCTTTGAAGAACTTTGCTAAACTGACGGAGGACAAGAGTTTTGAGGCTAACTGTCTGGAGTATTTTTGTGATGTGAGAGACCCAGAGAAGACTCCAGACGATATGGTGGATATGTTTAAGACAGTTTGCAACGAAAGGAAATGTAAGTCGTGATTTTCTGTTTGAATTTTTTTTATGGCCTTATAATATGTCATATCTTTTCATGGAAAATAACATGAAATTCACAATTGTGAAACAAACATTTATAATTCAAACGCAAGCAATTACATACACAAAAACTAACAACAAAAAAGACAAAGTAAAGAATTCATAAATATAAATATAAATATAAATACGTGCAATGCATTAAATTATTCAAAATCATAGCAATAAAGTTGCACTCATGATAAAAGTTTCATGCTACACAAAGCTTTTCATGCATAAAACTTTATTGCATTGTCATATGGAGTGCAAATGTGTTTATTCAGTACCAAACAAGTTGCCATTCATTTTCAAAATGCTAAAATTGTAGAATTTTGACCACTTAGGAATCAAGTAACAAAACATTTATAAAGACTTGCATGCTTCAACAGACTCATCTATAAGATTGCTTCGAAACCACGTAAAATGTTAATTAAGTTTATTAAATTATGCCATTATCTCCAAAATTTTGTTAGAATTGAAATTGAATTTTATTTTATTGACTTTGAATTTTTGCAATAAAGATCACAATAAAAATAAAAATAAATCAAAAAAATAATGTAAACATTCATGCACTTAAATTGAAGCATATTAACTAAGAAGTTCAAAACTTACTAATTTTCCTGACTTTGTATGTTGCAGATTGTCAAGCTTACAAAATCATCTAGAAGTTAGGACTATAATTGCAAATGTATACGGATATCTGTAGACATTATTCATTAATAACCTCAAACATTAAAAAATTGCCCACGCCAATCGTCAAATTGTCAATGAAACAAATCCACATGTCACTCATGTGCACCATGACCGAGTTTTTTTGCCTATTTTTGTATATTATATTTTAAATTATTGTTTGTATTAAATAAATACTTTGAATATTCAAATTTCTGATAATAAAGATTGAAAGTGCTTTGCCACATTCAAGTATGTGGCAATAAAGAGTATAAAATAATTTTCTCAATATTTAAATATTTCAAGTAAACAATATGATAATTTTGCAATATTACATTGTTTGGCAATAAAGAATTATATAATCAACAACCAACTTCAACATCTCCATTATGTCCTTTATATCCTTCTACCTCTCGTCTATTTAAAATCTTCTCTTCCACATCTTTTTTCATCTTAGAATTCATTATAAATCCCGGTTATGATCCAGCAATAGAGTGACAGAAAATATCGTTAATCTATTCCATCTTGTATAACACTACCTCATCGACACTAAATACCTCAGCAAGATTTATGAGACACAACGTAACATTATTCTGCCATTTGCTCCGCTGGTTCTTGTTGAAGGCCCCTATAAACTCTGACCAGCTCACAGACTTCTTCATCTGCTTCTCCATAATTATACCCGTGGCAAACTGCTTCCCTGTCATCTTGGATTTAGGGAGCTGTCGCAAGTACACAATCGAAAAATTTCAGGGTATGCAGGGTAAGACTTTGACATCCTTACATTCTTTGTAATGATATCCAAATCTGACATTTCTTCCCTTAGCTGGTCCGAAAACATCACTGACAACTTTGACATATAGATTAAGTGGAAGTTGCAACTTGTGCAAATTTTTACCTCTGTTGTACAAGCTATAATTACTCTCAAATTCCTCTCTAGCGACAGCATGCAGTAAAGAATGCGTCTTCATAATTGCCAAATTATCGAGTTGCTTGTCTAAAAGACTCTTTTTTACCTTCCCGTCAAGGTTGATTTCAACTCGTGGACTAGTAGGAAGATCCACGTCATCACCATCTTCGTAGTCGTCACTAGCCGGCTTCTTATCTATAGAAAAAATCCTGATGCGAACTATCCATTCATCGCCCTCGTAAACTATGAATTCCAAAGAACTGAAAGACGATAGCGAATTCTGAAATTAACAATCATTCAAAAATTAAATAATTAATTGTGCATATCAATTGTTAGTTAATTATAATTGATGTATACTAATCATATATAAATTATAATTTAACAAAAGCCGTAACACACTATTAGATTTGACCTTAAGACTCTTTCTTGTGAGGCTTTAAGATTTTTGCAAATAACTTTTTTAATTGTGGTTTTAATATTTTTTAAAATTAATTTATAAAAATTAATTGATTTGTAGTTACATATACCTTAAGAGACTTAATTTGCAATTGCAATTATCATTGTATCAATGATTGAGCAACTTAAATTCATTTATGATGTATATGCAACTTCGTCTTTGCAAGGATTATTTCATCAGTAATGTTAATTTTTGTATTATCAAAATATATAGGATTTAAAAAAAAAAATCATTATGTATTGGCCATTAGTTAACCTTATTGTTAATGAAAGAGCAATAGTGTTGAATGTGTAAATAAAAAGGCTTCCAAAAAAATATTAAGTACTTATATGTTTTACAAGTATAATAAGTAAGATATGTTCCACAACTAATTATTTTAGTTACTAATATATATATATTGATTAGGTTGATGTTCATTTTCAATTAGACTTCGTCGAAATTTATATGGTTTATTTATTTTTTAATAAATACAAAATAACTAATATAAATCATTCCCAATACATGAGAATATACTACCTTCACTTACACACAAGATATACAAAAGTGTACACTACCTTTACTCCGAGAATTGAGTGGTCAAATAATGAACTAGAGTAGTTTTCTAATTTGGAAATTTGAAACTTTTATGTCTAAATATAAACAATAAGAAGCACCACCATCTTTTTTTACAAAAATATTTGGGCCATTTCAAAAAAATTCACAATTATTTCAGAGTTTTTTTTTTTTTTTTTTTTTTTTTTTTTTTTTTTTTTTGTAAATACCTATTATCAATGCACTTCTAAATATGTTAATAAGAAAAACAAAAATATAGGACCTTAGTGCTACAAAATCAATATTAAGTTTACAAATTAAGAATCAATCCATAACTAATAGATTTTTGGACATTTATAATCTAAACTTGGTTAAATTTGTTTTAAAACTACAAAAAATTATGTTAAAAATATAAGGGAAATTTTGGCCAAGATCCATCATTGTAGCAAATGTAGACTCGTAAATTTTATTTATATTGTGTCGGACTAATAAAAAGGAAAATAATGATACAAAAATAGTGCTAAGTTGTAGTTCGATGTCAAGGTCTCTAAGACTCGGGCTAGATGCCAAGCATCTTATATTGTTGTTCTAGAGTCCATGGTTGCTTATAATTTTGTGAGCCACGTACATACCTTCTCTGAGTAATGTAAAGACAATTCTTTGAATTTTGAATGTTTCCAAAAACTTTGATGAAAAGAAATAATCAACGCATTTATAGCATGCATTGTATGGTAATATATATATAATTTCAAAAGACACACAAAAATTTGCAAAGAGTTTTGAATAACACATTAACAATGCTTTAAGAAATAAAAATGGTTGCATTTTTGGAGAAAAACAAGTAAATAATTTTTTTATACTATTTCTCGTTTGATGGTTTGTAGTCAATGCACAAAAAGAATATATATATATATATATATAATATAAATTAAATATTCTAATGTTTTTTATCTTTGAATAATTTAGATTAAACACTAATTGTCTCTCAAGCAATTCAATAAGAATTCATGGTATGTTTTTTTATTCTTATTATATTTGATTATTTATATGGCATACATGTGTATGATATTTAGAGTTGTTTTGGTATTTAATGTGGTATATTTAGAACGTCATTTGATGATTTTCATTAATCCATGAAGGACAAAAAGACCGAAAACGGGCGTCTAATGATTTTTGGCAAGTAGCTGTGATTGCAATAAAAAAAAAGAAAAATCCATTGTTTTTGATGAGGATAGATATTTGTAAGACTTTTCAAACAATGCAATTTTTATCAAACTTTGATAAACAACAAGCAAGTTATGACGTTTTTAATTTTTCAGCTTGAATCAATGCAACAAAAGCAAGGCTAAAATTTTATTAAATCATTTTTTAATTAAAAAAATAAAATTATATTGTGTAGGTTTTCAATGCACTTTGATAAGTCAAGAAAGTAATATAAAAGGCCATTCTATTTTAAAATGAATTTTAAAATTATTAGCTTAAGCTTCGAGAAAAATTTAAAATAACTTGTTCTTGAAGTTTAGAGGCTAGGATCTCACAATTTTTTTTCTAACTCTAAATTTGGAAGAAGGAATTTTTTTTACTATGTTAACTTTAAGATCCTATAGTTGAATTTATTAAAAAAGTAACAATGTCAAAAAAATTAGCTTGTTCTACCAAGTGGTAATAAATGACTTTTTTTTAGGTGAAAACAATCAGAGTTCTTCAGGGGTCGAAATAAATATAAATCTAATTTATTTTTTTATATATGTAATCCATATAAATCCAGCACCCTCAACAAGATCTACCACTATTATAGACAACATCCGTTTCATGCTTGTCTCCCACTCCCACTGCAACTCATGCGGACTTAAATCATAATGAACCCAAAAGCAACCTCATCTAGTACTACCCTACATTTACCAGAACAAGATCTACCATCAGCATGGAAGATGACAGCGTTAGGGTCCAATAACGCATTTGGAACTCTGAGTCGCAGGTCAGAGATGCACACCTTAAACCGTCATGCTCTCAATTATCCAACATTTTACCCCATGTCGCTTTTGGGATACAGTGACGGGGTTGGGTCGTCGACTTCAACTCCAGGACTTGCAGACTTAATCAATGAGGACGTGGGCTAAATGCCGTCATGTACTCAAAAACCAAAGGTTTTTCACCCTATTTGTTCATTTGCGGTTTCAAGATCTAGATTTCGTTTAGATAGTGTTGGTTTTGGGACGTGGTGACGGGGTTGGGTCGTCGTCTTGATCAGGCAGAGCATTGGAATGCAAGTGCATTGCAGAGAGAGTTCAGTGCAGAGCTCTAGGGTTTCGCCATCGCCACTCGCGCACCACAGCCTTCACTTCGGAGCGGGAGCAGGAGCAGGAGCGTCGCCGATCTGTGCGCCTGCCGCCATGATCTCGCAGTTCTTCGTGCTGTCGCTGCGGGGCGACAACATCGTCTTCCGCGACTGTAAGTTCCGCTCCTCAATTGCGCCCTTAGGGTAATTCTCCTCATCAGCTCAGGTTCAATTCGCGGTGGATTCTGTTGCCTTTTTTTCTTTGAGGAGGAGGGATAGGAATCGGATTCGGATTCGGATTTGGATTCAGCTCTGGTAGGACTGGTTGGAGGGAGATCGTCAGCTCGGGTGGTAGATCGTGTTAGGGGTTGGAGCGATTGCTGGTTCCTTGGGTTTTGGTCAAGCTGGTTCTGCGGATTGCGCATCGCTTTGGTTTTCGAGCGTGTGGGAGGTATATGAGTGCGATAGGGTTTTGAAGAATTCGTTGTCGGGATTTTGGAATCCGACGATGTGATTGTGGACCGGTGGGTGGTGGTGATGCTCGTTTCTGTCACTGGTGCTGTTGATCGAGTAATTGCGGTGGAGTCAGTTTTAGGTTGACGCTGGTATTGGTTTTATTTAAGTTCTGGGTAAGAGAGTAATGTTGCTCGTGATAATTGAGTTGGAGTTAGTGGCGATCAGAATTTCATCTCCCAAGGTGGTGAGATCACAGTGAATGCGATGATAAATAGTACTCGGGGTCTCCCCATTGCCGTCGTCTGCACTATGTTCTTGTGGATACAGTCAGTTTGTGCTTGTTGGCAATGCGCTTGGCTCTGTGGAACTCAATGTCGTAATATCAGGGCTGCTTATCAGTGGCTGAAGGACTCTTTTGTGTTTCTTGAACTACACCAGACTGTTTATTAGAATTTAGTGCTATTGTCTTTGAGCCTTTTGTCCGGGTGGATGAGTAATATTCTTGCCAGGGCCGTCGGAGTTTTCCAGCTGCTAACGATCTCTATTATCAGGAGTATCTAATAAAGCACGTACAATGGGGCTCGTTGATCAATGTTTGCAGACAGAGGAGATGTATCAAAAAGCAGTGCTGAGATTTTCTTTCGTAAGGTCAAGTTTTGGAAAGGAGAAGAAGGCGAGGAGGCTCCCCCTGTGTTTGTAGGTATTCTATTCCTTTTTGTTTTTTTCTTGGGATGCTTATTGGAACAGGATATTGACAACCCATTTTCCAACTACAGCATTTCATTTGCGCCTAAGTTTTGTAGACATGACAAGTCAGTGAGGCTTAGTAATTTTTACAGACGTTCTGTTTCATTTCCTTGCTTACTTGTTGCTCTACTATCACCTTGTCAGAGAGTGGGTACCTTATTCAAGTTGCGTTTTTTTTTTTTTTTTTTTTTTTTTTTTTTTTTTTTTTCCTTTTTTTTTTTTTGATTGATTCTATGAGTATAAATGTCCTGCATTTCTAATGATAAATGTTCTTATTTCTTGGTAAAATTTGCGTTAGTATTTATTTTTACTCGTAACGAGAAATGCCAACTCAAGATTGTGTTGAACTGTCTGTTGCAGAATGTAGACGGGGTGAATTACCTACATGTTAAGCACTCAGGATTGCTCTTTGTGGCAACTACCCGAGTAAACCCTTCTCCAGCGTTGGTGTTGGAGTTACTACAGAGAATAGCCCGTGTAACGAAAGACTACCTTGGAGTGCTTAACGAAGATTCGTTGCGGAAGAATTTTGTCCTGGTTTACGAGCTGTTGGATGAGATGATTGTAAGCCTCAGTATCTTTTTCTTGTTCTATTATGTTTCAAAGTTTTTGCATTACGAGAACTTCTTGCGTATTTCGTGCTTAGAAAGTTACTCATCAGCATAGTACTCCTGCTTTTCTGCGAGATCCTCGAATACGGAAGTGATGGGATTAAACTCATATGTGACATGGCTTTCAGAGATTAGATGCTATTTCTGCAAGGCATGAAAACTGAGCTGCCTGGGCTTTGTCGTATGTTGTTATGTGCAGGATTTTGGTTATCCGCAAACCACATCAACAGAAGGTCTCAAGTCATTTGTGTTTAATGAGCCCGTGGTCGTAGATGCTGCTCGGATACCTTCACTGGGCCCAGCTGCTATGTTCGTTGTAAGTTTCTTTTCCAAGTCAGTGGTTGATGGATCTTGGCTTTGTTGAAAATAAGAGCAGTTTTTACAAGGGTTCATGAACGTGGCATCGCGAATTAATGTGGCATCACGGGTGTGGCATGTATGGTTGTGGCAGCAAGGGTCAAAGCGTGTACCTGGAACTGCAGTGACAAAGTCCGTGGTAGCCAATGATCCATCGGGCAAGAAACGAGAGGAAGTTTTTGTTGATATCATTGAGAAGATCAGTGTGACGTTCAATGCAAGTGTAAGTGTTGCTTGTATTCCTCATCTCTGAAACATCATTTACCGAAATCTGTTTTCATCATAATACCTTGTTTCTGAGCATATTAAATCTTGGGTGATAATAAATCTTTTGACACTCAGGTAACCTGATAAAAATCTGTAGAATATCTGAATTTGTAATGTTTTCTTGCGCAGGGCTATGTTTTGACTTCTGAGATAGACGGGACCATTCAAATGAAGAGTTACTTGACAGGAAGTCCGGAAATAAAAGTCGGATTGAATGAAGATCTTACTGTTGGGGTGCGCAGCAGTGCTCCAAGGGATTTTGGTCAGTATTATTTTTCTTATTTCAGTGCACTTTTTTTTCACTTTCTACTGGAATTCTGATGCGAATTGAATCCTCCAGATTACTTTACCTTTGTCGTAATCCTCCAGATTACCTTTACCTTTGGGGTCCTTGCTGCTTGATGTCGTAGTGTGGTTTGTCAATATGCGAGCTCTATTTTTGCACTATACCAGAATCATGTCGTATCTGAATTCAATTTGTCAGGGCCCGTTCAAAGGAAGACTCTAGCCCAATTTCGACACGACCTAATGCTTGGAAGTCGTGACTGGTGTTCAGCTTGAATTATTATCGAGTCATTTAGACAAGGGATCATGCCTAATAGCTGAGGAATGAAATGGCACCTATATGGCTTGACCCTTGGTGTGGAATTTACACAATTAATGGAGCACTAGATCTGCGATGTGGAATTCATCCCAACCGTAGTGTTAGGACTAGTTTTGGTTGAAAGGAGAAAAAGCTAAGGGCAGGGAGCGATGGATATGGTTTTGATGCAGGGATGCTGCCATTTAAGTTGTACTTGAACCCAAGAGGTGCTTTAACTTTTGGTCTGTATGTAGTCTCATCCAGTTTTCTTCCTTGAATATGTTCATGCAGTTCCGGATTATAGCAGTGGAAATTCGGTGGGTCTTGTGGTCTTGGATGACTGCAACTTCCATGAATCTGTGCGACTTGATGACTTCGAAACAGAGCGTGCTCTTACATTGGTGAGTCTTCTTCTGGCAGTTAATGCATGGTCTTATATCTTGAGTTTATAAACTTCCTCACCCTGCATTGATATTGCGTATCATCAATATGTTACTCTTAGGCCTGTGTGGTGTTCACTTTCTGCACTCCTCAAGATCTCAGGTGTTTTCTGGGTACAGGTTCCCCCCGATGGAGAGTTCCCAATAATGAACTATCGAATGACGCAAGAGTTCAAACCTCCTTTCAAAGTTTATCCCGTGATTGAAGAGAAGGGGCCATTCAAGGTACCTTTGGCTTAGTACCAGGACTTAGGATTAATTATGCCTTTGTATTTTATGGTTCGTTTGAGTTCAGGAAATTCTCGTCGTAATTTGTATCGGCTATAATTTGAAGGCTGCCCCTGCATGTATCGTTGGGCAGTTTCGGTGTAGGTGAGTTGTTGCTCTGGGTCTTTCTGGGCGCTCTACTCTGGTTTCTATGTTGTGATTGGTTCTTAGTGTACTGTGGTCCGATATCTGCAGGCTGAGGTGCGTTTGAAAGTTCGTGCCGACTTTGCATCTAATATCACAGCAAATATGGTAATCTTGCGGGTGCCTATGCCAAAGACCACTACAAGGTATATGACCTACATATGGGTCTGTGAAGAATTCTGTCACTTTGAACCCATTTGTGATTAATTGCATCAGGATTGGACTGCTGCAGGTGAATCTATTGAGGCAAATGAGGGCATGGTCATGCTCCTTGCTTTTGAATCTCGTAATTAGCTCAAATGTAGCATCCGCAAGTGACTTGCCTTCGATTGGGTTCTGAGAAATTTGTGATCGGTGTGGCAGGGTGAGCTTCGCACTGGAGGAAGGGGCTGTTGGTCAGACCACAGACTTCAAAGAGTCAACGAAAGTTGTGGAATGGTGCTGTCGAAAGGTACATGAAACACAAACTTGTCAGCCAGACCTTTTCAAATTCTTTCAGAGATTCAATATAATTAGACATGTAATGACAGAAAGGTGACGATCATGATCAAATATGTGATCTATACAAATGTGTACCTACCTTGTGTATACTTCAGAGCATCACTTTGAAGCCTCCTATTTCAGTTTTTCTTTTAGCGATACACAGTTCATTCATTCAATTTATAAATACACATGTTGTGCAAGTGAATAACTGGTAAACGGTGTCCATTTCGCAATGTTTCATTGCCTGAGCTTTTAATTGCAACGTGGTTGATCACTGTTGACAGATTGTTGGTGGCTCCGATCATGTGCTAACAGCCAAGCTGACACTCTCTCAAGAAAGGAATGGTACGTGCTCCATCAAGTGTCGCTAATTACGTGATCTATATGTGAAGTTTGTTGAAGATCTTCAGTGTGTCCAGTAGAGGTATTTCAGTGTTATTTACAATGTTATCAAGAGTGGAATCTTACAATCGCAGATGTCTATTCCTTTGTAACTTTTTGTCGTCTGGTGTAATTGCAGTTAATATTAAAAAGGAAGCTGGGCCCATCAGCATGACATTCACAATCCCTATGTACAATGCTTCGAAGCTTCAGGTGTGATTGCACTTCGAACCAAAGCAGCTTCACGATGCTTCTGGTTTGCATGAATTTTGCATGTATTTCAATTTACGATGGGATACTGCTCTTAATAGTATGTACTGCCCTCTACCTGAGCATTATGTCTATTACCTCGAGTAAATAGGTTTTGACGGAGCTTTAATATGTGGATGTGATGATAATGCAGGTAAAATATCTGCAGATTGTTAAGAAGACGAAGTCTTACAATCCGCACAGGTGGGTTCGATATGTGACGCAGGCAAATTCTTACGTCATTCGCACGTAGAAGCGGTGCGAACATATGTTTTGGATTTCTGTTCATATGCTCTGAGGTATCCACTTGGTGGCGATGAGTAGTCACTTGTTAGTCATATGATGCAGACACGTCGTTGGCGTCTGGCACATGTTAGTCAGACTTAAGATATTGTAGTTGCCTCTTAGAGTTGTAGAAGCTGGAGTTGTACATGTAATCGAATAAGCTAGTTTGTTAGATACATAGTTGGTGAGTTGCTAGGGTTCCCTTGAGAGGGAGCTGGAAGTGGGAGACATGATACGAAACTGCTGCTGCTAGTCAATGGGACTTGCGACGTACGTTGTGCAGTACATTTAAGTGCAATGAAGATGAGCCAGAATCTGAGATTCCATGTATCGTATATTGTTAGAGCAGCATTACTGTGAATTCATGTTTGTACGATCGGATGTTGTAGCCCTTTCTGTTTCCTGCGATCTCATAACATAGCTGCGAGTCTTTTCGGTTAGGGAGCATCCTCTCTTTCACATACTCATTCCACTTGTCGAGGTCATTTTGTTGAGAATATTGTCTGCCTGGTTCGCCCTTGCCAACGCAATGGACGAAATTCACAACAACATTCCTATTTGTTCTCCCACCTAGCAGCAATCGATTTTCCTTTATTTTGACTCCTGTAATGCAAGTATGACACCCCAAATATCATACCTCATCAAGGCGTACAGCCATGAGAGTGATGACCCATGAGCTGGTCTACCAGGTACTCGGCCTCCTTCACCTATCTTCACTTCCATGTCTAAACTTTGGGTGGCAGTTTGCAACTCCCTGTCAATTTGTAGACAGTGGGCTTCACATCATATTCTTCATGTCCTTCACAAGCTGGTGGCCACAGCATTCATGTAGCAAGATTACTGTAGCAAGATCCAGGATGTGACCCGTCCAGGTTTCTTTGTTGAGTCCTGACGGTGAACAATCTATCTGCAGCTAAAATTTTGAGGATCGGGTTCTATCAGTAAGTCTATCTTAGTAGGACTGATTTGATGAATGTTTTTATTTTTAAAGTTAATCTATTCACAGCATGATCATTTTTTTCATTATGGATGTTTTGGTTTCATTACGGAGAAGATGAGAGAGTTCGTCAAGGCTAGTTTTTGTGACCTGGGTTTGAGGTATTTGTGCTGTCTACATATGTAATTTAGAGATAATTTACTCTTAATATACTATCTTTCACAAGGATGAGTTCATCGTTCTACACTTACACCCTGTTCTGGTTCAACTTTAGAATAGTTCAATCCTACATCACCAACTTCGCACCAAGCAAGGTACGCAACCCTAAACCCCAAACCCTAAACCCTTATGTCGTCATGTCGTTAGACAGGGATCTATATATGTAGGGTTTAGAGCAGAGTTGTGCGGGTATCACACAAAATCTACGCAACAGTTACATGTAACATTTAGTGTGGTCATACTCATGTTCATTAGAAGCAGATTTAAGAGATACCCGCACAACTCTGGTTTAGAGAGCTCATGGTGCTTGAATATTCCTGCTAATGGTTCTTCTTGTTGATCTTCTCTAAGCTCCATGATTTGTGAGAAAGATCAAACAGATCAAGCTGACTCTGCACATTTTGAAGGCTGATTGCGCAAGGTGCAGCTACTTCCAAGGGCATAATCTCGGATAGCGTCAAGTGTGGAGGCCATGTCGAAATACCGTCTTGAACAAAATCCTGCTAGCGACTGGAATCGTCCTAATGCTTAAACGTCAACCAATTTCAAAACAATCAACAGCACACAGAGTCAGTAGACATCCACTTCCTCTTTCAAACTCAGCGAGAACATCACCGTAGTCTAGTGCATAAACCATCGACCAGCAAATTCTACAATGCGTCCCAGCATACATCCCTGACCCATTGTAGAATTGCCTTATGAAATCTGAGAGGTTTATCAAGAGGTATAAGAGAGAGAAGGATGGGAGCGGCTGAGGGGACAAGCATAGATTACGGAAGAAATGGAAGAAATTAGGGTTGATGGGCTGGTGTCGAACTTAGGTGAAGCCTGGGAGTTGCAGTGGTGATCGTCAAGGATTCAAGAGTGATGGACTTTGGACGAGATTTCATGAGGTCGAGGGGACTGGTGACTTGGAGATGAGAAGAAGAGGGAACTCATGGCGGCCATGATGCGCAGCGGATGTCGGGGTTTAAGAGGCTTCTTGTTGTCTGCGGATTCCAGGAGTTATGCCGCGTTGGGCTTGGGACGTTTGCAGGTCGGGGAGCTTCCCCAAAAGACTAGTATCCCTGAGTGGGTGCCGCCGCCGGATGAGTCCTTACCGCGTCGTCGACCGAGGAACCGGGGTGCGTTTTGGAGATTTTTGGATTGAATTTTGTGATTCTTTCTCTATGTTATGTGGAGTTCTAGGAGTGTGGTGTGGAGTTCTGTATCATTAGTGGACTTGATGTAGATTTTTTTCTGTTGATTTTTGGGCAAGCAGGGGAGACGGTAAAGCTGTGGCGGAAGTTTTTCGAAGATCCGTCGCAATGGTCCGATGTCCGAGCACAGAAGGTGCAGTCACTGTACTCCTGGGCTCTGTTGAGAATTGCATCATTTGAAGAACAATGATAGGTTTTTAAGGGCTAGATTGTTGTTGATGTTTTGTTGGAAATCGTATGGTGATATTTTGTCGTAATGGGGCGAATTTTTACTCAGATTACCGGCGCTTTGGTGGAGTCGAGAGTGTCTGATTTTGGGATGTGATTTGCAGATCAATCCAAAGCAGCCAGACTGGATTCATAAGGAAACAAAAGAAGCTCTCTGGATGGAGAGCGCAACCACCCCACCTTGGGCGAGAAGGAGGTTGGCAGCGTTAACTCCAGTTCAAGCATCATCTGCTGAGACTGAAACCCTAAGCGACGAAGAAGAAGAAGTCGGTTCTACGGATCATGACTTCCAAGAGTTGGCAACCATTAAATCAATGTAAAGCCTTTCCCCTAACGCAGATTTTCACTAGAATTAACATCTTGTTGCACGACATCTTTTGTTTTTCATTTGCTAGTCTATATATGTGTAGAGGTGCTGTTTGGAGAGGATTTTTCGAAACTGAGTTCAGGGTGGGTTTGGCAGGGAGATGCAGACCAGGGCTTTAAACGCAGATCAATCTGATGACACTCCAATAGGAACTTCTTATCCTGTAAGAAGACCAAGAAGAGGGCCTGTTGTCATTGGTAGCGATGATGATATCAGAGATCTTTGTTTGAATGGTCAACCCAAGAACTCGCTCCACATTTTAGAGCAGCGGGGGATCGACCCAAGTGCTTATGCGTACGTCTGCTTGCTGAGGAGGTGCACTAATATCAAAGATCTCGCCGAGGGGAAGTACGTGCATGCCCACATGGCCGAGAGCGATTTTGTACCCAGCACCTTCGTGCTCAACGCACTATTGAACATGTACATGAAGTGCGGTAGTTTTGTGGATGCTCGTCAAGTGTTCGACAGAATGCAGGAGAAGGATATGTTCACCTGGACCATGATGTTGACTGGGTACGCCAAGTTAGGTCACCCTGAGGAGGCTTACAAGATTTACGAGCAAATGCAGAAGGAACGTGTGCCAGTTGACAAAATAACCTTCACAACCATTCTCTCTGTTTGTGCAACTTTGAGGTCACTGGACAAAGGCCGAAGGGTTCATCAGGATATGATTAGAGCGGGAGTACATCCAGATGTATTTCTGGGTAACACTCTCATCGACATGTATGCTAAGTGTGGCAACGTGATGCAGGGATACAAAGTGTTCAAAGAAATGAGTAACCGTGATGCTATCACTTGGAATATCATGATTTCAGGAGCATCTCAGAATGGCTACTTCGACGAGGCCTTCAAATTCTTTGAGGCAATGCGAGTTGAAGGCCGGAAGCCAGACAAGGTGACGTACTTGAGTATTCTTAACGCGTGTTCGTCGTTGGAGCAGGGGAGGATTCTGCATTCCGACATCGTTGAAGCAGGCTTTGAGCTTGACGTGAGGGTGGGGACTGCTTTGGTTAACATGTTTTCAAAGTGTGGTAGTGTTGAGGACGCACTCCAGGTGTTCGAAAAGCTTCCTCAGCGAAATGTAGTTTCCTGGACGTCAATGATTGCAGCATATGCTCTAAGCGGCAAATTTGAGAAGGCTTTGGAATATTTTGAGAAAATGCTTAAAGAGGGCATACGGCCTGATAATCGTGCCTACACGATTGTTTTAAATGTGTGTGCAACTCTGGGAGACTTGGAGAGAGGGCTACAAGTCCGTGACCATATGGTCAAAAGTGGTATTTCAATAGATTTATTCGTGGAGAATACCCTAATTCACATGTACTGCAAGTGTGGGAGAATGGAGAATGCGCACCAATTACTTCAAAACATGAAGAAACGAGATGTGGTCTCGTTCACTGCAGTCATTGGAGGCTGTGTGCAGCATGGCCAGTTTCTCGAAGCTCTTAATGTATTCAACAACATGCAACGAGAAGGTGTGTGGCCAAACACTGCGACGTTCCTTGCTATTTTGAAGGCATGTGTTGGGTTAGGGTCTCTCGCTGAAGGCAGGCGAATAGAAGCCCTCATTGCAGAAGCTGGACTGACCAAGGACCCAAATATCAAGCATGCCCTTGCTGATATGTATACAAGGTGCGACAGTTGCAGGGACGCCCAAGGAGCGTCCTGAGTTTCCGCCTAATGGGGATCCTGAAACCGGCGATTTGTTACACGATATTGGAGCATTGACAGAACACACAGATGCATTCCATTCTCAGCATTTATACAATTTCCTGCTTGTGTGCAAGGGCATGCTGTATAAAAGGTGCTCTTCGGTGCTCTTGTTTAAGCTGACATGCATGTCGAGAATGACGCCTGTTGAGTTAGAAGATTGGTGAGACACTGCAGCTCTTAACAGAACTAGAAATTCCTGTGGAATATATGATCTGAAGCTTGCAACACAAGTCGAACAGAAATGGGTTCTTGAGGTATTTGCTTGACAACATGTCATTCAGCTGCGACTCGATGCGGACAATTTCAAGTAAGAACGCACAAACTTGACTCCCAGTTACGTTTCCAAGCGAGCACTAACCAGTATCTTAGGGAGTACCGTCTTGTGCTTGTTTTATGAACCTACGGTTCTTTCACTGGTTAGGCAGTTTGAGTGAAACATGTAAGCCACGGTCTCTTACAAGAAGATTTTTTTTGGTATGAGTAGCTCACATCCGTCTTGTGATCTGCAGAGTGGAAATTCTGGGAAAATTTAATCGGCTTGTGCTGATTATATACATTATTCACACACTGGGTTTAGGTGTCCTAATCAATTTCTGGGGAAGTTGTGGAGCGTTCGGGGTGCCCGAATTGTGAGATTTGATGGCTTTAAGAACATTAATTTAGTCTAGTTATTTGAAGGTGCTCCATGTAAAAAGAGGATTAATGACATTGTTTCATTATTTGGCCCTGAAAGGCAGAAGAAGGATGTCTGTTTCCATATTCGAGTGCTTGAATTGAGTAACCTTTGTGTTTTTTTTGGACCTCCTAATGATTCAATGGAGTAAAGTTTTTTTCTATACTAATTGTACAACTAAGAATCTGAATGGACATACAGCTGCAGACTTTGTGAAATTCCGCCCTAAACACAGGTTCATGTCGGACTGACGTGTACAAAATGGTTTCATTAATTCAAACTAGTGGTGCTCATTTTGGGAGGACATCCCCCAGGCTGGGACTTACCAAGTGCTACGAGCGTTTTTCAGAGGGGCAGGGTTGATGAGCCCTTAGTTTTTGGTTTTTTATTTTAAAATTCCTAAGCGTGTCCCTCTGAAGCAATTTGGGGCCGCAGGCCCCATTTTTGAATTCAAAATTACCAAAAATGGGCTCGGGGGGGTCCAAATTGAAAATTTGAGGGTTTTGGAAGAAAAAAGCCAACCAATGGGAGTGGCTCCTAAAAACGCTCGTAGCACTAGGTAAGTCCCAGCCGGGGGACGTCCTGTCCACGCCTAGTGGTGCTGATGTACAATTACTCAAATCATCACAATTTCATGTGTAATTTACAATCCAAAAGTATCACCAGACCGGTAATATTCTACAACCTGCATAACAGACGACGTCTTCAGTTCTACTAAATGGTAGTGTCAGTGGGGGTGCTGTGTTATCTCGGCATAAATCCTTCCTTCTTATGAAGTAGAGTCCAGGGCAGGTTCGGATACTGAGTCACAAGAAACAATTACCTTATCTCTTCAGTAAAGGACTCCTACGTGATGCATTCCCAATTTCATATTTCAATTTGTACTATGATTGGAACATTCTTAGTCCTTAGACCATACGGTTTATAAAACATTCATAGAACATTCATAGACATTCACGTTGATTATGCCTGAAATGGTGTTTCTTTATTTTCTTTAAAAATTTACAGTTCGAAAGGAGAAAAATTATTCTCCGGAGCGGTTTTCCTGCTCTGGGGGAGGTGTTTTGGTTTATCAGGTAGAAAATACAAAAAGTGCCCTCGCCGGTGGTTGTTCTTCCACCCGGTTTGCAGGTTGTTATTGATCTTTTACTAAATATAGCATCCTTTGTTAAAATAAAATTTAAAAAAATTATTAAAAAAAAAAAAAAAAAAAAAAGAAAAAGAAAAAGAAAAGAAGATAAAAAGGGCCGGGGTGCAATACTTTTCCAAGCGCAGTCCTGGCCGGGCTCTTCCACTTTCCTATCAACAGGAGCACCAGAGAATGCTTTGCTTGGGTTGACATGTATAGTTTCCAACTTTCCAATCGTTGCCTCCTCTGCACCTGTTCCATAGCTCCTTGAAAAAATTTAATAAGAATCATTTTGTTGGGAAGGGCTTACAAATTTTTGTCGTCACCAACAAAATCAAAAAAATCTTGACTTCAATTGAAGTCACAGGTACATGCCCGAATTCTAAAAAAAACCTATTCTAAGACTATTGTCGTTTAAGGGTTAAATCATATACATATGGTATGTATAAAATTTCAAATACAGTTTGAAAAATATCGGAAAAACTTCAATGAATTCCTTATTTATTTTTTGAATCTAGCCAATTTTAGCTTTACTTTTTGTTGTTTTAACCCTTAAAAATCCAGCCGGTTCTGGAGGTTCCAAAACCCAAAACAACCATTTTTTACCACCTTGTGGGAACGACGGTTTGGACCCAAAAAATTGCTTATTTTAGACATCCAACCGTAAGATCTTGTACATTACCTTCTTTAGAAATACTAATAAACTTTTTAGCCGTTGGATGTTTACCATCTCAAAGATCGTAACATTCAAAGTTGCAGCAAAACTTTTTTTGGGCATTGCTCAAATGACATAGTAAAAATGGTGCAAAGGGAGAATCGAAGATTTTTACCTTAAACATTTCGCTCATATTTTTTTCCATGTAAGTAATCAAGTTGGGTACCTCCATGCAGAATTTTAGAGACTCATTCCTTTTTTAGAACTTTCATAAAAATTGTAATCAAGAAGCAGGTCTAAAAACGTTGATATAGTAAAACATGTATCACGTTACGTATACTTGGTTTTAGAAAAATCTAAACGGTGGTTAGGTGCCTTTATAAATTATTTATTTTTGGGCGAAATTATTTTTGAAAAATTTCAAAATCTCAAATTTTGACAAATTTTGAAAGAAATAATTCAAAAATTTGAAGCTTGACTTTGTAAGTTATCGAGGCTTCCCTCGTAAAATTGGTATATTTTTTACTTGGGTCTCTTTGGAATTTGAGTGGTGATTTGGTTATGAACATATTTCAAGAAAAAAACAAGACGTGTGGGACCTCAAGGTTCACCTTCAAATGCAAAACTTGGAGAAAGTTGAAACTAAAGGTAAAAGTTGAGGCCGGAGAAGAAACTCATCCTCTAGAGAAGCCTAAGTGGTTAAAAAAACAATTTTCAAAAACAAATCTAGACCATAGATTCCACCATTGAGAATTGATCCATGGACCTCATGCTCGCCAAGAATAGCCTCTCCAGCTAGTGGTCCATCTCCACCTTCTTTAAAATCCGCACCGCGGTTAAAATGCAAGAAAAAGGGGAACAAAACCCGTGAAACACGGATGGGCCAGGGGACACCGACCCCGGGGGTCGTCCACGTGTCTGATGAGCGTGGGTTGACCGAGGCCGGAACGACCCAAAGCAAAGGTTCCGTAGAGCCCAAGCCCCGGCTTGAGAAGAAGTAAATCCCAACTCCTTACACTCCTGCTTTGTCGCGTATGGTGCTTTCAGTTACTACTCCTCGTGGCGGGTGGAGCCGGGAGGTGCGTTGGGATGTCCGGAAGTTGGAGGTGGCTTCAAGAATTACCTTTTCTTCGTTCCGCCAGAACAAAGTGATAGGTCCTCTCCACCTTCTTCTTGTATCCCCACCTTCCTAGAATTGGATTTATACACTTCCCACTCTAGCTCTACATGCTGTAATTTTTTTTCAAAGACATTTTGAGGGCTTAGAGTTTATTTTTTGGGCTTTTTATCATGTTTTCGTAAACATGAGCATATAATGTTCTAATGGAATTGTCGTTATTGATTAAGTTTTGATATATGGGCCAAAATTGACAATTAGCAATTTGGCAATTTAAATTATCTTTTGAATAAAATTGAATATTATATTGCCATGAGATGTTTTTTTTTAATGAAAAGTCAAAATCAACCAAAAAAACCATTATTCTACAGCACCATTTGATAATAAAATTATTTTGAAGTTAAGTCAAATTGTCATACATATGCATATTCATTTTTTATGAACACAATTCTTGTTTAGATCTTTTGATACAATGTGAATGTAGAGACTTATGGTTTTTGATCAAAAACAACTTCACCATTTGGTGAGCTTCTCTTCACATGTACACTTCTCCGGTGGACTTGTCCTCTAAAGCTTCTCCTCTAGATGTTTAGACTACAACCGGTCAAGACTCCTTTTGAAATATTTTATTGCCTTCAATTCTTCTCCGGCACATCCACCATTTGCCTCATATAACCTTGTCTTGGCCAAGCATTCTTGACCAACCGGAGGCCTTCTCCACCGTAGTGTAAACCGGTCCTAAGAATACTTCACTAGAATCTGCGTTGTCAAGTCACTATCTCTGGTGGAATCGACTCTCATGGAAAACTTAGAAATGTGGGGGTCTAGACAAGTTTTGCTTGGCTTCATTTCTGTGACTTCACACGATGCGGTTCGCTTGAATTTCAAGTGATTAGTTTTTATTCAATGCTGCTAGATTTGCATATGCTAGTTGTGAGGCTATGTATTAAAAAACCGTGTCTCTTTGGTAGTAGATTTACACTCTGTCTCTAGAATCTCCTTGTGATGTTCCCCGAAGAGACAATTAAGATGTGTAACTTATGATACTTTCACCAATAATTAAAATGGCTTTCTTACTTTTCACAATCTAGTTGTAGATTCAAGATAAGGATTTAAACAGCATGTGCCGGTGGTTTTTACAATGATGTATCAGCTCCTACCTTGTACCGTATACTTTAGTTTCAACTTTCTCCAAGTTTTGTATTTGTAGGTAAACCTTAGAGGTCCAATTAAAACTTTGTACTTTCTACGGAGTCTATGTACACACTAGTGAAAATCAAAAGAATCTGGATGAGCTGCACCTACAGTGCATTGCAGACCTACCTACAATCAAAATATCAAAATTTGAAATCTTCATTGTAAATTTGAATACAATATCGTTAAAGTAGTCGACCTCCGTAGCAATCCTCCGTAACATATGAGCCCAAGAAATGTCTGATTTAATGTATCATGAGCCATTGCCCAAGCTATCGTTGATGTCTTCGATGGACAAAAACTCTTTGCTCCTAGAAATCTCTTAATCAACCATTCATTTCGTCCTTGAGGCATCTTCGCTGCGTTTTGTCAAATGCAACATGTTCTTTAATGTAGTTGGGTGAAGAAGCTGCTCATTTCATATCGATCTAGTCTTCAGGAGTAATTATTTCAATCCATGATCGCGCACAAACTGCAGCTCTCTGACATTCAAAGTACAATTGAATTCAGCCTTCTACATCAAGATCCACACTTAAATAAATTAATGTCAAAATCAAGATAGACTTATAAAATACAGGGCTAGCGCACTCACACAACATGTTACATCTACACATGTGCATGAATAAAAATATATGCGCATATGAGGATAAGAGATGGTTGTAATCATTGAAGCCATTGAAAGACGAAGGCTTTGACATAGTTCTATGACCAACTACAGTAACGACTTGGAGGATGTTATATTCACTATATACTGGAGTACAGACCAAAGAGTAGCACATGTTTCTCTTATTTTTGAGTACATACAATAACATGCTCTGAAATTCTACTAAAAAGCATTACATCACTACATTCGCCATTCATACTTCATTTCAACAACAATATCACTTCACCTTGGGACCAATAATTTTACAATAGCATAACAATAGTCGAATAATTAAATCAACCACAGTGAGCATGACAATAATATAGAAGAAATTACAAAACCAAGCAATAGTGTTACAAAGCTTTTCCAAAACAAAAGCAGAGATCTCTTTGAACCTCCGTAATTTCCTACTAAGGTTCAAGTTAGACAACAACAACATCCCAAAACATAGACATGACAATGGACACCTAAAATAATTAACAATATTAAAACTTAGGGGAAAAAAAACATATTTCAAATCTCAAATAGCCTACCAAGTGACCCTCCAACCATACTTTGATGGAGAATGAAAACAAAAAATAAGTAATAAGTAAAACCAACCAACATGTAGAGTTCAGAGCCTCCTACCTCCAAGTCCCTGCCTCCAAGCTGGATCACTGTAATGTAGTTCTACGAGCGTTTTTCATTGGTTTTTTATTTTAAAATTCCTAAAGGTGTCCTCCTAGAGTAATTTGGCCTTGGGGGGTCCAAATTCAAAATTTCAGGGTTTTGGAAGAAAAAAGCCAACCAATGGGAGTGGCTCCTAAAAAGGCTAGTAGAACTAAAATACGTGGATCCCTCCAAGTCCCAGCTAATTAAAATGACTTTTTAAATTAGAATTACCTTTCATTTCCTTTATGTGTAAATTTGGGAGGGTTGAAAACGAAAATGTTGAAAACCAAAAATTTCAACTCCAAAGGCTGCTGAGTGTGAATTCCCCACGAGGGTTAAAATATGAATCGGGTATTATGAAAGCCGGGGTTACCCGGCCCGTGGAGTAAAAATTCTTTTACTTCCTGGAAACTTTTTCTGTTTCCTTTTAGTTAGCTGGATGGGGGTTTACCCCATCCTGGTTCGCAATCAAACTATTCATGACAGACCCTGAACGTGAATAAAATACATACAATACCAATGATCTAGGTGGCATGGAAAATAAACACTCGATATCAATTCAAAACCCTAAGAAAGAGGTCAAAACAGGGCATAATTAGAAGACTGGTTGACTCAGATGCTTGCCGACCACGAGAGGATTCGAACTCTTGACCTCGTCCTCCAAAGTCTAGTGCCCTGTACAATCGCAATAACCATGGGATCAGATGATCTATCTTTTTTATAATTGGGATGTTTGGGAGCGTCTGCGTTCCCAATGTTGGGAGCGTAGGCGCTTCCTTAAGGTCCCATAAAAATTTAAAAAAGCTTAATTTTAAGCTGCCCGTTTGGGACTTAAAACCTAAAATTTCTAGATGAAGGTCTTAAAATTGGAATTTGGCTTTGGAAATTCTATCACATACACTTTGCAGTATAGAGAGCATCCAATAAAATTTTTAGGCTAAAATTATAATTTTAACCCCTTCATCTTGGCTACCCAAAATTGCAGGAAGTCGTTTTGGCTTTCCTGGATTTTTAGGGATTAAGATGAACAAGCCAAGGACTAGTGCCACTATAAGAAATGCGACCTTTTGCAAGTATTGTGTGGATCTCTCAACATCTCTAATTGAAAGAAAGTAAGGTTTGAGTATCAATACATCTAAAATCTTGATTCCTTGATAGAAATTTGAATTACATATGAAAATTTTAAGGGCATTGGAATGACTGCCACTAGAGACTAGCTGATAACCCACTCAAAATAACACTCAATCGTCACGAAATAACTTAATGTGTGCAAAGTCAACTTCATTCCATTCAAATACGTCCACCATGAATCAAAACCTATTGCCACCACATGACTTTTGTTCAAAAACTATTATAAGCATTTCTTCATCTTTATATTACTGTACCACCCAGCCCCTTTATTTTAGGCGAATAAAAGCCAGTTTTTGCTATGAATTACTGTGTAGCGAAAATTAGTGTGTTTTACTACGTAATTATATTCCCTTTTTCGCCCCCTCGCAACGTCATCATGGTGAGTTGGTGCCCATCGTGACAGAATAGACAGTCGGATGATGAGACAGTCGCCACTCCGAGACATCCCATCCTCGCTCGCACTTGTCATTTGTCGCCTACTTCGTCACTTCCCCCATCATCTTCTCCCCCACTTCGCCAGTGCTTCTTCCAGCACCTTCTCTTAGCCTCCCCTTGCATTCTGTCCATTGTCAGAACTCCACTGCGTTCTTTGCGTTCACCGCTCCTCCTCCATCATGCTTTCTTTGTTGTCTGCCTGCCATCGCCAGCCTGTGCGCTCAGTCTTTTTGCTTTGGCGCCGTTCCTTTTCTATTTCCGATGAGTTCGCCTGAGAAATTTGGCTATTCTCTTCTCGGAGATCTGAGATTAGAATTGTGGCCTTGTGGGCGCCACGATTGTGTGTTGGGAACTTGGGATTGATTCCGTTGCTGGATGGGCGCTGGCGCTGTGGGGGTCGGGGCTCAATTCCGCTGGAGGTGGGGCGCTGGTATTTATTAGCGGTGTTTTTGTGCAATCTTCACCAGCGTCGGAGTCGGTCGGACTTGGTTTGTTGTCTTCAGTTGGTTTTCTTTGCGCACTTGCATTTGTCTGTGATTTTTGTTTAGGGTTTTTCGATCTGTGCTTTGGAATTTCCGATCTGTGCTTTGGAATGGAGGGCGTTGTTGTCGGGGTTGTTCAGGAGCTTCTTTTCGAGGAATTGCGAAGGCAGGCTCATTTGAAGAGGGCGATGGCGGCTACGGCGGGGAAAAGGAGAAAAGAGAAGAAGGCGGTGGTGGAGATTGACGCTGTTCCGGTCAGCGCTGAGGAGATCCACGCCGAAGTGGAGAGGAAGAAGGCGGAGAAGGCAAGGCGAGCCCGGGAGAGGAAGGAGAAGCAGCAGCGTGCTGCATTTCGGACTGAGAAGAAGCTGAGGTTGGTGCGAGCGCTTCAAGCGAAGCTCGATGCGCAGAGAGGTAAAAAAAAAAAGTTGCCGGTGACGCCATTGCCTGCGGGGGAGTTGAAGCGGAGGGAGGCCGTGAAGCAGAAAACAATGACGGAGATGTTTTTGTTCACTGGCCGCAATTTGCCGGCCCCTTCCGATCCGATTTCTTCGAGTTCAGGGTCCGAGCCTGAGGGTTCTGCACCTCAGCAAGAAGTTCTGACGGTGTCTTCAGACACTATGGTGCCGGGGGACAGTGGATCGGGGTTCACTGGACAGGTGGGGGTTCTGGGACTGAGCATTGATGAAGGTGTGGATCAACGCAAGCGTAAGGCTAGCAATGTTGTGCACCTGAGCTCAGAGTCGGAGGGTCATGACTGTGATCTGCCTGAGGATCTCGATTTGAGCAACTTGCAGGAGTTGTCATTCTCGGACACTGACGAGGAAGATGATTTTGAGGACAGTTCTCCTCCTGCAAAGAAAAGGAAGAAAGATTATGATTCCACCCGGAAGTTCCAAGAGGTTTGGGCAGTGAAGCTGCCTTGGGCCGAGGGCATTTTGGGAAGCGATGGGGTTTTGCACATGGTGAAGTGCAACCCTTGCACCATTTTCAACAAGAAACCATGCATCATGGCCCCCAAATGGGACACCCTTGTGAAGCACGAGGGTCGTAGGACTGCAGACAAGGACATTCCAAAGTATGGGGTGAAGAAGGGGCAATTATATATTTCAAGTGACTGCAAGCACCGCAAGAACATGAGGCTCTACATTGCACAAAAACCAACAACGGTCTTGGAGATGGTGAACCGTTGCAACAACGTTGAGTTCGTGAAGAAGAAGGTGCAATTGGCCACCTTATTCCACATCCTCTCTAATGGGCGCCCTCTCCTTGAGTATGAGTCCATGGCTGGGTTGTTCTCTTACCTTGAAATTCCTCATTTTCCTAGGAAGCACTGGTCTGATAATAGTGGGTGGACTTTGTCTGAGTACATGTTTGCTGAGGTGAAAACTGAGATTGTGAAACAAGTTAGCTCTGCCCAATATGTTGCTCTAAGTGCAGACGAAACTAGCACCTTGGATAATGGGTCGTGGATCTCAGTCCATGGTTATGTGGTCCAAAACTGGGTAAGGATCCCATTTCTGATTTTACTTCAGCAAGTCGTAGATGGTGCCGGGGCTGCTGCACTAACTGATTTGCTTCTGAAGGCTTTGAAGAATGGGGCTGGCCTTGACAAGCCAGACATTAGCACGAAACTGCTAAGCTTCGGTGCAGATGGAGCTAGTACTTTCCAGGGTGCCAAAACGGGCGTGACTCAGCAATTACAAAGCCAATATGCCCCATTTATGGTAGGGCAGCATTGTGGTGTGCACAAGACAAACTTGGCGGTGAAAGCCTTGAGTGAGCTGCCCATTTTCGGCAGCATTGAGGAAATGTTGAGAAAAACCCATGGCTACTTCAAACACTCCCCGAAGCGTCACTTGGAGTTTATCAAATTAGCTGAAGTAATGGAAACAATGGGGTTAAAACTCCTGAAGAATGTTAAGACTCGATGGGTGTCTTTGATTGAGCCACTTCGGAGGCTTTTGGCACAATACCGAGTTGTTATGGCCAAAATGGCCGAGGACATTGATGACAATAAGGATGCAGGGGTAAGTGAATTCTTTTTCTGTTTGTTTTTTTTTTTTTTTTTTCCTTTTTGTTTTTTTTCGTTTGAATTCTCCTTGTGTATCTCGTACTAATGTGTGGTGGTTGTTTGGGCAGGAAAACCTTGGTCTCTTGCAAGACCCCTACACCCTCCTCGGCATGACCTGTCTGCTGCCGCTACTGGAGACAGTTGATGCACTGGTGTCCTTTTCACAAGGCCGTGATGTTTATGTGTGCGATTTTGTTGCTGCAGTTCAGATTTGTGAAAGTCAGCTGAACAAGCTGTATGTTGAGGATACCACTGCATTTCAGGGCGATGAATTCTGGGCCTTCCTTGGACTGGAATCGTGCACCCACGAGGTGACTCATCTTCGATGGATTGAGGACTTGAATGATTCCTCGGAGCAGCTTGCTTTCATTGTGAACGGTGACAAGCTTTTTGCAAAGCATGCCCAGAATGGGTCCCTTGTGGCAGCACAATTAGTGGACAGGGTTTTGTATGCCGAGCTGATCTCCACAGTGAAAACTGAATGCAAGGGTGAGTCCACTTCTTCTATCACAATTGTTTTTCTTTCCTTGATTTTATTTTCTTGCTTCCTGCTTCATGGTTTTATTTTCTTGCTGCTTTTTGCTTGCTGGTTTTTGATTTCAAGTGTCTGTGAACTTGTGAAGGGGCTGCGAGGAAGCTCATGGGCGAGCTCAAGGCCCGGTTCCCGGAGCAGCATGTGTTGAATGCTCTTGGTGTGGTATATCCACAATATTGGGCCAATGGTGGTGGCCTAGACACTTTCAGCAAGCATTTGGAAATCCAGAAGGGGTTTTACTGTGAGCCGAAGTGGATTGACGATGGAACTGAGGGCAGCAAGGGCCGGAAGTTGGTGTCACCGCTGCTTGATAGTTGGAAGCTCGAGTCTCAGCAAGGCATGTTTAAGACTGTCATGCAGTCTAATTGGCAGTTGGCTTTAGAGCCACCCTTTACTTGCAATCCCCTCACTAAGCTCTGGCGGATCTTGGATGGAAATTCCTTGACTCAGTACTTGTTCTCAGAGTACCTTAAGCTTGCAGAAATTTCTCTTGTCCATGTCATTGGTAGTGTGGAGGATGAGAGAACCTTCTCCACTCTCAGCTTTCTCAAAAACAAGTTGAGAAATGCTCTCAATGAGCACCTCCCTCTTGTGGTGGGGATGTATTTCTAGAAATTGTACACTTTAGACAGTTTCCCCTACCAGGCTGCTTTCGAGAAGTGGCTTGCTGGGGCAGAGCGTTATGGGCGCTACAGTTTGACAGCTTAGCTTCTCAGGGTTTTATATTGTTTTGTTTCCATTACTTTATGCTAACTTGATTATACTCTCACCTTTTCCCTACATGTTTGATGAATTTATGTTTGTACTTTGTATAGTATTCTTATGTTTGGCATCGGAGTGTGTTTGTGTGTTTTGCAGGTCCAGTTTTCGCCACTTAGCTATATCCTTTTGCATGTTGTCGTTATTTTCGCATTTAGAACATTTACTTTGTAGCCATTTTACCACAAATGAACTGAACTTGGAGCCTACCATAACTTCACAAAAAAACATTGTATCGCCATTCAAAAATAATGTGTTGCACTTGTTCAAAAATTATTGGAGACAATTCCTTCCTTTTACTTGTCAAGCTGTTGCTAGTAAAAA
The DNA here is from genome assembly GCA_014871385.1 of Ceratodon purpureus. Taxonomy (NCBI): domain Eukaryota; kingdom Viridiplantae; phylum Streptophyta; class Bryopsida; order Pseudoditrichales; family Ditrichaceae; genus Ceratodon; species Ceratodon purpureus. The sequence goes on from CM026428.1 coordinate 1,607,459, forward strand.
ACCTCAAAAAAAAAATTACTCACCTAATCGTCTTTTTTTATGAACCACATGTCGCCCTATTGCAAAATTTGAAAAAAACTTCTAAAAGGGCTGGTACCACCAGCCCATAACCACGAGTCTCTCACCCACTTGCACCAATATTTAAGACCAGAAGCACCACCCTTGCATTCATTGTCACCAATGACTTTAGTTGTAGCTGAAGAAAGTGCTCATGATGACTTAACTTAGTTGAAGACATTTTTGGTCGATGGCGCTCAGTGGTTGAAAAGTGTTGGTCAATGGGCTGGTTCACCTTGGATCATGAACAGCTTGCTGCACAGCCTCTGACATATGCGACTCAAGTGAACTAAGCGCCTTCTTTTACATATTATGTTCTTTTCTGAGTAAGAACAAGCTATCTATGCGAAGTCCGCCGATGCCATCGAACTGGTGCTACTAAATATGCCAGCAGGATCTCAAAAGGCGTGCTCACCTCGAAACTGACATTGTCTACTGCTGTCCAATATTCCCGTTGATCTCGTCCTTCGAGCTTGCCGCTCAGACCTTCTAGGCAGCTTCGCTGACCTTGAGAATTTGGGCTTCCTGCAGTTGCGCCTCGCCCCGCGGTTCCGTCACGCGGATGCCGGTTGGACTTGGTGATCAGTTGTCTGCAAGTGGGCAGGGCGACTTCCTTGCACAAGGTATATATATATATTTTTTTTCTTTGTTGTTTTTATTCTTGGACTTCCTCTCAAGGTATCCGTGTTTTAGGCTAATCCGTACCTCCCAAGACCTCACATAGGATTGTATTGATCGGTTACCATTTTTTAATATTTTTTTGTTCTAATTGTTTAGTCGGTTACCATTTATTTATCATTATTATTATTATTATTTTTTGAATAAAAGTCGGTTACCATTTATTTATCATTATTATTATTATTATTTTTTGAGTAAAAGTCGGTTACCATTTACAGCTGACAATGTCAGTTCCAGTATCGAGGTGAGCACGCCTATTATAATCCTCGTAGTATGCTTAAAAGTTAATAAGGTTGGAATACCATAAACTGTTAACGCCCACAAAGCGTGGGAGAACGCTATATCGCATATAGGGAAGGGTAAGGTGGGAGCGGCGCGCAGTGGCGTCCGTCGTGGCGCTCCACACTAGCATCCCGCGTTTCCCTCCGCCCTGCCAGTTTCGGTAAATCGCGATTCCGGTAAATTCCACCAAACGTGTGACACTGTTAGCCCGAGACACCTCGACACACGAGGAGCACGTGACACTGGAACCCCCAAACTGACCGTGACCCCAAAAATTATGACGTCACAATGACGTCAGACATCCGCATCGCCCTGCTCCTCCCGAATAGGGTTTCAAGTGTCTCGAGAGTGCTTTATCGCGGAGGGGGGTCTCCAGGGAATTCATGGCGCATTGTGGTTTCTGGACGTTTTGGGGAGGTGGAATTAATAGGGTTTTAGTGAAAATTAAGTTTTGGGTGTAGGATATTGAGTAGCGTCCCTCGCCGAGTTTGGAGACGGAATCATCATTGCGCCCTCAATATGGTTATTGCTGCCGATTTGACACCTTCCAAAACGCACTGGAGCAGAGCTTTGAAGGAGTTTGGGGTTTTCTGTAGGAGTTTCCAGTGTTATGGAGGTACGTATCCCCGACTCCAGTAAAGCCTTATTTTCCTATTTGTTTCTCTTGTTGTTTTTTTGCGGTATGGAATCCTTAACCGCCCATCTGGCTGACCTCTGCATTGTGAGCAGGATCACCGAGGAAGTGCCCATGGAGACGGACTCTATTTTCTGGAGCATTTCAAGGTAAGACACTTCTCATGTCGTTTTCCAATTTTTAGTATTTACCAACGTCATTAGGATTTACGATTGTTAACCGAAATCCAGTCGTTTCTCTCGAAGCTCAGGTTTAAGGTGATGAAGTACACGATATATAGGGTTTAGTACATAAGGGTTTTAAGGGTGTACTGATCAATATCTGCGTAGGGACGACGTCGAAAGGAATGACAAGGATTGGTTTTACCATCCTGTCTATTGCCAGAATAAGTGTGGAGCATCTCTTGGAGTCGTGAACAAGTACTGCTTTCTCAGTTTTTTTCCTTTCGGTTGTCCAAAGTGTGGGAACTCTACGCAGATTTAGAGGGCCAGCGACATGGCGGAGGAGCCAGTGACACTGAAAAGTGTCATGTACGGGATAACTTACGAGATCATGTACCCTAATCGGAGGCGTGTAGAGGACCTTCAGGCGGAGTTCGCAACTGTGTGTAAGGGGAAGATGAAGCCGAATGGGGTGAGACGATATTTTGTTTGCATCCAGTGCGGAAAGGGGGACTTCTCCAACAAAATGATGTTAAACAAGCACCGGTATATTGAGGGATGCAAAGCCGCGAAGCATCCTGATGGTACAACGGCTTTACTCCTACCCTACCCGGATTTCAAACGTGGAGAGGGGAAGCGAGTTGAGGTGCTCGGGAAGACAACGGCGGCAACAAAAGCGAAGAGTGCAGCAGCAACTACAGGGTCTGTGAAGGGATGAGTTGGGGGTGTAAAGAGTAAGTCACAAACGAAGTTGACGACGGTTGATGGGGTTTTAGTGAAGTAGACGGAAGGGAAGAGCACTGTCAGGCATAACGTCGCGCCGGCCGCGAACCTATACTGCGGGAAAGTCTCAGGGGTCATCCGAGATGCGGAGGGCGGGGTTGATTCGAAGAGGAAACGGAAGCAAGCTGCTACCGAAGCGGCCCCTCCATTCCGTAGCTGTAGAAAGCATCCGACGATTGTTTCACACGATCCTACTGTGGATGACCTAGGAGAGGCTGAAGAGAAGTGTCACCACGATGTTGAACTCCGAGAAGAAGACACTATGGCAGGGGAGGGGGGAGTTGCAAATGGAGTGAAGAAAAGACGTACCATGTCTTTCTAGGTTGACGCTGTGAAGCGACTACTAGCACACGGTGACACAGACCAGACGGGGAGAATGGGGAGCGACAGCTTATTGCCGATGACACCGGGAGGGATATTGAAGTCCGGAAGTCTGATGACTTGTAACACTAATGCGCAACATCAGGGGTCACAGAGTGATGACAAAGTGGAGTGTGTACCAATTACGCGGGGTATTCGACTGCAAAACGTAGATTCTGGAAAGCGGGATAACAGTTTTCACGTGGCATACCGGGAGACAAGGGAAAGGAGTGTAGAAAAAAAGAGCACACTTTTGAATACATCAGAGAACAAGGTACGTGCTCAACAAGAAGCTATCGACACATTACGTGAGAGGTTCTCAAAAGTAGTACGAAATGTGGTTAGAGGGCAGTTTGCGGGATACTACTCTAGGGAATGTTCACACTCTTGTTGTAATAGTCAATGTACGTTCAGAAATGTTCGTGATTCATCTTGTGACACTAGAATAAAACTCATAGATAGTAATCAGATGCAGAATCATTGTAATGTCGGAGATGATTTTCTGCAGTGTCACGGTGACGATATGACACACGAAGAGTCCCTCCTAGCGGAACCAACGACCCCCCTTCCTGATTCGGACACTTCAATATCTACTTTGGAGAGGGTGTGCGCAGAAAGAGTGTGGGGCGGGGATGGCGACAACATTTCAGAGCTTCGAAGGTACTGGGCCGAAGGGGGACGTAGCTTGTACGTGAGCGGAGAGCGCAGAGCAGAGAGCGGTGAGCGCAGATTTGGAGAGCGGAGAGCACAGAATGGGGGATAGAACCTAAAAATATCACTTTTTTTACTAAAAATAAAATATAAAATTAGAAATTTCGAATATTCTCAGTATATTTTTAGAAATTTACTAATTTTAGTAATTTTATTGACCCTATGACCGTGGACTAATTACAGTATTTTCATTAAATTTGTAGTTCATTTTCTCTTTCCGTAGTGATTAATTTTTTTACGTGCACCAATTACTATGCTCCAGCTCCTTCTAAGTAGTTCAGGCATACATTAATTCCCCTTATCTCCTCTTATTTATATGCAAATTACTGCTTAAAATGTATTGGTATTGAACTTCTTAAGCGGGATCAAGTAACATTTAATTTCGTAACATTTTCTTAACATTGCTAGAATTCATCCGCCATAGTCTACATGCCTTTCAACTTTTTTATTTTTTTTATTTTTTATATTAACTTCCTTTACTCTATCTATCTTGTTAAAGGGGTCAAAAGAGTCCTTTCCTTTAATTCTCTTTCATTTTATTTTCTCTTTCATTTTCTTAATCTCCTTCATATTATTTTCAACCTTAATATTTATTTTTGCTTTTGTTTACTTTTATCTTTTTAATTTCATTTTTTAAAATTGTTTTTTTTTTTTTTTTTTTTTTTTGTTTTCTTGTATAATTTCATTTTTTATTTTTATTTTTTAAATTTTAAATACTAAATGACTTCTGCTCAACCCTCATCCTTTTCCATTCAGTTTAGGAGGACGACAACTTTCAAGTTAATGAAAAGCCGATTTTCAAGGGCGCCAAGCATCTTCTTCAGGGATATTTAAGATAGGATTATGGAATGTCTCTTCTTCTTTTGTGTTGGTGTTTTGTGAAGCTCTTTTCCGTGGTACGGGACAACAGTTATGGAAGACGTCAGAGATATTGTTGTTTCACTTGCTGACGATGTTTGGCCATTTCAACCATATGTTGAGGTGGAGGAGGAAGAAGAGGTGATGGCCAACAGCCAAGGGCGTCCTTTGACAACGGATGTTGACGTACGACCGGATGTAAGAGCTGACCCTCCACGTTCAGGAAATTCGGATGATATCATAGTGCTGGAGGAGGACGCAGATGTGCCTTTGCAACCTCATGCATACTCGAAGGTTGGAAAGATCCCAAGGAGAACCTATTCCAGGGAATCAGTGAATCGGAGGCGGGGAGGTGGGCCATTGCTGAAACGTTCATACCAAGGACACTTGGCAAGTGTGGGACCGAAAGTGAACACGAATGTAGTTTGTCATGTAGTACAGTCAGTGGCTGGCAGTCCTGCTGATAGTGTAGTGGGCAACCCTAAACGTGTTAGGTTCGAAGATTGAGACATCTAATAACAAGTATATGTTTGCTGTAATAAAGGATACATGTCAGAGGATACGAGGTATATAGTGCACTTGTTGAAGATAGAATGTTTTGAAATAGAGTGCAATCAATGAGAACGACAAAGCCTTTAATATAATGAAAAAGTCAATACAGCTTCTGAATAGCTGATTTAGTACATGGTATATTACTAAAATCATTCACTACGTGACAAATGGCCATTGTGGAAATGGCAGTTCTAAAGTAGGAGGGCTACCTACTTCTTCGCCAAGGGGTGACGCAAGATTCCACTCTCTAGGAGAAGCTTGACCTCGTTGAAGCTAAAGGTAGGCGCATGGATGAAAAGCTCGGCTTCGGGATCACAGTTGCAGACCTTCAAGAGTATGTAGTAAAGGTGCTTACAATACGTGAACTGAGTCCTGCCTCGGAACGTAGTCATCGTCTTCTTGAATGCTGGGCAAGTGCAACCAGGGTAAGAACTGATGGTAATCTGGTAACGTGTGATGTGTCGAACGACGCCCGAATCCAGCCCAATGATGCAACCGTGGCCTGGCTCAGGTATCATGGTGACGGAACGGAGGCGCGCTTTGAGAGACTTGGAGGAGCCCATGGAGAGTCGCTGCGCCGGATTGGGACGAGTGGCAGTGCGCTTCACCATCTTGCTGTCTCTCTTGCCTGGGTAGCGGTCAGCGTCTGCAGGGACTGGCACCGAGCTGAGATTTGCAGGGGGCCGGGCAGAGCAGAAGAGGCGTCTTGGGGAGGCCGGCTTCTTCAGCGGAAGTTGAAACCCTGCTGCTTCGAGGGCAAGAATCTCGGTGAGTTTGAGGTTAGTACCTAGTTTCACTGGCCAGACCTGTGGAATGGAGGGGAATTCCCGGTCTTTCGAGTAGTGTGCTACCCACTTGCGTTTAGAGCCTTTCACGCAGCGCTCAATATCGTCGGAGCAGAAGAAGAACTCTGTCTTCTCCACTATGTTCCTGCGATAGTTAGTCCAAAGCCCAGTGTAGGTCAGTGCAGTTGTGCAATGGGGCCCCCTGACAATTCTCTCAGTGCACTTCTTTTTCGTTTCAGCTCTTTGGGCCCAGCAGCACTTTGCAGAAAGTTTGTGAAGTCTCGAAATGTGCCACTCCTTCACGTCGACCTTGGTTTCTTCAACCGCGTTGACATGGCGAATGCCGCCCTTGTTCACAGGTGAAGGTAGAGGGGAATCAGCTTCCTGGGCAGGAGATTGGGTACCTTCTACCTCGGTGTCGTGTTCGGAGTCGTCTTCTACAATGACGGGCATCTGCATAGGGCGAGCTCTGACGGCACGTCTTGGGCCTCTTGGGCGTGAGAAGTTTGTCTTGTCCGGGCGAAGAGACTCTTCGTCAGCTCCGATGGGGACGTCGGCTTTTCGCTTCTGTGAACCGAAGACTTCCGCTCCAGGCATGATAGGCTGACGGGTGCAGAACTCATCCACGCCTGGCATATCGAGCATGGGGTTTTCGAGCAGTGTAGGATTTCCCCATTTCTTCGCGTTGCGTTCCGCCATTCGGAGCTTGAGTTCCTTCTTGGACGGTCCTGTTCCGCCGACGTCACCTTTGAGGAACTGGTAGTAGTTAACAACCTGTAGAAAAGCCTGAACGAAATCGTCCACGGTAGCAACGTAGAGGTGGTTTCCGTTGTTTTCTGAAGCTTGGAGCCACTTGTTGTGAATTGTTTCGGCGAGGTTACAGGTGGGCATCTCTATGAGTTTTTCTTCCATGAATTTCTGCAGTTTAGACAGTATGTGACGTTAGATTCACCGATTAGAGTTTTGTAGGTTAGGGCTAGGAAAGCAGTATCAAAAACATCAAATCAGAGTGCAGAAATCATACCTCGGTCATGAATCCCCCCCACTGGCGGAAGCGGTGGTGCCAGAATGATAGCCACTGATCGAGTTTGATGAGTCCGCTTTCGCCAACGACCCCGGTGGATGCCCACCAGGCTCGCAACGCGTGGTACAGAGTTTCCGCCTCAGCCATGCTGGTCGCATTCTTGTACTGAGTGCACATCTTTTTGTGCTGTTCCCAGAGTTCTTCGGGGAAGTGCTTCTGCGTATACGCCACCATGTTCTGTGTCCAGTGGAACAAGCACGACCTCTCCCGGTCCTCCATTGGGTCCTCTTTGTTGCCATTGCCGTAAAGGATTCGGACTGCATTCCAATTCGCCTGTGCGTTATCCGCCATGAACCCCTTGAAGTTTGGCGCTGCAACGCCATTGATCTCCATGACCAGGTTCAGGTTTTTCCAGAAGACGAGCTGGGCCTCTGTGTCCTCGGACTGCATGTCGCAAGTGGCGATTGTCATCACGCGGCAGTAGGTGGCGTCGTACACATGGCACGCCATCGTCAACCAGTCTTTGACGCGTTTGACATGGTCGAACATGATCCATGCATTCTCCAAGTCGCCACCAGCTTGCATTTGGCTGACCAAGTCGACACCACTTCCCGGCCCGACCTCCGACATCTTGAAGACGAAGACTTTGTCACGCATAGATCTCTGATCAAGAAACCTATTCTCCTGGAAATACGCCCAGAGACTGTTGCCACGTAGCTTGGTGATACCGTCCATGACTCCGTACCTTCTGTTTTTTTTGAAGGTCGCGACTTTGTTGCGGATGTTTGGTGATGCCATGTCTTTGCATCGATCCAGAACAGGAACCAGCTCCTCCATTGTCAGCTTCCTCGGTGGTGCATCCTCGGGCTGTAGCAGATAGCTCCCGATGAGGGGTTTGCTCGCCTCCAAGACAACGGTGCTCTTTGTTGCTTTGTTGTTCATCTCTACCTGCTCTTCTATTAAGCTACTAATTTCTGCTTTAGAGTCTCTGTAGTCCTCAACTTTCACTGGATGATGATGTGTTCCTATGTGAATACAAGCTCTAGTCTGATTCGGTTTGCCCACAACGTAATAAATCTTAGCCTCGCATGTCGCTACACATGATGGAGGTTCTTTACATACCTTGCACACTAGCGTGGAGTCAGATGGAGGAGGCTGATCAATGAAAAAAGCTTGTAGGGTACAGCCTTCGAACTCAGTCTCGTTAACCTCGAAGATCTTGGGAACACGCTTCAGGAAGTCACACTCCCTGTTGCTGCAAGGCAGCCATCCGACGCAGGTGGAACTTCGAAAAGAGAGTCCAAAGTCGTTTTTGATGTTTCTTGTGATGGTCTTGGTCGACAAATGTCCGTCGTATCGTTTGTCCATTCCCTGCATTGACTTGGCGGCGAGCTTAGAGGATCCTGCAGCAGCTGGGGGCAATTCAAAAAGAATCGGACCATCAAACTTCGCAGGCAAGTACTCTACTCTCTCGTGTCTAATAGTGGAATAGTCTATCTTCTTCTAAATGTTTTTTGACCCACACGCCTTTGCAAGCTGTTGAAGGAGCGGAACAATGCTAATTGTGACTTGGGACAATGGAGGAGACACATTGGAAGGAGGAGCATCTGCTTGGACCTTAGGCACCAACTTGACGGGACTGACTTCGTCATCAGAAGAGAGAGTTATGACGGACAGAGGAGGAGGTTTCTCTACATCTGAAGTCTCGGTACCAGGCTCGACTTTGACCTTGACATCACGAGGTAAGGGAGTCTGAATTGTGCAAGTAGAAGAGCGACGTTGGGTGAGGATCTCAGTAGATGCAGCCATCAGAGAATCGGTAAGACCGTAGACTCTATAGGATCCAGGGAAGAGTCTCCACTGCAACATATTGTTCTCATCTCTCACTGAAGGTTGCCCGAGGGTGTGGGTAACCTCGGCAGTAATGTCATCAAAGATTTCCTCCCCTATATTGATGGAATCCTCACGGAAATGGAATCTGAGGCTCAGGCAAAGAGAGGAAACTGTAGCTAGACCATCGTCATGTACGCGAAACCTAAGAGGGATGCCCATGCCTTGGGCATACAGACAGACCATCCCCATGTTCGCAGACGGAAAGAGGAGAAGAGTGAGTGTACTAGCGTAGTAGTATCGCGAGAGCAAAGTGAGAGGAATGATGCATCGCTGTTGATCATTTTTTGAAGTTGGAATGTCCATGTGGACGACTAGGTAATGATTCATTCTGTTACGTAACGAATGTATGATTAAAGAGGGACGGCGCTATCTAATTAGAATGTTGCTTTTTGCAGGCCTGAGTTAACAGTGTAGGGATTTTTAGAACTACGCATATAATATTTGAATCGTTGTGGAAAGTAATTTCCACGGTTGACACACCGGAATACTAATTCCGGTAAGAAAATGTTAAAAATTTAAAAATTTTATGTTAGGAATACGGAAGTACTAAGTCGATAAGTGAAACAACCGGTTAAGACGGTTGGCCGAATAAATAAGAGAACCGGAAGGTCAGCCGGGTGCGATCCGGTCGTCTGCGGGGGAGGAGTGGGAGCACCGTCCGTATGACAGAACCCTGACACTGCAGACTTAAGGATAACCACCGAAAGGTACAACGCATGCGGGGAGAATGGCTGCAACCATTAAAACGCCGCCGGTCGCGATCGTCCAATGATGAAAGGCTACGACCGTCCGTCATGATGAGCTACGAACGGGTGGGCGTGAGGGCAGGTATAAAAGGAGGAAGAACAGCCGTGCTCCTCCTTTCTTTTTGTCATTTTGTGGCACGCTGGGTCCTTGTGTTCCACGGCGAAGGACGCAGTTAGGGTTGGACGGTAGGAGAGAGACGGTGAGTAGGAAGTGTTTCCGTTAGGTGAGGGATTGTGGTGAGGATCGTGCGTGCAGGTGTTACCGGAGTGACGGTGAGGAGGACTTAGCCGAATGGGTAGAAAGGGGAAGGAACCGGCGGAGGAAGGACAGTTGGTTAGGGTACAACGGGTCATGCCGTTGATGCCGGCAGACGAGGGAGAGCAGGAGCTCCTCCGGACCGCCTTAGAAGCCATGGGCTGTGAGGTCCTACTGGACAAGGCATGGGGTTGGAAACATGCCCTTCCGGCCCAGGAGATCCTCGTCAAGAATCCCGAGAATCGAGGAACCATCCGGGGAGAGCCGGATAAGTGGACGGCACAAATCTGGAGGGAGACGTATGGTTTCAAGAACTCTGGAGAGATCGCGACACCGGAGACCCGGGAGTTTGTGTGGGGGTATATCAAGGGGTCCGGAGACCCGAGAGAAGGATGGGAGCTGGAGGACATCACGAATCCGGAGGCCCGGAGAGTCGTAGGGTTTATGAACCCTATTTTCCATCCGGAAAAGCCCAAACGGATAACCATCAAGTGGGCGTCCGTTTTCATTGGGGCCATGATCGGTGAATTCACGGTAGACTGGGGCGTCATGATGAAGACGATAGTCGACCGGCAGGTAGCCAATCTCCGGAAGACCAAGAAGCAGGCCACCTGCCTTCCGTCTTTCCTCATTCACCTCTACCGTCACAAGGGGCTGTTGAGTCCTAAGGAGATCCGGGAGTACGATGAAATCACAAGCATACAGCAGTACGCCGAACCGGAAGAGGTGTCCGATCAGGACGATGATGATGATGTTATCGAGGTCTCCCCCACGCCGGCTAAGAGACCCCGTCCCAGCCCGGAGAAGGGACAGCCATCCGGATCACCTCGGACTCCCACCCCGGCCAAGCGAACCTTGAACACGGAAGTCCAAAAGCCCACCGGGCCATCGGAGCACACCGGGGACCCGTGCCAGGACTTAGTTAACCTTTCGGAGCAGATGACGACGTATGCTCGGTTCCTACAGTCGACTAGGCAGACGGAGGGCCGGTTGGCTACGGAGGTAATTGCCCTTACGGGTTCGGACTGGTTGGAGGAATGCCTGAATATTCTTCGCAAGAACCGGGACTTGGCCGGTCTCCAGAACAAGCACATGGACTGGCTAGAGAAGTACCGGGAGAGGATTCTGAAGCTCGAGGAGGAAGTGCGTGATGCCCAGAAGGATTACAGTGACGCCCGTGACCGGGCAGCCGAGGCCATCCGGTCGGTCGTCGAGATCAAGGCCACTTTAGCCCTTCCGATGGATGTGGCCAATCAGTGCGCCGTTTACCAAGCCTTCTTGACCCGTCAGCCGGATCCGACTGTCAAAAAGATTATAAGGTTCATGCACGACCGGACGCAGGTGATGAGGGACACTTGGGTGCAGATGAAGAACATGGTGGAGATCATCGGTTCCGCAAAGGCCGGTCCGTCATCAGAGCCACCGGCAGATCGGGAGGGGCCCAGACCACCGTCCCCACCCAGGGAACCGGCGCCGGTGCCACCTCCAGCCTCTCCGATACGGTCGACCATCCGGTCAGTCCAACAGGAGGTAGGACATCTGCTGGAGGATCCTATCCCGGATACCTTGAGCAGTCTGCACACTCTGCCCAATTTGGCTGGAATCGAGACTGTTAACCCCGGAAACATCCCTTTGGAACCGGACCAAGGACCACCACCGGAAGACTTTATGCCGGTACAGGGATCTCTGGAAAAGCTCCACGTGGATCTCAGCGCAGTTCCGGTGGCGGCACGATCTCCATCCCCGGCGGTGCAAGCAGAACGATACCGGAAGTCCAGCGAACCGTCGGCATCTGATGCTCCGGAAGAAGGCCCCTCGTTGAAGAAGCTGAAGAGGGTACAGAAGAAGGAACGGATGGATGGAACCCGGCACAGTCCCCGGTTCGATAAGCACAAGGAGTAGAAGTTAGGATAAGGACCGGATAAAATGGCAGCGACTAACGATGGGGCTCCAGTGCACCCGGCTGCCGATCCGGATAGATAGCGGCAGTAACTAGGAATAGAAGGCGGCCACCGGTCCGGGATTCCCGGATCCAAGATCCGGAATTTTTTGGTCCCGATCGGCCACTTGGTCGCTTTAGGAATCGATAGGTTTTTAGTATTTAAGCTGGACGTTTTTCCAAGGCCGGGGCCTTGTTTTTGTACGCCGTTTTGTTGTTGCAGTTGAGAATATACTTTTTGATTTGTTGTGTCAACCGGCTGCTGACGGGTCCGTTGCCGTATGGTTTGCTGGTACTATTGTCTTCAGTAGTGTTCCGGAGGAGTGTTGAACAGTGGGATAATCCGGAGAGCGCCCGGAGAGACTGGTGAGGTGTCGAGCGTCGAGTGTTGACGGTTTCCAGTCCCGGAAGGAGTCCGTAGGGAAGGGGAGACGTACTGCAGCAGGGCTGGTAGTCTCAAGGACACGGCGAACCGTGTGTACACCGGGATCCGGAAACGGACCGGTCGCTTCCTGTAGATGGGATAAAAGCCGGATGTCCAACTGCGAATCCAATCCGGAAGGGAGATAGTATAGTATAATACTATGCAGCCGTAAGTTGATGTCATTGTAGTATGATTTCCGTATCCATAACCGGCACTGAGTAGCTATCCGGACCGGTACCTAGCCGTACGGAAGGATTATTACTCCACTTCTTGAGTGGTAAATAGGAACGGTGGGGTGTCCAGCCACTTTAAGTCACGGGACGGTGGAAAATCCAGCCACTTGAAAGGATAGACGGATCAGTGGGAACCGGCCACTAGTCTAAAAAGCCGGAAAATAGGAACGAGACAAAAACTACCGGATTCGGCCAACCGGTTGTAAGACGGAATACGGTCGGACACCGGTGGTGATTTCCGTTAGGATCTAAAAGGAGGAAAACTATAGGTCTTCGTGGGAACGAACACGGAGTGGTTCACTTTGGAGGGTATTTAGTGTGAATTAAGTGCCTTCCGGAGGAATACGGATACCACATCGTGCTACAATCGTGGAACCGATTCTATTCGATGTGAAGTTTGGTGAGATTAGACTGAGACGTCAGTTGCTTCCTTTTTTAATACAAATATTCCAGTGCGTAATTCAAATCTTTTAATATTTTGTGGGCTTGGTTTATTCTCTTCCAATATAGATTGATGTCATCAGCTTTAATTCGAAATGCTATTATTTATAGTTTTCATTAATTTTAGTAGGTTAAGAATAAGGTAAGTATTTAGGGCTGAGTCAGAGGAGTTGAAGGTTTGGGATATATAGGAGGAAGGGAAGTTAGATGGAGAGCTATATTGTGAGGAGAGTTCTCTCGTTAGTTAGACACATGAAGGAGAGTGGAGGGTCAGCTCCCTCCACTTATGTCACTCCTAAACCTAGAAGAAAGGCATATGGTACAGATTTTACGAACAGGAGAGCGAGGAAGAGGAGAGAATTACGTAGGAAGTCAAAGTCGAAAGGCAACCTCTTGAATGCACCTCTGAAGGTTCGAGGAGCTGGGCTGCCTGTGGCAATTAAATTTTGTAGCATCCGTAAACTCATTCTAGAGTCTATAGTAGAGGTAAAAGAAGAGGTTTTAGAGGATAACGTGGTTGAGCTTCAGGAGCATGAGGAAATAAGTAGCGGAGAAAAACAGATAGAGATGACAAAGGAATTAGGGTTCAATTGCAGTCCGACTTTGGAGACACCACAACCTTCTTTCGATTTCAAGGAGTGTTCAACAAGAGGGACGGATTCATAGTCGGGCGACCATTCTAACACCGATGTGGTAAGTTTCATAATCGATACATTATAATATGCTAATTGTAAATAATGTATTTTTGAGAGTTACCTTCATTTTGATGTAATGTCTTCGTGTTTAATTATTTACTGTATAGAGTTATGATGCCGCATCAAACCGAGTGGTTGTTTACAATAAGAGATCGGAAGTATTAATACTCGTCATAGTCTTTAATATTTGTGCAGATTGTCGATTGGTTTAGGATTGATCAAGAGGTTGTAGAGGAAAAGACGCCAGAAGTGGATGCGGGTGAGGAGTCAGATCCTAAGACATTGATAAGAGTGGCTCGTAGAGCAAGGCAAGAAATTATGGAGGCGAGCGAAGGTGGGGAAGCAATAGCTGCAAGACGAGCGGGACGAGGGAACCCCAGAAGTCCATCGCAGAGGAGTCTAGACGAGGACCAATCGCCCGATAGAATTGCGGGGCCCGTTGATGACATGGAGTGTGAAGAGATAGAGGTGGCGGATCGAGGGAGAGGAATACATGGTCCAGGGAGAGGGAGAGGTCGAGGTAGTCAAGGGGAGGAGTCAAGGAAAGGTAATTCGCAACTCAAGCTTGCGGCATTGGGGTTGGAGGCTACTGACGGGAGAATGGCCGCGCGTGGAGAGAACCGAGGGGCGGAGGAGATGGACAGCGCGGGCGGAGATACGGATCGTGGCACAGCCACAGAGGAGGTAAAGGTTCGGGTTTGGGATTTTGGGGATGTAGGGTTGTTGAATGTTGAAGTGGGTGAGGTTTGGAATTCGTGGATTGCTATGCAGAGGGTCGCGGAGTGAGAGATTCGGGTTGCAATTCCCTCTGCAGCTCTGTCTGCGACAGCGAAGGTCGCGGATTGGGCATTTCATGTTGAGATTTTTTTGGGGGTTTTGGGTGAGGATACAAATCTAGAGGGAGTGGGGGAGTTGGGGGAAGGAGAATTGAAGTGCGCCGCCGCAGCAGTGGAGAGTTATCTAAATGAGATGCAAACAATGGAGACGGAGGAAGTTGGGTCGGGGTGGGGCGAGTTCGAAGCATTCTGCTGGGCCGAAGAAGCGAAGGAGGAGAAGGGCTTCGCGGTCCTGCTGCTGCAGAATGATGCGCACATTGCGAGAGTGATTGAGGTGAACCTTGAGGGCGCGAGCCCTGTGGTGGAAGATCCTGCCATTGCGGCAGCCATGGCCGCGGCTTTGCAGGATGCGCGTAAGGAAATCCAAGGGAGGCTTACGGTGGAGGAGGCAACCGCGAAGGTGGGGGACGCAATTGCGAAGGCTCGGGGGTGGGGGAGGCCACATTCTGTACAGAATGTGGTTCATTGGGAGGAAGGGGAGGTGGGGGGAGGCCGTGGGACTAAGAAGGTGGGGGACGCAATGGCGAAGGCTCGGGGGCGGAAGATGCCACATTCTGTATAGAATGTGGTTGATTGGGAGGAAGGGGAGGTGGGGGGAGGCCGCACGTGTAAGAAGGTGTGGGGAGGCCGCGGGTGTAAGAAGGTAGGGGACGCGACCGCGAAGGCTCGGGGGTGGGGGAGGCCACATTCTGTACAGAATGTGTTTGATTGGGAGGAAGGGGAGGTGGGGGGAGGCCGCGAGTGTAAGAAGGTGAGGGACGCGACCGCAATGGCTCGAGGGTGGGGGAGTCCACATTCTGTACAGAATGTGGTTGATAGGGAGGAAGATGAGATGGGGGGAGGCCGCGAGTGTACAAATGTGGGGGATGCGACATCCATAGCCGTGGGGTCTCGGGGGCGGGGAGACCCACATTCTGTACAGAATGTGGGTATTGGGTTGGTAGGGAAGGTGCGGAGAGGCCGTGGGGATGCGAAGGTGGGGGATGCGAGAGCCAAGGCCGCGAGGGTATGGAGTGGGGAGACCCACATTCTGTACAGAATATAGGGACTGGGGTCGGGGGCAAAGAAGTTTAACATCTCATGACGATATTCTTTGTTTTGATTGCAACTGTTTGTTGGAATCTTATAATTAGTTTGCTCTTTGTCGGAACACAGAAACGCAACTATCATCCGGATAGCACCCTAATTGGGCGTAAACTTCCGTATTGTCACTTAGTTCCGAGTATCGTCCAGGGATTCAATAGAGTTTCACCAAGTAGTTACTTCTAATCGTTCCGAGCCTTGCCACTGCTCGGATAGTGTCTTCGGAACGTAACTCCTTAATTATCTCTCTCTCTCTTTCTCTCTCTCATCAGGTGTTTCGTCCACAAACCCCAACGTCTCGGATCAATTACCGTCTCACAACTGTCCTAGAATACTCTGGCCAGCAGGTCACACAGACGATCCTTTCCGATCCGTGAGACTACAACGACAAACCAATCCGGATCTGGGAGAACCAGGATCCGATTATCCCTAGGCGACCCGTACCACGTTCCGAATCCCCCTCTCACAGTGCACGGAACCTCTTCAGAAGTTCAGGGAGCCCGATCAAGTACTCCTTGATCCGCTTTGACCCTAGCAACGGCTATTCCGCGTGACGTTGGGTTGGGGACGGAACAGTGAGGCTTCACTCCTACGACAATCCACTAAATCTTTCCGCTCAATCCCATTACCTTTCCGGTTCGCGTCTCGTCACAACTCCCATCACCTTCCTATCCGAGCTACAGCGGAACTCTCATATCCTTCCCGAACCATTTACACTTAGCGGGAAACCACGCACAGTACTTGCAAAAACACGAATACTTTACTGATAAGGAATATAGGGAGAAAACATGCAAAACGAAGACCCGGACTCCATCGCCTTCCCCGTTTAAGTAAGCAGGGGCTTTCACAAAAGCGGCGGCGCCGGCAGTTCAATCAAAACCCTAATCCCTAGTTATCTACCTAGAATCCTACTTTACGACTAAACCGGATCTCCCGATCCGGAATCTACTCCTATAAATCTAGAAAGTGACGGCCAGTTGCAGCGAGAGGAATCTACCCCATCTTTGTCTTCTTGTGTCTCTCCTACTCGCGGTCTTTCTCCTTCGACCTGGTCATCTGTGGCTCGGATCCTCCTGCCCTTGCTGCCCGCTCCGCCTGCCGCCTCGCACTTCGTTCCGCCTTTGACTCCTTCGCCTGGGCCTCCAAGGATAGCTGGGTAACGATCCGGTTCTTGGGAGACTTGGGAGACTTCGACAACATATGCGCGGGAGGGGTTCCGGTCGTAGGGGTCCGAGTCCCAGTTCCGGTTGTCCCAACCGGAGAGCTCGCATAGGTTTTCGAGTCGGACCCGGAAATCGTAATGGGGCCCTTCTCTGCCGGATCCTTCCTCTTCCTCAAAACTCTCTGAGCACCGGCACTGTCAGCAGGGGAATCCACCACTGGCGTTCCGGTGGGGGTAGGCGTCACCGTTTCGGTCTTGGCTGTGGGTGAAGGGGTAAGTCCCCCCTCCTGAGTCACTTGGGTCCGTCCGGTTGGTGAAATGGCTCGTCCCCATTCCGTTCCCGCTATCTCCCCTTGGTAATCCGCAATGATCACCCCCGATCCGAGTCTTGGAAGGACATCCGGCCACACGGGCCGGGTCATCTGTTCCGTAACCGTCCGCTCTTCGGATCGCCTAACGGTGACTGTAGTCCCTGTCACTTCCGCCTGACTGGTGGAGATCGCGCAGCTTTGCTGAACCGTGCTGGCTCCGGGTGACGCCACCTGTCCTTGGTGTTCCCGGATCATATCCGCGATCGTCCGGGTTGGTTTGAAGATATGTGAGTCGACCGCCATTTGCTCCTCAAGCTGGAGGTTGCGCTCCAACGGGGTCCTAAATGCTACACCGCGGGATTCCCCTACAACGGTCTGAGAGGGAGATCCGTGAAACGGATGGTTCCGACAAGCGGTTCCGACACTGGGACTTTCGACTCCCGTATCGAGCAGCTGCCGAACCTTCTTCAAAATCTGGTTCATCGAATGCTCGCATTTGGAGAGGATCGTGATGATCTTCTGCTTGTTCTCCAAATCTGCAGGCTGCAGTACATTCTCGTCGAACAACCGGGCCTTGTTGACTACCGCACCCGAATTCCCTACCAACTTCCAAAGCTCCCCCAAGGTCTCCTCCTGCTCGGCATGGAACTTCCGGATCTCCTCGCTCTTCGTGGCCAGTTCCCTCGTAAGCTCCTGCAACTGAAGCTCCAGCTGCTTCTTCTCACTCCGAAGCTTTGGGGCGTCCTTCAAAAGCTCCACCTCTCGGATCACCTCCTCCAATAAACAGCCCCCGAGCGACGTGCAGACTCTCGTGAACAGCGTCTTGATCCGATCGTAAGAGGCCTGCGCACGATGAGTCTCCTCCCGAATTCCCCGGAACAGTTCCACCGGAAATCCTCGCTCGGAACTGACCTCCTTCCGAACTCCGTATCTCCCCGGGCCGTAGAGGGCTCCGCGTGCTGCGACGCAGCGCGTTCCGATCGCGACCTAGACTGAGCCTTCGTAGCGGCGGGGTTCGGAATGATCGCCGTATCATCATCCTGTTCCGTGGACGCTGTAGCCGAGGTTTCGCCATGCATATCGACATCCATCCCTGGCGGAATCTCCGAAAAGCTGAGGAAGTTCTTCGTTGACGTATAATCCTCCTCCTCCTTCTCGCTCAGCAACTCATACGCGTGGTAAAGGTGGTAGAAGAAAGGGGCGATCAGGGTCGGCTTCTTTCCGATCGATGGCGCCATCTTCTGCACGACTTCCGCCATGAGCACGGCCTTATTCACCGGACGTTCCCCCGTGTACGCTCCGAAGATGGTGTTCCCGACCGTAATGGTGACCTGTGCCGGTTTCAGCGGATACAGGATCGGAACGAGGAAGGCTAAGACCTGTCTCTGCCTCCTATCCTTGCAGGCGTCTATCTCGTATCCATTATTCTTATGGATCTTCCCGTGAAACCTATCATGCACGTACCTATCCGTCCGGGTTGCCCAAAGGAGTCCGTTCTGCTCAA
The DNA here is from genome assembly GCA_014871385.1 of Ceratodon purpureus. NCBI lineage: Eukaryota > Viridiplantae > Streptophyta > Bryopsida > Pseudoditrichales > Ditrichaceae > Ceratodon > Ceratodon purpureus. Next base: position 1,625,867 of record CM026428.1, read on the forward strand.
AGTCGTAAGTTTCTGCCCACTGTTCCGCATTCGACAGCGTGGGCTTGCCCCGGATCGTATCGTCTCACCTATTGTCCGGTCTGTCCAGGACCTCCCTCACCATCGCCTCATTCCTCAGCAACCACGGCCGTGACAGCAACCCCTCGCACCTCATCCGGGTGAGATCCGCGATCAACTCTTCCATCTCCGACTCTTTGACCGGAGTGCCGGGACTAAGAACTCTACACTGCACGTGCGACATTGCTACGCCTTACTTCTCTCCCTCTACGATCCGACAGCAAGAAACTCGGCAATCCAACTGCCAGTGAATCGGAAAAGACAAAACACCTCACCGCTCTTTCACTCCCTACTCCCAGTCCGCAAAAAGGAACTCCAAACCCTAACACCCTCGCTTATATACCCCGGGCATCATAAACGCGCGGCGGCCCGTAATTGCAGCCGCCACCGTACCAAGCTAGACGCCTATCCGAGTCATGATGACTTCCGCGTCGTTTCGGATCCTAGACGCGGTTACAGTAACGATAAGTTCTCGGATCTTTGACCCGTTCCGTGTTTTCTCTTCCGAGTTTCCGGAATCAAGGTTCCGAGAATACTTCCTGTGTTAACTGTTTTAAGGTTTCTGGAGTATCCGGTTTGTGTTAACTCCTAATACAGCTTGTGTCTAGCTAGTTTTTACCTAATTAACCAAAAAAAATGAAAAATTAATGGAATACTAACTCCGGATGAGGCTCTTCCGGTTTATTCTGAGTTTCTCGGATCCCACAGCTTTGAAATCTGGAAGAATTCTGGACTAAGGATAAACTTGAAAACCTAAAAGGCAGTTAGGACCAACCTAAGTAGGAGCAGTAGCTACTGACAGATCCAGAGAGGTCCAGACTGGGGTGGTAGACGGCTGTACTGGCAGGGACCAGGAGTACGAAGGACTAGTACCGGCAGGGACCAGAGGAGGACAGGGATAGAGATCCACAGTTCCTACCCAAGAGATCACCTGCAGGGACAGACTCGACTTTCTGGAGGAGCAGACAGACGAGAAGACCACCAGCAGGAAGGACTTGGAAGGAGGAGCAGTAACTGCCCTATCATGGAAGGCGGCTACCAAGGGTGGGACAAGGAAGAATTGGGTAGAAGACAGGCAGCAGAGAGGCTGGCTAGATACGAGCTCAGGGAGCAGCAGAGAGCAGCAGTTGAGCTAGGCAGGAACATGGGTGGGCAGCCCAGCTCTGAGAAGAGCATTGCCGAAGGAAAGACAAGGGACTTGATTGACATGGACATGGTAGGCGAAAATGCAAGCCAGGAGACACTGCTTGGAATAAGCAGGAGGACAAGATCAGCTAAGGGCGAACCTGGTCCTAGTTTCAAGAATTGGCAGGAGGATGAAGAGATGAGGAAGTATGATGGCTCAATGCCAACACCAACGACCAACAGAAGGGAGTTTCCAAGACCAGGAAGTGGAGACATCCATCACAGTTGGAATCCTCAACTGGAGACAACAGTAGCATACGACCAGTTTAAAGAGGAGCAGAGGAGAAACACCAGCCGACCTAATACACCAAGACCACGAATACAGACACCGGGAGACTTGGAGGAGACGCTGGAGACACTGAGGAAGAAACTCGACCAAGTCAAGAGTGAAGACAAGGCCTCACGAGAGGCAGTATCCTATTCAGACCCGACTAGGACAAGCAGATAGGGACAGTAGACCACCAGAAAGCAGACAATCCACTTCGTCCAGGACCAGTTCCAAGGACCAGAGCAGGATGAAGAAGAGGAAGATAGGAGACAGCTGGAGCAGAATAAGGCCAGACAACAGGCCAGGAGGCAGGCGGAACAGGCCAGAAGGGACCAGCAGACCATGGAAGAGGTGTACAGACACCAGATGGAGGAGCTAGGACAAACCACCAGGTTCCAGGAAACCATGGAGGCTTGGGAGCAGAAGAACAGGGAAGAAATCCAAATGAAGGAAGCCATGAGGTTATGGCACGAGACCAAGAGGATAGAGGAGCACGACCTGGAGAGACAAAGGCAGGAAGTCCTTAGATCCTGGCAGCAGGCTCAAAGGAGGGAAGAAATCAAGCAGGCAGCAAAGAAGCAAGAGGCCATGTAGCAGGACCTGCTACGCCAGGAGGCCATGCGCCTATGGCAGGAGGCCCAGAGACTGGAGGACCAGAAGAAAAAGGAGGAGGAGAGACAAGAAGCAACCCGCCAGTCTACCATGTACAGGTGGCAGGAGGTGTTGAGGGAGGAAAGTCAGAAGTTACAGGCCCAACAGAAGGACATGTGGCCAGGATATGAACAATGTGAGGTACAAGGTGGAAGATCAAGATCAGCAGAAGTGATGGGGGTACTAGTACCAGCAACTGCTATACCCTAGGGACCAGCACAGAGCCATTTCCACCACCAGATAAGACCAGCAGGTCCATTGGGAGGAGGAGGAGCATGAACAACCTATGTAGATCACCTGACTAGTGATTTATACCAGCCAGAGGCACCCTTGTTAGTGTATTGGGGAGGTGGGGGAGCAGACGTGGGAGCAGGAGCCACCAATATAGGGACAGGATTCCGAAGACCAGCTGAAGTAGTTGAAGGAACAATATATGGGACCAGACCACCAGTAGGGGTTAAAGTACCAGTGGCAACAGCAGCCAGCAGTTATCCAGACCAACCGGTACCACCAGTTTACCCACCAGTTGGAAGACAAGGTATACCACCAGTATACCTACTAGATGGAAGACGAGGTATAGGACCAGTCTACCCACGAGTTGGAAGACCAGGCGTACCACCAGTCTACCACCAGCTGCAGGACCAGGCTACCGACCAGTTGGAGGACCAGTATACCCACCAGTTGGAGGACCAGTCGGACCACCAGTATTAGGACGAGGAAGTATGGCACATAGGAAGCCACTGCCTACTCCAAGTACAAAGAAGGTACAAATGCTGATGCTCATATTCGTCAGTTTGAGCGCACTTTGTGGCACAATGGGGAAACTGATGAGCTGGTTATCATCAACCTAATGGGTACTACCTTACTGGATAAGGTCGGGGCCTGGTATGAGAATTTTCTGGAGAGTCACCTTTACTGCTCATCGGAGGAGGTCAAGGCAGCCTTCAAGAGAAGGTATAGGGACCAGACAAGCGATGAAGCAGTTTACAGGGAGTTGAAGTCCTTCAAGCAGGCAGATAGGGAGAGGGGAAAGTTAGCATGTGAGCGGAGAGCAGAGAGCAAAGAATGGAGAGCAGAGATTTGACATTTAGCCAAATTTTTGAAAGTAAAATAAACCCTATAACCGTGGAAAAATACTAAAAAAAGGCATGATTTTGTTACTTTTTTTAGTAAAGGAGTATAATTCCGTGGAATTTAGGGTTATCACTGGTAAAAATTAAAGGTCTGAAAACTTTGAGGAATATATCGAAGTTTGTGTACAATAATCGAGCTGCTGAAACCAAGATGTATACCATGTCAGACTGCTTGTCTTCGTCGAATATTTCTTGGTCTTTAGATAAGACCATTGCTAGCTTAAGTGTCAACCAACGATCTATATAAACGTGAGCAGACGTCCTTGACGTTGTATTAGCTCAATAATTTGTTAGGAACTTTACCTTCTACTTCTTAGCAGTTGTTTGAAAGTAGCATGTTGTGAGTTTGGAGGAGGCTTCGGTCTTTCATTGTTTTCATCTGATTTGATTTGATTTAATTGGAGTTGATTGCGAAATCCTTCGTCTACTCTACTCCAAACACCCTAAAGTAGTTGTGATTCTCATTTCCAATTCGTCTCCGTGTATGTAAAGGATAAAATGTCACAACTGTAACGCTCAAAATATAACATGAAGAATGAAATGTTACAAAAGAAATGCTCAAAATTTATATTGCGCTGTAATTTCTCTCTTAACCATTAAAAATCTCACATTTCCATAGCCATATTACCTATTCTTGGGAGAGATCCAGATACCATCTCTCGGAGAAATTTTCTCTCTTTCCAGCACATCCAAGACCTCATTCCCATTGGCCCATAGCAATGTCCTCAACTAATCTAACTCAACGCAACTAAGTTCTCCAAGGGACGCTGTCTCTAACCTCTCGTTGTAAATTAGAGATGCAAGTTTCCAAGAACTCCTAAAAACACTCCAGTTGATGTTGGACCGATTAACTTCGTATTCATCCTTCGGACACCAATGGCGACCCTCGTACGAAAAGTAATCCCACCTCGCTAGTCGAAGGCATGCGTATTCAGGACTACTGTCAATCTCACGCTTCCACCTCTTCGACACAGCACGAGCGTTCTCGACGTCTTCAAACGTAATTACAGTCGGAGGAGTCCAACCCTGTGTTGCACTACTACCTATATGATCCCAGGGGTTAGGCCCATCCGCCATCCGCTTAAGCAAATCCTGTAAAATCGTTTCACAGGCAACAACCTCAAATGAATCGCCCATACCTTCAAACAACTCCCTAGCAAGTACAAGCTTAAGTTCTACATAAATCATTGAGCTTATACAACTTCAAGGACGTCTGCTAAGGTTTATATAGATCGTTGCTTGACACTTAAGCTAGAAATGGTCTTAGCTAAAGACGAAGAATTCTTCGACCGAGACAAGCAGCTTGACTTGGTATACATCTTGGTTTCAGCAACTCCATTATTGTACACGAACTCTGAAATATGCCACGAACTTTTAGGACCATTTCTTATTGCTGGTTTCGAGTTTTCTTTTTCCTAGAATTATCTGTATTATCTAAAAACATCAGGCTAAAATACTTGCGAGATAGTGTAGGAGTGGTCCTCCACAACATCACAGAACTGCTGGAAGTGTTGCTTCTGGAAAGAAGAATCGGAATCAATGTACATCATGTACAATTCTGCTTGGCAGATTTTTATGGCTGCCACATAGTCAGAAACATATATGTGAGTAGACTGAGCAAATTTCATCAGACAATTGACAGATTCAAGCAAAGGCATGATACAGGGCAAGGCCAAGAGTGTGCCGATGTCACACAGTAAATCACAGTTGAGCCGAGCCGAGTCCCTTGCTGCAGCCTGCTTGGCTGTAAGATCAGGCTCCTTAAGAGCCGCATCCTCGCACATTTTCACAATGAGAGTCTTGTACTCTCCCAATACTCTTCGAAGTGGATCCAGGAGCAAAATCCACCGGGTCTTCACATTACGCAACATTTTTAGACCCTCTGTTTCCATGAGGTCAGCAAGTTTCTGGAACTCAAGATCCTTCTTTGGAGAAGCAGAGAAATAAGCATACATTGCTTTGCATAAAGATTCCAACTTGGCCACAAGGGGCAAGTTCGAAATCGGTTGAACAGCAAGGTTCATTCTATGCGCCATGCAATGCACCCCCAGCATGTAGGGGGCGTGTTTGTTTTTCAACTGAGTGGTGACTCCAGTTCGGGATCCCTGGAAAACAGAAACACCATCTGCTCCAAACGATACACATCTTTCTGCAATCTGATCAACCTTCAGTCCTCCATAGTGTGACATCGCAATCAGTATAGCTTCCAAGACAGCCGAGGCTCCATTTCTTTCCACAAGACGCTGCAATGCTAACAAAATGGAGACTCTCCTAAATCCGACAACTATGTAAATATGAAGACTCAACCAGGACTGGTGATTAATGGTCGTTACCTCATCGGCTGATAGAGAAAAGAATGGAGCATCAACAATGAGTTTTTTGGCATGAGTTGAGAGAACAGCGGCCATGGACACAGCCATCTCCCAGCCACAGAACCCAGACCAATGTTTACGATGCATGTCCGGGACATGCAGCTGCGCAAGAAGGCCCTGCATGCTCTCATAGTCGGCCATTGGCCTTCCGTTAGAGAGCACCGAGAACAGTGTGCGAAATTGCACGAGTTTCTTTTTTTTTTTTTCTCTCACAACACCTTCGACCACCTTCTGCACAATTGTTTCTGAGCCACCCCTTGCGAAATGGATTCTCTCATTCTTTACGTGTGCTGGCACGTAGAGAGAAAATAGTGCTGGCCCTTGTTGATTTTCCCAAAATCAATCAGAGCCTTTCGCCTCCCAGCATGTTTCCACAAAGAATCCAGTTTCGGCACCAACAATTTGTCACGACCTTCCACATCAGAACAAATCTTGCAACGGACGGTACGGACCTAACAGACTCTCCCATCGTTCCCCATGACTGGTTCAGCCCAGGGCATTTTTGCAGCCCAGCAGTCCTGAAAATGCCGGTTAAATTCATAGCTCCGGCGTCTGCGACGAGCAGCCTCGAAGACAAGGGACGCCACAGCAGCGTCCAGCTCCTTGCAATCGGAGTCTGAAATCTACGTGGGTTGTGGTTTACCCAGCGTCTTGAGAAAGACGTTCTCAGCAGAGGACTCCGTCCCTAAACCTCCCCCGAAATCCAATTGATCAGAACCCACTCCAAGCGCCCCAGACTCCGTCTCGATCACCCCACATAACTCAGTCAATCTGCAGCCCCCCTCAAATCCCTTGCTCAACGAACCCAATTCCCCAAAACCTACTCCCCCCCCATAGAGGAACTTAGACATCCCTTGCTGGACCAGCGCCATCGCAAAACACCTCCCCCGGACTCAACCAAAACCAAATCACACCAATGTAGTAAACACCAATGCAGCGCACCCCAACAAAACAAGTTACAGAATGGCAAAGAAACAAAACCGCAACAATTGAGAAGAAGGCAATGTGTGATCGAAACTCCCTGCGTGTCTGCATTTGTAAGTCCAAGCCAAACGACGCCATCAGAATCGCAGCCAAGGAAGATCCAAGTAAACCGCAGGAACACATACCCAAAATTGGGAAAAGGTGCATGGCCTCTGGCGAGCGCCGGCATGGCAGAGGAGGAAAATGGCGAAGGAAGCCGAAAATGGAATGAGGAGGAAGGTGGCGAAAGATCTGGATTTGTAGGAAGCAGGAGGCGAAACTTGAGAGTGACAACATCGTAGGTGGCGACTGGGATTAGACATCCCTGGGTGTTTTTGGCGACTGCGGCCCCCACTCATACCACGCAGGTGGCGAGGTGATGGGTGCCCATGTCCGTGGTGGGCGAATACTTAACCCAAATCCGTGATTTTTTGAACTGTCATGATCGCCATCATCAAAATGAGGTAGGGTGCTGGCGAATTATCGCGCACTTCTCAATCACTGTTTTAGACAAGTGACATCACCATGTGGCATGTTGTAATTGCAAAGAACATTGTGCACCAAAAAGCCTCAAGATCTTAGAAGAAAAAGTGAGGTTACAATCAGCTGCCAAAATGAGTCACCTAACAGTAATTGCTTATGGAAACCAATGATAACAAACTACCAAAACAAGGAGTGTTGAATTAGATGACCAATGAGGAATTCCAAAAATAATGTCACCATCAATTCAAAATAATACACCTCTAAAGATGTGTAGTGGTATTGGTGCTTATGCCTTAGAAGAACTCTCTTCCAGCTTCAAAGTTCACACGCTCATTCCAGGGAAATTTGAACCTAATTTCTACCCGCACACCACTCGTCCATAGTACCATATCTTCTTGATCAAATAAAGCCAAGCAACCAAGTAGTAGACTGGGGACGTGCCACAAAATTGATAGACCCAATATTGCAATTCCAGGAGATCGATCAATGTATATTCTGCATCACGGATTATCATAAAATGTGCTGATCAGCAAGCATGTGCGTAGCATCCGACAAATAGAATTCCAATTACGCTACTGGCTTTACTTGCATGCATCGAATATCAGGTCAGCTATCATGCCGAACATTAAGTCCATGATCGACAACCCAGGACTGGAACTACAACTGCCCGGCCGTGCACAACGGGAGAGTACACAGTTTTACCAAAACACTATGAAGACGATCCAAATCGATGTCGTCAATTCGTTCAAACCAAAGGTCCTAAACTAAGCTCTCCTCGGTTCCAATTGTTCGCACACATAGCCGGTATCTTCCTTCCGGATTTCGAACCTCTTAAAATTCCTCCACTGTCTCTCAACCACCTCAGCGCAACGGCGCCACGTATTTCCATCCTCTACGACGGACAGTACGTAAGTCGTATCCGTTGTATCTTCAGTGGGCATTTCAATGACTGCCTCGGACCTCCCATCACCTGACATCGGCGCAAGCTGAGCCTTCCACAAATGAATCGATGACATCACCTCCTGCACGATGATCACCTGCTCAGTCCTATTTGCGAACACTGTTCTAAGCTTCCCCATCGTTCGTTGAACCAGTGCCGGGCGGAAAAATTCAACGACGTCAAGTTAAGAGCAGCCCTAGACGAGATTGCCGGACGTAGATGACCCCAGAACTCCGCACCAGCATTAATCGACACTGCCTGAACGGATTTTCAAGCTGTCCGAGCAACGTTACCAATAGCAGGACGTACGTACGTACAGAACCCCGATAGACAAGCGTGGGCATGAAGAAGAGAAAAGCTGTAAGACGACCACCACCCAAAGGTGATCGATCGGAGCACCTTGCTTCATTTAAACTGGGAGCTCGGTGTGTAAATTAGCGGCAATAACCTCTCCTCATTTGGGATCCTAATTCCGAGTATGCTCTCCACCTACAAAATGGAGTAACTCCCAAGCAACTCCTGTCTGTAACCCGAACCTCGTCTTTCATTGACGTGATCCTCTGTCAGGATGGCCGACAAATTCGGTGGGGCCACAGCATGAGTCAGTCGGCGACTCGGCGCTGGTGGGTCCGCAGTATGTTTGGGACTGCCCACGCTGTTTGGGACTGGGACCTCGAGGAAAGGAGCCAGCCCGGGGTTTGGGATGGGGCATTCAGGGGTCTCTCTAAAAACGCCCATCGAGCTGTGCACCGCGGGCAGGGTCGCCATGCTGGCAGCGGGCTAATGGGATGTGCTTCAGCCGGTCATCCGTCTCTCCTCATTGACTTCCTCGTTCCCCCATTTCCTTGGCTTGCTCCTTCTTACGCGTTGGAGGGATTCACCTACCCATTGACTTCCTCGTTCCCCCATTTCCTTGGCTTGCTCCTTCTTACGCGTTGGAGGGATTCACCCACCCATTGACTTCCTCGTTCCCCCATTTCCTTGGCTTGCTCCTTCGCACAGCTCCTCCAATGCACTCCGTAGCTGCTCCTTGCTCCGCTGCAGAGTGTGTTGGAGGAGCTATGGGAAGGAGCGGGCCAAGGAATGGGGGGAACGAGGAAGTCAATCTGTGAGCGGTGCGTGGAGACCCTACCTGCGATGCACCACTCGATGGGGGGTTTTAAGAGAGACTCGACATTCAGAGTTGTAGTTCGAATTTTTATTTTTATGTTTTCCTCCCTCCCTTCACTTAACCCCTAAACTCCCAGGCAACCGAAATGTGGTCGCCGGCTATTTTGGGCAGGTTCCCACAGTGTCAAAATTAACTTTCAAGTTTTGAGATTTTGCATGTGGATTCTCTAGGTCATTACATACATGCCAAGCTTTGTTTCATAAGATTTGGTTATGTAATGCAAAAGTTATGAATGGTTGAAGGTAAAAAATCTCAACGCGGGCAGATTTTTTAAATATATTTTTAAAAAATAAATAAAAATATCATCATTTTGTAGAGATTCATATTTGAATAGAATGCTTTGATTTAGTCCATTCCGACAAGTGAGGTAAAAGATATGACAATTCATGTTATGCGGGCAATTTGGTCAAGTCTTCATGAAAAAAAACTTTAAGAGCTCATTTTGAATACAATTTTGACAATTTTTCAAAGTTTGAAATTGTAAAAGTTTTTTGTTATGTATCACATCATTTTTACCGTTGAAAGTAATGTTATCTACTTTTATGTGGATGCAATTAGCCATTTAGTTTTCCTTGTATTATACATTGTATTTTGATTTATATATCTTTTGAAGATGAAAATCTAGGTTTTTTCATTTGATATTTTTTGTGTAGATTATCAAGTCATTTTTATATTAGAATATAAAGTTGTCCATTTCAAATTTGTAAAGCATATTTTTTGAAAATTCATTGAAAGTGAGATTTCAGCTTTTTAAAGGATAGAAAAAAACTTGTTTTTTAACTTTGAACATTACGATCTTGCAATTGGTGATGTGTTTTTCTCTAAAATTTTGGAAAAGAATGTCTCAATAAGTTAGCTATAAGATCCTATGGTTGAAATTGCAAAAAAATGTCACAAAATTAGAAAAACTAACTGGCTTTACAAAAGAGTGTTGAAAGGCAGTTTTTGATGTGAATTCATGGTGGGCATTTAGGGGTTAAGGATTGTTGAAAGTGATTTGTAAACACTCCTGTCCAGCTCGACATGTAGCTGGAGCAATATATGACGTAGAAAACTGCCATTTGGAATCAAGAAGCTGTTTCTGATTTACAAGAAGTTGTTAAGTGCTGGGAGGAGATGGGGCGTTGTTGGACTGGGAGGAGATGGGGCGTTGTTGGACTGGGAGGAGATGGGGCGTTGTTGGACTGGGAGGAGATGGGGCGTTGTTGGACTGGGAGGAGATGGGGCGTTGTTGGACTGGGAGGAGATGGGGCGTTGTTGGACTGGGAGGAGATGGGGCGTTGTTGGACTGGGCATGGGGCATTTAGGGTCATGTTCAAATTTTTATTTTCATGTTTTCCTCCCTCCCTTCAACTTAGGGATGTTGTATTTTGTAAGAATAGTTTTGAATTCAAGTTTATAAAATATAACATTTAATGAAAACGAATATCCTTAGAAGCTCTAAAATGATGTAATGGAAAATTAATACTCTTGTGCGTTAAAATCATCCCTAACTAACTATCCTGCACATTTTGTACCAGAAGTTAATCTCCTTTTCTACGGAAGCATAATTTATTCAACTTCTCCATGCCTTGGATTATAATGAAAATTTTGATATTTCATTTCACTTGTGTTAGAAAGTAGACGGTGATTGCATCGAAACATCTATTGCAATTATTTCGATGAAACATCAGATTATAAATATCTGTATTTCAACGATAACCATGAACGATGCAAAGAAGTTGGTTATACCATATATCATACATGCTTGTTAAAATATAAGATGAATCTATAAAAACACAGTACAAGCATATGTCATAGTTCTAATTATATTTCTGAGTGAACATTAATAATATTTAATTCAACATGAATAGAAAAACTACATCAAATTTCTACAACACTGTGTTAATGAAAGAAGTTATAATAAAAGTAGTTAGTTACAAAATTATAGATATGTGTTAAATCATGGTGGGTTTCGAAATGATTTTGTAAAGTAATTGACACTTAATTTATGATGCACTGGACATGTAATTATGATTTTTTTAATTCAATAATTTGTATTTTTCTAAGTACGTTCAATTACATTCATTTATAAATCTAAGAAGGTGTACAAGGAATTATTATTTTTATAATAATTATCTAGGTTTAATTGAGTTTTTAAATCTATTCCAATTTTTTATTTTTAAACCAAATTGAATAATTTCATTCAAGTTTTTATGACTTGAATTAGTGTGAATAAGAAAAACTCTAACTAATTAGTACAAGACAGTGGTATATCACATGTATTATATTTATTTACTTTAGGTGTTCAATCACCATTAAACTTTTATACATGATTTGAATTTTGATATTTTGAAGTTCCTATTTTAATGTGACTAATCTTTACTAAAAAGGCAAGTCACGTAGTCATATTTGAACTACAAATTTCAAAACCCTAATATTTGTTTGTGTACCATAACACCATAGAGGTTCGGCACCTAGCAGACAATTCTTAGTTTTTGGAGAAAGTAAAATTCGTCTCTCAAAAATTAATTTCTTAATTATTTTATTTAGCAAAAATTAAGTAAAAATGGCTTAGAAATAACAAAATATCACAAAAACTAATTCATTGTACTTTTGTTTCTATATCTTCGTAATTTTGAATTTTTACATATTTAATTTTTGGAAATATTTTTAGACAAACCTAATATGGTAATAGTGTAGTATTAGAATTAACTTGTAATTATCCATGACCATTTCTCACCTAAATCATTCCAAAAAAGCCATTCTTGAAGGAAAGTTGAAAAAAAAACATTATAGCTTTCTTCGCATCTTTGATCGTAGAATCTTACCTGGGACTTCTAAAAGATTACACATAAATTATTTTAATAAATTTAACCACACAAAATTGGGAGATTATGAATTTTGAATTAAAAAACATTGTTTTGTTTATCATTATCAAACATGGTCAACATACTTCGTCTTCTCTTTGTGTCAATATTTTGGACTATATAGGGTAAAGGACCCTATCATTGCGCCAACACCTATTGCTGCGCACCTAAGGACCCTACCATTGCGCCAACACCTATTACAGCGCACCTAAGGACCCTATCATGGCGCATCAAACCTCAAAGTCTTTCATCGTTGCAGCAACGACTAGTTCGACTCAGCAGCTCTTGTTTTGTTTTTTCCAGGTTCACGTCTTGACTATGAGTGTGGGTTAAAGCTTGTCGAGACTGCAGTAGTTCTTGGGATTGTTTCGTTTCCGACGCTCACGTAAGCCATTGCTAAAGCTGCAGCTTCTCTCGCTGCTTTCGAGGGTTATTTTTGTTGTGCGTTGGAATATAAGTTACATTAGTCGATTTGGTTTGTTGCGGAGTTCATTTCTGAGCGACTTTGGGGGTTTGGAGAATGAGGTTTAGGAATGGGGCCCGGACTGTCCCAAGTTATTTTTCTCGATGATTGATTATTCATCTTAGATGTACATGTCTTGTTGCTGTCCGATCTCGGTGCCGATGGATTTTGTCTCAGAATTCTCATGTCCAACATGCCTCGTCCTGCTCACTGAATGTCTTGGAAATTTTCGCAGTGTTGATTCAACTCGTAATTCCTTTTGCAGATATAAAGCCTCGTTGCAGATTTGTTGCTCATTCCTCTCACTCCTGAATATCTATCTGGTTTAGCTACTAGAGTGGTCCAGGGTTGTTCATGGGACATAAGGACCGGTCCGTCCGTCTGTCCGTCCGGTCCGCTCGTCCGTCCGTTAAGGGTTAGTGGAGGTCCGTTTGACCGAGACTTACGATTGACCGTCCAAATGGTGAAATGGAAGTTACCTTGGCCACCTAGGATGCCATGCGTCTGACATGTCACCAAATATTCCACATATAGAATTGACACGGAGGATGACGTGGCTAAGAGATAGGGCGCCAACGCCTTGGGGGAGGGGGGGTGCGAGCGGCTGAGAGGGGGGCGCGAGCGTCTGGGGAAGGGGGGCGCGAGCGACTGGGAGGGGCGCGGGCGCCTGCGAAGGGGGGGCGCGAGCGAGGGGGCGGGGGGGGGGACTCGAGCAAGGTGGTGGGTGGGGGCGCAAGCGCCTGCGAAGGGGGGGCGCGAGCGGGGAACAAAAATCAGGCATTGAAGGAAATTAAGACATGAGTGAAGTTTTCATAGTGACATAAATGAGAGAAATTTCAACTCATGTCGACACAAAAATACATTCAATAGCCTCAGCTAATGTTTTATGGACATTGACTAAGGTTAACATATCAGTATCTACGTATAAACATATATATTTTCCTTTTTTTAATTTTTAAAGTTTTTTTGGAGTCATGTATATTATACTTTGTCTATATAACTTCTATATGTAATATGTTGAAAGATGTATTACTATTTTTTATTTTTTCTGGCGGTGTGCCGCTCCGGATTCTTTCGAGTACTGGGCATCCCCAATGGTACTGTGAAAGGAGTTTTTTCCTTACACCTTCAAAAATGATTACTGTCCTAAAACTCTCTGAAATCCTGCAAAAAATTCTGTACTTCTCCTGAAACTGCCCTGAAATTGCTCAAAATCCTAGTCCTAGATCTGAAACTGCCAACTTAGATCTACTCAAATCCTGGTGGTATTTTCCTAGATCTGATACATTTTCCTATTCTCCTTGGTCTGATCTACAATACTTACTCATTTAAACACCAGATCTACTGGACCCACCAGGCAAATTCATTAACCTGGTCCCTCAAACACTCATAACTGCAATTTCAGACATGTACCCCCAAATGTAATCAATTCTTTTCCATTACTCACTGTAAATCCGTACATGATTCTGCTCCCTACTACTAGCACTGCCTGGACCCCCAAGGTCCTGAAACTACTCTAACAGCATCTCCCTAAAGTCCTTCAACATGTCCTACACACAAACTACGGACGTCACTAAAGTGCGAGCTGTGAGCAGCAAGCGGAGAGCGAAGAGCGGTAACTTCTTCAATATTTTGATGTTTTTTGGAATTTAGAGCGGTATGGTTATGGTTTCTTATGGACTAACAATTTTTTTGGTTTTTAAAATTCTAAATTTAGTTCGTAATGTGACCTATGACCGTGGACAATCTTAGTGAAATGACTAGATGCCCTGAGTTATGGCTGTGGAAATCTTGGTATTACGGTGAGTGGGCAGTAGGGGCCTGCACTCGTGGATTCCTGTTATGGAAACTGTTCAGCCGAGTCTTATTCTAAGGACATGCAGTGAGGTAACGCTGTAGCGGCCTTCTGATCTAATTCCAAATGTCGGTTTAGGTACAGATATTGTTATTGTTGTATGACAGTTAAGACCTAGGACCTTTGTAAACATGCTAAAGTGACCTTTGATATGAGAAAAACTTTTTTCCTCCTCAGGTGCCTCCGACGATCGAAAACACTGAACTTCAAGTATTGATCAGTTTTTGCCTAGATTCAACCGAGTGAACCGAGTGCGTGAATTTTAGTTCAGTACGTCGTGAGCCGGCAGTGGTAGTGGATGAACGTCAGCCAACAGCCACTGTCGATGATTCAAACCCTAGCAAGCGTCGAAAACTGGAAGACAATGAATTCTGACTACTTTGCACACAAAAAAAGTGATTAGACCATACATGTGCAACATAACATACAAATGTATGCACGTTCTGGAAATTGAAACAGAAAGAGTGTTAGTGATGAAGATATAAAATACTGCTGAGGACCCTGAATTGAAAACAGTGTAGACTCTCTAAGGTCGTGTAACATGGTCAGAAGCCTTTACCCCATTCATGGTCCTATTACAAAGGTGGGTCAGTAGTATACCTCCCTTTGACTAAGAGTTCTCTAGGTTTAGGGAGTCTAAAAAAGGTTTGTTCGGGCCTGAGCATACATGCGTGACTCCCTCCAAAACCCTTTTACTAGGACCTCTTTAGGAATTACATAGTTCTTTATATGACTTGCAAAATGGTTCTTAATGGCGCTTACGTATATTAACAGCGAGATTCACAAGACTGGGAAAACCGGTTTCTAGTGCAACTGCAAATTTTTGGCAGTGGCCCTTTTAGTCTCACTACTTCATCATTGGAATAAATTCAAGCGATACATGTGCGAATAACGAATCAGATATCACTACTTGTCCAGGTACTAGAGAAGGCCACTCTCCAGGACTCGCTTTACTTCGTTGAAGCTAAAACTAGCTGCATGAATGAATGTATCCGACTCTGATTCAAGACTGCAAAACTACACTGAACATGTAGTACAAATGCTTGCAATTAGCCCATTGACCCCGCTTCCCAAGTGCCGTAATTGCCATCTCCTTGAAATTTGGGCAAGTGCAGGCAGGGTGTTGCGAAATGGTCAAGTAGTATTGCTGTACCTTTGGAAGCTTCCCAGAATCCAATGTGACGAAGCATCCCAGGGCTGGGCCAGGTAGCATGCACAACTTGCTCACCTTCGCGTTCAACGATAAGGCAGAGGCACAATTATTGCTATGCTTGGTCGAGGGGGCCTTCTTGTTCCGTCAGTAGAGCTTTCCTGATCGCCGGGTAGGGAACTTGTCCGGGTATGCCGGCGTAGGGTAGGCCGAGAAGTCCACTGCCGCTGCCCGGTCTTGAAAGAGTCTTCTCGGTGACATCTCCTTCTGCTGCGGGAGTCTGAAGCCGGCATTCTCTAGAGAGAGGATCTCTTTCTTTGTTAACTTGGTCCCAAGCTTCATGGGCCACACCTCAGTTACCTTTGGTACCAATAGGACCCACTTCCGTTTGCTACCTTTGACGCACCTGTCGATGTCGTCATTGCAGAAAAAGAATTGATGAGTCTCTATTCTGTCCTTCTAGTAGTTCTTCATGGGGCCTGTGTATGTGGGCGCAGTCGTGCTCTTCCCGTGCTGCACAATCCGTGCCACGCATTTCTTCTTAGTCACAGCATGTTGGGCGAAGCAAGCCTTAGCGGATGTCTTAGAAAGTCGTGCTATTTGCCACTCGGAAGGGTTGCAGGCGGTCTCCTCAACTGAAGTGACGTGATGGTAGTCGACTCGAGGTGGAGACTGCTGGGGGTGAAGGTCGGCTTGGTCCTCTTCACTGCTTGTAGGAGAGTCTGCTATTACCACCGTCGGAGGGTACTCGCTCTCCCGGCGTGCAGCTCTAGTCTGGACACGAGGTCTTGACACAATGATCATGTCTGGCCTATGAGACTCCTGTTCATCTCCAAAGGCAACATCAGGTTTACGTTTCAGTGAGACACAGACCTCCTCCCCTTCAAGATGCGGGTCCCTTGTGCACCACTCGTCCGCTTCTGGCATGTTCATAATCGCTTCATGTAGGACTTTCGGGTTCCATGTCCTTGCTGCAGATCTCTGTGCTCTTCTTTTGACGGACCTTTCCCAAGTCGGTCCCCCTTCAAGAACTGGAAGTAGGCAACGCATTGCATGAACGCCCTTACAAAGTCGTCGACAGCTGCAACGTACAAGTCGCTGCCCCGATCTCCAGACTGCTGTTTCCACCTGTTGTGAATTGATTCAGCAAGATTGCACGACGGCATTTCCGCCAGCTCTTCCTCACTGTGATTCTGCACACATTAGGGGTTAGGTTAGGGTTTAGGGTCCGATTACTGACTGTGGAGCAAACACACTGCCCCTAGCAAGAATCCTCGGCACCGAGGGAAATTGCAAAGGGCTGCAAGGCTGCTGCATTCGGGGCTAGCTTATGGCATGGAGCATCAGGAAAGAGCAGACTGAGTACCCCCAGGAAGAGTGATCGACACGGAGGCAAATTGCCAAGGGCTGCAAGGCTGCTGCATTGGGCTCTAGGACATGGCACGGAGCATCAGGAAAGAGCAGACTCAATACCTCCACCAAGAGTCCTCGGCACCGAGGCAAATTGCCAAAGGCTGCAAGGCTGCTGACTTGACGGTAGGTCATGGCACGGAGCATCCGGAAAGAGTAGAGTTTGTACCTCCAGCAGGATACTTATGATGCGACAGAGATTGAAAGGCGGAGAGGTTGCTTACCAATTCCATGAAGCCTCCCCATTGGCGATAGCGGTGGTGCCAGAACGAAAGCCACGTCTCCATATTGGAGAGCCCTTTTCCAGTTGCAGCGCCGGATGACATCCACCATGCTCGGATTGCCAAGAATTTTGTTTCAGCTTCGGCTAGTGTCGTCGCGTTCTTGTACTACTGGCAGAGTTTGATGTGCTGCGCTCGGAGGTCCTGTCGAATGTTTGCGTTTGTATGTTGCTCCAAAGACTACCTCCAATGGAATAGGCATGTCCTCTCCCTATCAATCATCATCTCGGAGGCGTCACCGCTTCCATAGATAATTCAAACTGCGTTCCAGTTTGCTTGCGCACGGTCCGCCATGAAGCCCTTAAAGTTAACTCTCAAGACCCCGTGAGTCTCCATGATGGCATTCAAATTCTTCCAGAGGACGGACTGGGCTGCCGTGTCCTCTGACTGCATGTCGCACGCTGAGATTGTCATTATCCGACAGTACGTGGGGTGGTAGACGTGGCAGGCCATTGTTACCAAATCCCTAACTCGCCTCACGTGGTCAAACATGATCCACGCATCCTCCAAGTCACCACCTGTCTGCATACGCTTAACTAGATCGACTCCACTACCCGGCCCTACCTCAGACATCTTGAAGACATACACCTTCGCCGCATCATCGCCTTGTCCTGGGAACATGTTGTTTTGGATGAACTTCTAGTTGCTGAAGCCTCGCAGCATCCTGATGCCATCCATGGTCCCAAAGCGCCTAACATTCTTGAACGATGTAATGCAATTTCGAATGTTTGGGGAAGAGAGGTGCTACAGCGGTCAAATATTGGTTCGAGCTCCTCCAATTCCAGAATCTTCTGCGGTTCACCTTCCTTGGCCAGAAGTAACGGGCCTAGCAGCTCCTTCGCAGTTTTGAGGACGATGGCGGACGGAGTACGCTCCACCTGCTCCTTGATCAAGTTCTCTGTATGTTCGATAGCGTCGCGGTTCTCCCCGGACTTCACTGGATGATCGTGAGTTCCCAAGTGAACACACGCTCTCGTCATGTGAGGTCCCGCACTGACGTAGTATATCCTTGCAGGGCAAAGCGCAACGCAGGTCAGCGGTGTATTGCAAGATTTACAGACCACAATGGAACTCTGCGGCGGGTTCGATCCAACTTCAAACAGTCTCTCAGATTTCCCATCCCATTCAGTCTTGTTCCCTACCGAAGTCCTGTTTTCATGTGTCAAATACTCACATTTGACATTGTCACAACGGAGATGGCCAAGGCACGATGAAGAACGGAAGACCAACTTCAGGTCGTTTTGAATATTCGAAGTCACTGTGCGAGTCCAAGGGTGTCCATTGTGTTTCCTATCCATTCCCCGTAACTGCTTTGCAGCGGAGTGATGGGCGTGAGGGCCTAGGGGTGGGAACTCAAAAATGACATCGCCGTTGTACTGAGGTGGAAGGTACTGAACTTCCTGCATTCTAATTGCATTAAAATTGATGCGCGACAGAACACTCTTGGACCTCTTACGGGCGCTAAGCTTCATGAGGCACTGAACAACACTTTCTGAAAGGGAGACTGCAGCGGTAGATGGAACGGCTGACTTCACGGAAGCAACTACTTCCTCAGGATTCTCAAGTGCAATTGGCAATGTCGTGTCCTTCCTCTCAGGGACTACTGTCGTCTCGACTACGTTTTCACTATCAGAATCACTTAACTCATAAATGGTTTGAAGTCCTGGCTGTGTCTTAACTTTCCTCAACGGCGGATCAGACTCAATGCACACTGTTGTGGACGATCGGGGGGTAAGCAATTCAATAGAAGCACCTAAGACAGACTCTGTAATTCTGTAGACTCTATACTTCCTAGGTTTAAGCAACCAAAACGTCTCAATCCCCTTCTAAGTTGACAACTGACCCACTGCATGCGAGAGTTCGCCAATGATGTCGTCAAAAATCTCCTCTTCTACATGAAGTGATTCCTCCTTGAACTGGAAGCGAAGACTCAGAGTTGTAGAACTGATCATAGCACACCCATCTACACCCAAAGGAAACGTAATCGGAACAGAATGCGAATCTGCACGAAGGTAAGCCATACTGTGGACAGGAAGACCTCACGGCAACAGCGAGATGTGAAAAAGCAGACACAACAGAGGAGACGATCACATAACAATACCTACCCTTCTGGGAAATGCTATTCTGCGAGCGATGAGCGGTGAGCGGTGAGCGGTGAGCGGTGAGCGGTAACTTTGCGGAAATTTTGATGTTTTTGGTGAAGTTTCTCACTCTATAACTGCAGCATGTTGGTTTTATTTTTATTTTTATAACAAGGAGTATGACCTTAAAAACACCTATCACCGTGCGTGCCTATTCCCGTGCATGCATGGATATGGATTTAGGTAATGAAGACTATTTGATCATTTAGGAATCTTTTATGAATATAGTCTTATCCTTTACTTAGTATCTAAGTCTATTATCAATATAAAGTAAGACTAATATGAATATAAAGTATAGCCAAGTAACATCATGAAAACAGATTTCCAGCAAGCATCTGGTTGAACTAACCGTGACAAAAGAAAAAGAATTAAGTGCCGGTACCGGCAGTTCAAAAGAGAGTGGGAAAGCATATCCGACGCAAGACATTTTAGGCTATCATGCACACTGCCGGTGCCGGCAGTTCACTGCAAGGGTTCAACAGAATTCAAATGACCCTAATATGATCTCGAAGATAGCAAGCTTTTTGTTTCAATAATAAATTTACTACCTGGCCAAGAGTAAAGTTGAGGTTAAGCTTAAAGGTTAAGCACGCAAACATAATTATTTTACATGAAAAAAAACCGAATAAAATTGAAAAAAAAACCTCGTGATTGACTGGCGGCACTGGAGTCATTAAACAAGTTGAAGTGAACGACAAGCATCATTCAATCTGACTTTTTCGAAAGAGAATTTAATAATAACGTGAAGGGTATCATGTGACTAAAATGATTGTAAACATCAAATAATTAGGAGTGCCGGCACCGGCAGTCTAAACATCCTGAGAACTTTGCCCAAGTGTGGCTCCATCTAAGAACAAGAGAGCACGAAGAAATCAGATCAAGGTACATCTTAAGCCTCCACCAGAGTCACATGCTTGAGGCTAACCACGGAATCCGAACGTCACAGGCGCCTCATTACCTCACTTTGACCAAGACAGAGCCATAGAAACGCCAGCGCAGATTAGAGCATCACAACATGAAACGACGTCGACAGCTTCACATAGTAATTTCTGGTCAACAACGCGCAGCTATAAGCCAGAATCCGCACTAGCATGTGTTATCAAAACTGCTTCATGTTCCAGCAATCCAATTTCTGAATCACAATCTCCAACACTGCTGCCGACAACGGTGTCTAAGAAATTCAATTTGAAACCAGATTATTCAGCAAACACCAACACTCCGAATGGCTCCACTAGGCGATCCTCCTCAAGCATTAGCAGCAGACTCTCAATTGTGAAGACTCAGCTGGCTCATCAGACCAAAACGGAGGTACGGCTACATCAGACCAAAACAGCACAAGCGCCATGACATCGAATTCTAATTTGAACTTTCCGTCTGCTTAAAACGAATTAGTTTACCGAATTCGGAGTGCCGGCACCGGCAGTCTAAATAGATACTAATACAGTAGCATCGCCATAGCCTGCGGACGGCTTGGTCACTCGCTTCGTTGGCACTACATAAAACCTTACAGGTATTGCCGGTGCCGGTAATCGTTGTGAAGTTTGTTCAAAGATTAAAATATGTTGGCTTAGTTCTATCTCATCAATAACCGAAAGCAAATACTACGATCGGAAAGGAGAATGACTCCCAGGATAAGCTTTCTGAATCCCTACTAAGGAATGTGCCAATACCGGCACAGCCTATTGAGAGAACTCGGATGTTCTGAAAGAAACACATTGATCAGCGTTCAAGTCATTATATCTGGTAATGAAGCCCTCTAAGCAACCAAAAATCCGAACATACTAAGAACTGCAGACTTGAGAATAGTTGACTCACAAGATCTGCCGGTACCGGCACATCTACGAGAGGGTGTAAAAGCATAACTTGTACCTACCGACTTAGTCTTTGGAAACCCGACCGTGATACAATACTCAAGAGCAGCACAGTTCAAGAACGGCATTCCAAAGAGAACCCACAAGTTTTGCAAGAGAAAGAGAACATACCTTCTTTCTGCTCGCCGTTTTCAGTTGTCTCGGTGTTGTCTCCTTTCGCCTCCGCCTTCGAGCCAGATTGAGTACATCGCTCCAGCATCTCCTGCGGTTCAGACTCCCTCGACATGATCTCTGCTTCTATAGTGGCTTGCGATGCCTGCACACCCGCGAGAAGTCACCCACGACTCAGCTATGGCGCACTAGAAGCATTAGGGTTAACACCCACCAACTCTAAACACTAGAAAATTGCTAATAAAAAAAAATGAAGGGACAAGAAAGACCGCAAGAAATTGATAGACCTTCAAAGGTGAGCAGCAATGAAAACAAATGCAAAGCGGCTAAGGATTCCTGGAAATGATACCTAGTACGGGCTGTCTACCATGCGAGAATATAATAAACTAAATTCCAGGTTGGAATAATGAGCTAACTTGTAGTATGAACTCAGGACAAGATGGTGAGATCGATTCCAAGTTCTAATCATTTCAAAGAGGCGGCTGTCACTTACTGCTTTGGCACCAGTATTGTTGGAACAGGATTCCTAAACTACATTTTTCTTTTTCTTGCCCCGACGCTCATATTGCCTTGTGCTATCGACATCTTCTTTCTCCATCTGAGAAGTTTTAGCCACTCTATCGAAATCTAATATCTTCGTTACACCGGCCATTTCTAACTGAGTCTCCTTCTTCTTCCTTCCCATCTTACTTGCCTCTAACTGCTTCTTAGTACTGTAATAAAACTTGCCTTTCTTTCTCACCTTCCTAGTCTGATTTTGCATGTTACATCAAAAAGAGTACTCTCATACCACACAATAGATTTATGTGCAAGTGATCCAAGTTCTGAAGCTCACTGGCCAGATTTGATTGGTGAGGTTATCATCATAAGTCGAACGTGGTGACCATACCAGGCACTTGCTTTCAAAAGAGAAACTAGAAACGACGTTCAGTTTAAATTATAATAACGACACACCTAAAAGCACCACCAGATTATAAATAAATCTAAAAAGATGGCAGATATCTAACACTCATAATTACAGATCCAATGGAATGACAGGCATGATTTATTCAAAGTTTAAATTTAAATTCCTGAGAACAAATGACCAATCTGAAATATTACTAATCACTTTATTTTCTGTACTGATTAGCTAACTAATTTTACATTCACTGACATGTACATGAATGAAATCGTAAATTTACTGTAATATCATTTTAAGAGCGTAAGTAAACATCCATCATTCTTTACTTGCTTCATTCGTCAATAACGTTTTAAAAATATTCCTACAATCTAGCACAACATTTAGTTTCTAGAAGAATGTCGGTTAGCAAAGCTCGTTACTATCTGCTCTTTCACTGAAGTTATTTTACCACAATCTAAAGAGAATTTATCTAAATCACCAAATCTAACTAGAATCTATCTAAATGACGGCTACGTCTAATATTGAGTAAACATCTAACGAGAAGGAATTGAACCATGATTCAGATATTAAATATATTCTGGAATGACACCGATGCAAAAATAATGACAGCTCCATAATTGATTCATTCTATTTTCCTAGAGTCCTTTTCATCCACTAATATCAGGTCCTTAGGATTCAATGTAAACAAATGTATAATTCTACATAGAATAAATAGAGTAAGCACAATGTCCAAATCTTCTCAATTTGTGTTTACAAATTCCTTTAGCTTCACTTCATTCTATCACCACACATCTTAGCATGGCTCACCTCCTTGCAGACAGAGTGTTAGGCATGGCAGTTCTCAGAGCACATGGGGTTGGAATTCCTCTGACAGTACGTGTAGATGAGGATGGATTGGGACTTGTGACCGCGCAACGCCTTTGCCTCAGATTTCACTTCAGAGAGGAGACTATCTGTTTAGAGGAAGAGATTTATGATGATGAGACAAATAAGATTACACATACGCTAGATCAGGTTTCTGAGAAAGATGATGATGATAACAGGTTCTGGAACCTTTATCCTGGTAGATACAGAGTTTATGGTCTTACAGAGTCCCAGATGCAGGCGTCTACTGAGATTCTAACTCCTCGTAGATCATCTACTGTTCAGACTCCTCTGCCTCGTGATGTGAAGGTTAAGGTAGAGCCTAGATTGGACACTCCTGAGGTAACACCAGTCATCTCCCTCTCCTCAGACGAGGAGACTAGTCCCCTGAAAGCATCACTTGATGTTCCTAGATAGTCTGTAGTATCTAGCACGCCAGCTACACTACCAGACAAATGTGCCAATACCTCCCAGACAACAAAGGAGGAGACTGTCAATGTAGTGCCGCTGATTAGGATACTTGCGGAGAGACCAGGCAAGAAAAATATTCTGAAAAGAATAGATTTCTCCTCGGTTAGACAGGAGAAGGTGGAGTACTTACTTGCAGTCTTCAACAACAATGTGATCTTCGAGCTCCCCCTAGTTGATGACGGGGCTTCCAGGACGCAAGCAAAAGCTATGAAGGGAATGGACAAGCGTTACGACGGCCACCTTTGGACGAAGACAATCACTACCAACATCACCAACGATTTCGGCCTCTCATTCCGCTACTCCAGCTGCGTTGGTTGGCTGCGCTGCATCAACAAAGACTGTGCATTTCTCAACCGTCGACCTCGAATCGTGGAGGTAAACGAGACTGAGTTTGAGGGTAGTACCCTTCAAGCTATTACAGTGGATCAGCCACCCCCAGCTGATTCAACACTTGTCTGCAAGGTATGTAAAGAACCCCCTGCATGTATCGCTACATGCAGGGCCAAGATTTATTGCGTTCTTGGTAAACCCAACCAGACTAGGGCATGTATCCATCAAGGAACACATAATCACCCTGTGAAGGTTGGAGACTATAGAGATACTAAGGGAAATCAATAGCTTGATTGAAGAGCAGGTGGAGAATACTCCCCGGGCTACGAAGAGCGCCGTTGTCTTGGAGGCCAGCAAGGTTCTGATCGGGAACTACCTCCTACAGCCTGAGGACGCACCACCAAAGAAGCTGAGCATGGAGGAGCTGATTCCTGTACTTGACCGATGCAAGGACATGGCTTCCCCAAATATCTGCAACAAGGTGATGACGTTCAAGCAATTGAGAAGGTACGGTGTGATGGACGCCATCACCAAACTCCGTGGGATCAGTTAGTGGGCCTTCGTCCAGGAGAACAAGTTCCCGGGCCAAGGAGCTGAAAGGGAGAAGGTCTTCGTCTTCAAGATGTCAGAAGTTGGGTCAGGTAGTGGTGTCGACTTGGTCACCAGAATGCAACCTAGTGGGGATCTTGACAATGCTTGGATTATGTTCGACCACGTAAAGCGGGTACGGGAGTGGTCCACGATGGCTTGCCAGCCACCTACTGCCGCGTCATGACGATTGCAAGTTGCGACATGCAATCCGAGGACACTGAGGCCCAGCTGGTATTCTGGAAAAACCTCAACATCGTTATGGAGAGGAATGGCGTTGCAGCGCCAAACTTCAAGGGGTTCATGGCGGACAATGCTCAAGCGAATTGGAATGCGGTGCGTATCCTCTACGGAAATGGCAACAAAGAAGACAAAATGGAGGATTGGGAAAGGTCATGCTTGTTCCACTGGACCCAGAACATGGTCCAGTACACTGACAAGTATTTCCCCGAAGAGCTCCGGGAACAGCACAAGAAGATGTGCAACCAATATAGGACAGCTACGAGTTTGACAGAGGCGGACACTCTCTATCACGCGTTGCAAGCATGGTGGATATCTACTGGGGTCGTGGGAGAGAAGGGCCTAAGCAAATTGGGGACTTGGCTAGCACTCTGGCACCACCGCTACTGACAGTGGGGTGGATTCATGTCTGCGGAATGAAGCTACTAAACCCTGCTGCTGTACTTGTTTTCTGTATACATAAACATAATCGACATCACTTCTATAATCGATTCTAATTACTGTAATTGTTTATACTGTAGAAATTTACTGAAGAAGAACTCACAGAGAAGCCGACCTGTAACCTCGCTGAAACGGTTCACAATAAGTGGTTACAAGCATCAGGTAACAACGGCAGCGACCTCTATGTTGCCACTGTGGACGATTACGTTCGGGGCTTTCTACAGGTTGTAAACTACTACCAGTTCCTAAAAGGAGATGTAGGCGGAACTGGTCCTACAAAGAAGGAACTCAAACTTCGAATGGCGGAACGCAGGGCAAAGATCACAAGAAATCCTGTAGTCCTGGAAGATCCTATGAGTGGGATCCGAGAAACTCAGAATAAACCGGAAGAGCCCCATCCGGCGTAAGTATTCCATTAATTTTTCATTTTTTTGGTTAATTAGGTAAAAACTAGCTAGACACTAGCTGTATTAGGAGTTAACACAAACCGGATACTCCAGAAACATTAAAACAGTTAACGCAAGAAGTATTCTCGGAACCTTGAATCGGGAAACTCGGAAGAGAAAACACGGAACGGGTCAAAGATCCGAGAACAGACCGTTACTGTAACCGCGTCTAGGATCCGAATCGACGCGGAAGTCATCATGACTTGGATAGGCATCTAACCCGGTACGGTGGCGGCTGCAATTACCGGCCGCCGCAGCGTGTATGATGCCTGGGGTATATAAGCGAGGGTGTTAAGGTTTGGAGTTCCTCTTTGCGAACTGGGAGTAGGGAGTGAAAGAGTGGTGAGGTGTTTTTGTCTTTTCCGATTCACCGGCAGTTGGATTGCCGGGTTTCTTGCTGTCGGATCATAGAGGGAGAGAAGTAAGGCGTAGAAATGGCGCACGTGCAGTGTAGCGTCCTTAGCCCCGGAACTTCGGTGAGGGAATCGGAGATGGAAGAACTGATCATCGACCTCACCCGGATGAGGTGTGAGGGGTTGTTGTCACGACCGTGGTTACTGAAGAGTATGGTGATGGTGAGGGAGGTCCTGGACGGACCGGACAATAGGTGAGACGATACGATCCGGGGCAAGCCCACGCTGTGGAATGCGGAACAGTGGGCAGAAACTTACGACTTTGAGCAGAACGGACTCCTTTGGGCAACCCGGACGGATAGGTACGTGCATGATAGGTTTCACGGGAAGATCCATAAGAATAATGGATACGAGATAGACGCCTGCAAGGATAGGAGGCAGAGACAGGTCTTAGCCTTCCTCGTTCCGATCACGTATCCGCTGAAACCGGAACAGGTCACCATTACGGTCGGGAACACCATCCTCGGAGCGTACTCAGGAGAACGTCCGGTGAATTGGGCCGCACTCATGGCCGAAGTGGTGCAGAAGATGGTGCCGGGGATCGGAAAGAAGCCGACCCCGATCTCCCCTTTCCTCTTTCACCTTTACAAGGCGTATGAGTTGCTGAGCGATAAGGAGGAGGAGACGTATACGGCGGCGAAGAACTTCCTCAAATTTTCGGAGATTCCGCCCGGGATGGAACCCGATCCGCGAGGCGAAACCTTGGATACAGCATCCACGGAAGATGAGGACGATACAAAGGAGGTTCCGACCCTGGCGCTACTAGGGCACAGTCCAGGTCACGATCGGAGCGGGCTGCGTCACAGCACGCGGAGCCCTCTACGGCCCGGGGAGATACGGAACGGAGGGAGGTACGTTCCGAGCGGGGGTTTCCGGTGGAGCTATTCCGGGGGATTCGGGAGGAGACTCACCGGGCGCAGGCTTCTTACGATCGGATCGAGACACTGTTCCGGAGGGTCTGTACATCGCTGGGAGGTTGCTCACCGGACGAGGTGATCCGAGAAGTGGAATTGTTGAAGGACGCCTCGAAACTTCGGAGTGAGAAGAAGCAGCTGGAGCTTCAGTTGCAGGAACTGACGAAGGAACTGGCGGCGAAGAGTGAGGAGATCCGGAAGTTCCATGCCGAGCAGGAGGAGACCTTGGGGGAACTTCGGATGTTGGTAGGGAGTTCGTGTGCGGTAATCAACAAGGCCCGGCTGTTTGATGAGAACGTATTGCAGCCGGCCGACTTCAAGAAGAAGCAGAGGATCATTCTGATCCTCTCCAAATGCGAGCACTCAATGAATCTGATCCTGAAGAAGGTTCGGCAGCTGCTCAATCCAAGTACCGGAAGCCCGAGTACTGTATTCACTGGTCGGAGCCTTCTGCTCCCCGGATCTCCCTCTCGGGCCGTTGTAGCCGAGGGGTAGGGTTCCGAACCCCGATAGGGAGTAACCTCCAAGTCGAGGAGCGGATGACAGTCGACGCGGACACCGTCATGACGAATCGGACGATCGCGGAGATGATCCGGGAAGTCCAAGCACAGGCGGCGTCACCCGGAACCAGTACGGTCCAGCAAAGCTGCGCAATCCCCTCCAGTCAGGCGGAAGTTACCGGAACTACAGTCACCGAGAGGCGGATCGAGGAGAGGACAGTTATGGAGCAGGTGACCCGGTCCGTGCACCCGGATGTTCTTCCGCGACTCGGAGAGGAGGTGATCATTGCGAATTACCGAGGGGAGGTAGCGGGACCGGAATGGGGACGAGCCAGTTCACCACCCAGACGGACCCGGGTGACTCAGGAGGGGGGACTTACCCCTTCACCCACAGCCAAGACCGGAACGGTGACGCCTACTCCCACGGGAACGCCAGCAGCGGATTCCCCTTCGGACAGTGTCGGTGCTCGGAGAACTTTGCGGAAGAGGAAGGAGCCGACAGAAAAGGCCACCATTACGATTTCAGAGTCCGACTCAGAGACTTATGAGAGCTCTCCGGTTGGGACAGCCGGAACTGGGACTCGGACTCCTACGACCGGAACCCCTCCCGCACATATGATCCCGAAGTCTCCCAAGTCTCCCAAGAACCGGATCGTTACCCGGTTGTCCTTGGAGGCTCAGGCGAGGGAGTCAAAGGCGGAACGGAGTGCTAGGCGTTAGGCGGAGCAAGCAGCAGGAGTGGGCGGATCAGAGCCGCGAGAGACCAGGTCGAAGGATCGCGAGCAGGAGAGCCACAAGAAGACAAAGAAGTGATAGATTCCTCTCGCTGCCACTGGCCGTCACTTTCCGGATTTATAGGAGTAGATTTCGGATCGGGAGATCCGGTCTAGTCGTAACGTAGAATTCTAGGTAGATAGTTAGGGATTAGGGTTTTGATTGAATAACCGGCGCCGCCGCTTTTGTGAAAGCCCCTGCTTACTTAAACAGGGCAAGCGATGCGATCCGGGTCTTCGTTTTTGCATGTTTTCCCCCTATATTCCTTATCAGTAAAGTATTCCTGTTTTGCAAGTACTGTGCGTGATTTCCCGCTAAGTGTGAATGATCCGGGAAGGATATGAGAGTTCCGCTGTAGCTCGGATAGGAAGGTGATGGGAGTTGTGACGAGACGCGAACTGGAAAGGAAATGGGATTGAGCGGAAAGATTTAGCGGATTGTCGTAGGAGCGAAGCCTCACTGTTCCGTCCCCAAACAAACCTTATACGGAATAGCCGTCGCTAGGGTTGAAGCGGATCAAGGGGTACTTGGTCGGGCTCCCTGAACTTCTGAAGAGGTTCCGTGCATTGTGAGAGGGGGGAGTCGGAACGTGGTACGGGTCGCCTAGGGATAATCGGATCCTGGTTCTCCCAGATCCGGATTGGTTTGTTGTTGTAGTCTCACGGATCGGAGAGGATCGTCTGTGTGACCTGCTGGCCAGAGTACTCTAGGACAGTTGTGAGACGGTAACTGATCCGAGACGTTGGGGTTTGTGGACGAAACACCTGATGAGAGAGAGAAAGAGAGAGAGATAGTTAAGGAGTTACGTTCCGAAGACACTATCCGAGCAGTGGCAAGGCTCGGAATGATTAGAAGTAACTACTTGGCGAAACACTATTGAATCCCTGGACGATACTCGGAACCTAGTGACAATACGGAAGTTTACGCTCAATTAGAGTGCTATCCGGATGATAGTTGCGTTTCCGTGTTCCGACACTATGCTGGATATGCCTGGTGCAAATAAGTTCTGCACCCGTCAGCTTGTCATGCCGGGTGTAGAGGTGTTTGGATCACAGAAGCGTAAGGCAGACATTCCCATCGGAGCCGACGAGGAGTCACATTGACCAGACAAGGTTAACTTTTCACGTCCTAGAGGTGTAGGACGTGCTATTCGAGCTTGCCCTGTCCAGCTGCCCATCATCGTTGAGGACGATTCTGAAGAAGAAGAAGCCCAAGAATCTCCCGCCTAAGAAGCTTACTCGCCCCCGGCGTCTCCTGTGAACGAGGTAGGCGTTCGCCATGTCAATATTGTTGAAGAAACCAAGGTCGATGTGAAGGAGTAGCACATTTCTCAACTTCACCAATCTTCTGCAAAGTGTTGCTGGGCCCAGAGAGCTGGTACAAAAAAGAAGTGCACTGAGAGAATCGTCAGGGGCCCAAACTTCACTGCTGCATGTGGGATCCGAGAAACTCAGAATAAACCGGAAGAGCCTCATCCGGAGTTAGAATTTCATTTAATTTTCATTTTTTTGGTTAATAAGGAAAAAACTAACTAGGCACTAGCCGCATTAAGAGTTAGCACAAACCGGATACCCCAGGAATCTTAAAACAGTTAACACAGGAAGTATTCTCGGAACCTTGATCCTGGACCTCGGAAGAGAAAACTCGGAACGGGTCAAAGATCCAAGAACTGACCGTTACTGTAACCGCGTCTGGGATCCGAAACGACGCGGAAGTCATCATGACCCGGATAGGCGTCTAGCCCGCTACGGTGGCGGATGCAATTACGGGCCGCCGCTGCGTTAATGATGCCCTGGGTATATAAGCGAGAGTGTTAGGGTTTGGAGTTCTTTTTTGCGGACTGGGAGTAGAGAGTGAAAGAGCGGTGAGGTGTTTTGTCTTTTCCGATTCACTGGCAGTTGGATTGCCGGGTTTTTTGTTGTCGGATCGTACAGGGAGAGAAGTGAGGCGTAGAAATGGCGTACGTTCAGTGTAGAGTTCTTAGCCCCACCACTCCGGAGAGAGAGTGAGCGATGAACGAGTTGATTGACGACCTCACCCGGATGAGGTGCGAGGGGTTGCTGTCACGGCCATGGTTGCTGAAGGATGAGGCGATGGTGGCGGAGATCCACGACGGGCCGGACAATAGGTGGGACAACACGATCCAGGGCAAGCCCATGCTATGGTGCGCGGAACAATGGGCGGAAACTCACAGTTTTGAGCAGAACGGGCTCCTTTGGGCAACCCAGACGGATAAGTACGTACAGGATAGGTTCCACGGGAAGATCCATAAGAACAACGGGTACCCGATAGACGCCTGTAACGATAGGAGGCTGAGACAGGTCCTAGCCTTCCTCGTTCCGATCCTGTATCCGTTGAAACCGGAACAGGTCACCATGACTATCAAAAACACCATCCTCGGAGCGTACACGGGAGAGCGTCCGGTGAATTGGGCTGCGCTCATGGCGGAAACCGTGCAGAAGTTGGTGCCCTCGATCGGAAAGAAGCCGACGCCAATCATCCCTTTTCTTTACCACCTCTATCACGTGTATAGTTTGCTGATGGATAAGGAGGAGGAGAATTATACGACGGCGAAGAACTTCCTCAATTTTCAGGAGATTCCGCCAGGGATGGATGTCGTACCGCACGGCGAAACTTCGGTTACAGCGTCCACGGAAGGGGATGATGATACGGCGATCATTCTGAACCCCGCCGCTACGAAGGCTCAGTCTAGGTCGCGATCGGAACGCGCTGCGTCGCAGCACGCGGAGCCCTCCACGGCCCGGGGAGATGCGGAACGGAAGGAGGTCAGTTCCGAGCGAGAATTTCCGGTTGAACCGTTCCGGAGAATTCGGGAGGAAACTCATCGGGCGCAGGCCTCTTACGATCGGATCAAGACGCTGTTCACGAGAGTCTGCACGTCGCTCGGGGGCTGTTTATTGGAGGAGGTGATCCGAGAGGTGGAGCTTTTGAAGGACGCCCCAAAGCTTCGGAGTGAGAAGAAGCAGCTGGAGCTTCAGTTGCAGGAGCTTACGAGGGAACTGGCCACGAAGAGCGAGGAGATCCGGAAGTTCCATGCCGAGCAGAAGGAGACCTTGGGTGAGCTTCGGAAGTTGGTAGGGAATTCGGGTGCGGTAGTCAACAAGGCCCGGTTGTTCGACGAGAATGTACTGCAGTCTGCAGATTTGGAGAACAAGCAGAAGATCATCACGATCCTTGCCAAATGCGAGCATTCCATGAACCAGATTTTGAAGAAGGTTCGGCAGCTGCTCAATACGGGAGTCGAAAGTCCCAGTGTCGGAACCGCTTGTCGGAACCATCCGTTTCACGGATCTCCCTCTCAGACCGTTGTAGGGGAATCCCGCGGTGTAGCATTTAGGACCCCGTTGGAGCGCAACCTCCAGCTTGAGGAGCAAATGGCGGTCGACTCACATATCTTCAAACCAACCCGGACGATCGCGGATATGATCCGGGAACACCAAGGACAGGTGGCGTCACCCGGAGCCAGCACGGTTCAGCAAGGCTGCGCGATCCCCACCGATCAGGCGGAAGTGACAGGGACTACAGTCACCGTTAGGCGATCCGAGGAGCGGACGGTTACGGAAGAGATAACTCGGCCCGTGCAACCCGGTATTCTCCCAACACTCGGATCGTCGGTGATCATTCAGGCTTACCAAGGGGAGGTAGCAGGAGCGGAATGGGGAAGGTCCATTTCACCAACCAGACGGACCCGAGTGACTGAGGAGGGGCACTTACGCCTTCACCCACAGCCCAGACCGGAACGGTGACTCCTACACCCACCGGAACGCCAGTGGTGGATTCCCCTGCTGACAGTTCCGGTGCTCGGAGAGTTTTGAGGAAGAGGAAGGATCCGGCAGAGAAGGGCCCCATTACGATTTCCGGTTGCGGGCCCCATTGCGAGCTCTCCGGTTGGGACAACCGGAACTGGGACTCGGACCCCTACGTCTGGAACCCCTCCCTCGCATATGTTGCCGAAGTCTCTCAAATCTCCGAAGAACCGAGTCGTTACCCGGCTTTCCTAAGAGACCAAGACAAAGGAGTCAAAGGCGGAACAGAGTGCTAGGCGTCAGGCGGAGCGGGCAGCGAGGACAGAAGGATCCAAGCCACGGATGACCACGTCGAAGGAGAAGGACCGAGAGCAGGAGAGCCACAAGATGACGAAGATGGGGTAGATTTCTCTCGCTGCAACTGGCCGTCACTTTCCGGATTTATAGGAGTAGATTTCGGATCGGGAGATCCGGATTATTCGTAAAGTAGGATTCTAGGTAGACAACTAGGGATTAGAGTTTTTGATTGAACTGCCGGCGCCGCCGCTTTTGTGAAAGCCCCTGCTTACTTAAACAGGGCAAGCGATGCGATCCGGGTCTTCGTTTTTGCATGTTTTCCCCCTATATTCCTTATCAGTAAAGTATTCCTGTTTTGCAAGTACTGTGCGTGATTTCCCGCTAAGTGTGAATGATCCGGGAAGGATATGAGAGTTCCGCTGTAGCTCGGATAGGAAGGTGATGGGAGTTGTGACGAGACGCGAACCGGAAAGGTAATGGGATTGAGCGGAAAGATTTAGTGGATTGTCGTAGGAGTGAAGCCTCACTGTTCCGTCCCCAACCCAACCTCACGCGGAATAGCCGTTGCTAAGGTCAAAGCGGATCGAGGGGTACTTGATCGGGCTCCCTGAACTTCTGAAGAGGTTCCGTACACTGTGAGAGGGGGATTCGGAACGTGGTACGGGTCGCCTAGGGATAATCGGATCCTGGTTCTCCCAGATCCGGATTGGTTTGTCGTTGTAGTCTCACGGATCAGAAGTGGTCGTCTACGTGACCTGCTGGCCAGAGTACTCTAGGACAGTTGTGAGACGGTAGCTGTTCCGAGACGTTGGGGTTTGTGGACGAAACACCTGACGAGAAAGAGAAGGAGAGGGAGAGAGAGAGATAGTCGAGGAGTTACGTTCCGAAGACACTATCTGAGCAGTGGCAAGGCTCGGAACGATTAGAAGTAACTACTTGGTGAAACACTATTGAGTCCCTGGACGATACTCGGAACCTAGTGACAATATGGAGGTTTACGCTCGATTGGAGTGTTATCCGGATGTTAGTCGCGTTTCCGTGTTCTGACACTTCACCAACCTACACCGGAGTTTGGACTAACTATCGCAGGAATACAGTTGAGAGGACAGAGTTCTTCTTTTGCTCCGATGATATTGAGCGCTGCGTGAAAGGCACAAGGCGCAAGTAGATTGCACACTACTCGAGGACCAGGAAGTGCCGCCGATTCCAGAGGTCTGGTTCGTAAAACTAGGTACTAGCTTGAAGCTCACAGAGATTCTCGCCCTTGAAGCTGCAGGGTTCCAACTCTCGCCGAAGAAGCCAGTCTCTCCAAGACGACTCTTCTCGTTTGCTCCGCCTCCTGCAAATCTCGGTTCGATGCCGATTCCTGCACAAGCTGACCGCTACCCTGGTAAGCGAGATGGGAGGATGGTCAAACGCTCAGCAACTTGACCTAACCCGGCGCAGCGACTCTCCATGGGCTCCTCTCAGCCCCTCAAGGCTCGCCTCCATTCCATCACCATGATACCTCATCCAGGCCATGGTTGCATCACCGGGCTGGATTCCGGCATTGCTCCGAACATCACACAGTACTACATCACCATCACCTCTTATCCGAGTTGTACTTGTCCAGCATTCAGGAAGACGATGACTAAGTTTCGAGATAAGATACAGTTTTCATTCTGTAAACACATTTACTACATCCTTTTAAAGGTCTGCAACCGTGATTCGCCGGCCGAGCTTTTCATTGATACGCCTACCTTTAGTTTTAACGAAGTCAAGTTAGTCCTAGAGAACGGAATCTTGACACACCCCTTGGCCAAAAAGTAGGAGGCACTTTACTATTATGGTCTCGAGTATGCATAGTGGACAGTGGTTCATGCGGATACTTAGCCTGAGGTGATTAAATTTTTCCTTGTACTGAGTCAGCAATACAAATCTCGTATTGCCTATTTCAATATAAAGGTTTTGTCATTCACATTGATTACATTGTGTTACAATAGCATTCATTTCAACAAGTGGCATTTGTTATTTATATCAACGCACAGTTGGATTGTACTAATTCCATGATTAAATTTAAATATAGATTTTATTCTTTGAACTTAATGCGTTTAGGTATCCCTCAAAAAAAGAAAAAATAAATAAGATAAAAGATAAAAGAAATAAGAAAAAATATAAAAGAAATAAGAAAAAGAAAAAAGATAAAAGAAAAAAGATAAAAGAAAAAAGAAAAAAGAAAAAAGAAAAAAGATAA
This sequence comes from Ceratodon purpureus, assembly GCA_014871385.1. Taxonomy (NCBI): domain Eukaryota; kingdom Viridiplantae; phylum Streptophyta; class Bryopsida; order Pseudoditrichales; family Ditrichaceae; genus Ceratodon; species Ceratodon purpureus. The sequence continues at coordinate 1,660,400 of CM026428.1, forward strand.
AGAAAAAAGATTAAAAAAATAAAAATAAAAAAGATAAATGATAAAAGAAGTAAGAAAATAAAATAGATAAAAGAAAAAAAATATATATAAAGAGTGAAAAAATAGAAAAAAATATATAAAATAAGAGTTAAAAGTAACCAGTTAAAACCAAAAAGGATAAATTATGGAAATAAATAAATAAAGGATTAAAAAAATTAAAAATTAAAAAAGATAAAAGATAAAAATATATATATAAATTGGGGAAAAAATAGAAAAAGGGCAAAATTAAATAAAATAAAAAAAAGATACATGATCATACCAATAAAATGATAAAAGGTATGAAAAAAATAAATAAATAAGAAACGATCAAAGATAAAAAGAATAAATGATAAAAAGAGTCAAATGATAAAAGGTAAAAAAAATTAAAACAAAAAAATAAATAAGAAATAATAATATCAGAATTTAATTTAAAAAATGCAACTAAAAGAGGATGCATTAATACGAAGGGAAAACAGGAGTTAAAAATAAAAATTAGAAGGGAATAATTCTAATATGAAAATAAAATAAAATAAATATATATTAGAAAAGTTTGAACACCAAAAAAGGGAAGATTAAATGGCGATTAGCATCAACGCTGTAACACATTTACTGGAGATAAAAAAAAGATAGATAGAATAGGAATTGAAAAGTTGAATAGAATTGAAGAATGTCGAAAGAGGAGTTAATTCAAATAATTGAAGAATAATAAAAAATGACATAATGAGATCGGTAGAAATGTAGTAATTTGAAGAAAATGACATAGGATTCAAAATTTAGTTTATTGGTCATATGAACTTTAAATAAAGGGATAGAGGAGCTAGATTGAAAATTATCAGAAAGAATGAATTTCAGTCCACGGTTATAGGGTCATAAATATTACCAAAGATAGTAATATTCTTCAAATATTCTAAGAATATTCTAAGAATATTCAAATCTCATAATAATAGTTTTTTTTTTAGTAAAAAACTTACTGTTTTTAGATTCAGACCTTCATTTTCTGCTCTCCGCTCGCCCCTCGCCGCACGCATACAAGCTACCCCCTTCATTAACCAACTCCAAACTTTTCCCCACATAGCCCTAACTACCCCGGCCCCTAACCCCAAGCCCCCAGCCCCCAAGCCCCCCAACCCCCAGCCCCCAGCCCCAGCCCAACCCCCCCAATCCCAATTGCCCTCTCATTTCTATTCCCATGCATGCCCATGGGGCCATTCTGTCAATGTGATTAAAATATACAGTGAACTGAACAGTTGATCATCTTCCTCTTCGCGGGCCCCCACCACGAACAATGGATCGGACGGAGCAGATGGCTCCTTGGAGATCCACGGCCCTGATCGCCTAGCCGGACCTCGATTCTCGAGGGTGGCTAGTGACGAGGATCACGTTGGGCCCGCTGGGCCGGTTGACGCCGGGGCACGTCTTAGGGAAGATGTTAGGAAGGTGCCCTTACCATATGACGCGGTCTGGAGAAAGCGGGCCCGTCTCGGGCTACTCCCAAGGAAACTGTGGCTCATTTAAGTCGAAGCAATGGGCCTAGACAGTAAGCAGTTTTGGGTAGGCCTTAAGGGCTCTCTTCATCGTTTTGCTCTCCCTGTCTGTTGCGGCGTGTCAAGCTGCGATTTTTGGTGGTGATGGTGCTGGTACCGCGGTGCTCGAAAACCATCATAGTGCCTCTGTCCAACCTGAGTCGGCTCATACGGCATGATTTGGCAGTGCACGTTTTTAGGACGAGTCTGGTTATGTTCAACCGTGTTTGCAGGTCTGCTTTTGTCGTTTGAATGCGCTCACGAGTGAACTGAATGGTGGTCGAGCCATCGTGCGATTGGAAATTGCCCTGATCTGGATAACTTGTTTATCATGAGCGACCCTACCACATCATCGCTTCCCAAAGACCGTTACGTGGTTGTGGAGATTAATTCTGGGACTGCTAAGGTAATTGCAAGAGGAGATGACCTAGACACGGTTTCGCATCAACTCAAAACTGGTAAGAATGTTGGAGATGAGCCAAAACCGACATTCTACTATGTCGTACAGGAGAATACGGTGGAAGGGGTCAAACTTGAGCAGGCTTTGCCGCCGGACTTGCTGGTGGCTCGGAACTTGTTGTACATTCAGAATCAGCCACCTCTCAAGGCGATTTATGAGCACTGGATTAGCGTTAGGGAGTCATTTTCTAAGAAGGTAGAGAGTAAGATGTTGCGCCTTGGATTTCAGAAGAATGAAATTTACACCTTGATCGGTATGTATTTCGTATTTCAGACGGCACTCTTGGCTTTTAGTGGTACTTCGACGAAACTGAACTGCACGAATATTTGGATTCCATATGCTTTGACATTTATTGCAACCGTGGCCGTTGTTTTCGGAATTCAGCAGAAGTTTCACGTTATCCACAATTTGAACGATGCAATTGATAGAGATTATACAGAGTACAAGGTTAGTTTTCTTTTACACAAGCTATTTTGTCAGTGTCCATGTTAACTCAATGGACAGGGTAATTTGCATGTAGCCCCTGTTCTGAGAAATAACCTTTGTTCAAAGAATGTTTCCTCGAGGATATATGGTTGAATCCATTGCGTCGTGCAACATGAAGGATTGATGCGGAGGATTGTTGGGCTTGTTTGGCTGAACTCATTCTGAGTATTGTCTTGTTTTAAAACATTATTTCGTTCTAATGCATTGGGATTCTTTAAAGCTGCAAGTCAAGGGGTTTTCCATTGATTAGTGCAGCTTGGTATTGTGTATCCAGGGTGTAGCGACAAATGCGAACGCCATCGAAAGAAATGGACCAAGATTCGTTTGGCCAAAATGCTACGAGGATGTGAAGTGGCCAGATAAAAGTACCCAGCACGGTGCCAAAAAGTCCTTCATCCGGATTTTTCAATCCTTATTGGAACAACTTCGGAGTCTTTGTACGCAATGGATTATAAGAGATAGGATTAGTACAAGCCAGGCCATTATAAGAGATAGGATTAGTACAAGCCTGGCCATTATAAGAGATAGGATTTGTACAAGCCAGGCCATTGTGTGCTTGATACTGATCTTCGGCATTGTTTTCTTTTTCGCTCATCGATCTCTATTGCCGTGTCACGGGCCAACACCTGCCCCTTTACCTGCCCCATGACCTTTGAAGTTTGGTTTATCCGTTGCTGCTCTCTTCGGCTGAAGATAAGAAGTCGCTGTCTAGTCCGAGCTGATGAAACAGAATTTAACGTGATTCATCCAACATTGTACAGCATAATATCCGTGTGTTATATTTTCCATGCAGTACCTTAATTTATTAAGTTCCATCCTGCCGATTGAATGATGTGGACATAATTCTTCTTCGAGAGGATAAATTAGTCTTGCAAGTGGAGTGACATAGTTCCCAGCATGGAAATCTACTGAATCATTTTATTGTATCATTCCATCACTCCAAAGGGCATGCACCCTCCTGCTGTCCTTGTGTTTTGCTGACCTTTCACTCATGACCTGCATTGTGCATCTGAGTGAGTGTGTTATTTATCTCTCCTCAGGGTCAGTGCCTGGCAGCTGTAAATGACACCTCACTCAGTTTTCACGTATTATGGAAACTTGGAAAGTCTTGGCTGAACAGTAGGAAAATTCGTATTCAGAGACTAGATGGTGTACACTCACCGTTTCAATTTTGTTCGGGAACTTCTGTTCATCACACATACAGTAGGAGTAGTGTAGAAATACCACGAAGCTTGAATGATCGTCAACCCATTTCGTAGAATGGCACTGAAAGAATTTAGAGTGACTAGGAATCATGATTTGAAGATCACAGTTGATGCATGAACTATTTTGTATTTCCTCTACTTTGGATAGAATGACAGGTCAGCATATATATTCACTTTGGATAACTATACGCGTCACTATCAGGCCAAAATTGCGAAGCACCCCCGATCAATTAATTAATTAATTGGTCTGAGGGTGAGGGGGTGTTCAGGGTCTAGGTGGCGGATTTTCGAGGGGTCCATGTGGATTTCGGGGGTCCACGGGGTTAGGGTTTGGAGTGCTAGGGTTTGGGGTGGCGAGGTGCATCTCTTCTTTCTTTTCTGGCTCAGAGTCATTCTCTGCGCGACTTGCGACATCCGGAATGAGGCGAGGAAAGATTTGTGAGCACACAAGGTGGTTGGTCCCTTCTATGCGAGTGAGCAAGCAAGCGAGGAATTCCGTCTCTTTACCCTCTGTCACTCTGTGCCTTCTGCTTGGTGTGTTCTCCTCTCCATGAGCATGCGCCGTGTGTGAGTGGGAAGGGCGAGTGTGGGTTTGCGAGGGTGATGGAATTCGTGGGGTATCCCTGGTTGATTTCTCGTGGGGGGATTTCTCGTGATTCCGTTATGAGGTGGTTGTTTTTGTTGGGTTTTGATTTGGTGTCGTTATTGGGAGCATTTTGGGGTTCAGTGAGTATGTTCGGGAGTGTTTGGATTTGATCGGGAATTGGAGTTTTATAAGCAGTTGTAAGTTTTGGCGTTTGGAATTCGTCAATGGATTCGGGTGCCGGGATTTGGGATGGGGTTCTGCTATCGTGGTGGATTGTTGTCAGTTTTGATCGGAAATGGGAGTTGAATAAGCGGTGGGGGGTTTGAGTCTTGGAATTTGGGGATGGATTTGGTTATTGCTCGTGGATGGGAGCAGCCATGTCATTGCAAGTGGTTATTACGGACATGCAGTTGTGCCTTTGGGGAGGGTATTTGAAGGTTGCTTGCTGGGTGATTCAGATTGCACGGATGTAGTTTTGTGGATTGTTTTTTTTTTATATGGGAGGTTATGCACTTCTTTGTTCCTTGGTAAGCGAACCCTTCTGCATGCAATGGATCGCAATGGTGTTAGATCACCTTCACTTTCTTATTCGCGTGCAGCGTCTGAACCCCCTTCGTTGTACGCTGCCATGTGTGCCTTAGCTCAGCCTTAGGGGCAAGTGCGTCTCTTGTTTTCTTTTCTCATGATAACTGTGTCTTGAGTGGGTTTGAACAATGGTGTGTGTTGTAGGTTTCGAGTGGGTATGGAAATGGTGGTTTTTGGAACTTAGCTACTTTTGATAGGTGGTTTGCTGAAAGTGGTTTGTGAAGTAGGTTGTGATTTTGAATTGGAATGGTTTGGTGCTTGGTGGTTTGTAGCACTTAAGTTGGCGGTTCTTGCTGGTGCTAAGTTCATTTCGCGAGCTAGCTTTCATTTCGTCATCTCTCTGTAAGTGGTGAAGTGGAGAGACTGAAGGACAGCAAATGTGCACTGTGCAGTTCGGCATTTCTCTCGAGGTTTTTTGGGCAATGTTGTGAGATGAGGTTTATGATAGTTAATGTGCAGAAGAGGATCATGAAGGATGGTGTATTGTGTTGTAATTAGCTGTGCAACGGGAGAGTGTAGAATGTGGTTGGACATAGTGCATTCTCACCAAGACAAACGCCCTCCAACGCCCTCCAAGATAGATCAAGACAAATCCTTCCACTTTGGAGAGAGAGAGAAAGCGCTTGATGAAGTTATAAATGCCACGTGGCACCCCTTCAAGGGGGTCCATGTGGCACAAAAGGCCCCACAATTAATTAATTAATTCAAAAATTGTACCTTTGTCACCTTTGACACTATCAGGGACTAATTGACTGCATAACATCACCATGTTCTAATTGCAAAGAACATTGTGCACCAAAGAGCCTCAGAATTTTAGAAGAAAAATTGAGGTTACAATCAACTTCCAAAATGAGCAATAGCCACATTTTTGGCCTTGAAGGGCAGTTTGGATTAGTAAAGATGCAACAACTCCGATGGCAGATCCCCTCTAACTAGGCCTTGTTCCTTGCACAAGGATTTTTTAAATTTTTTTTAAATTTATTTATTTTTATTTTATTTTTTATTTTTTTTTGGAATCAAATGGTGAAAATTCCATTGCAAAGAGAAAGTACACCTTAGCGAACCAGGCTCGGTGATTGTACAAGGATTTATGATTCACTATATTACATGAATCTTATTTTATTTTTTGGTTCCAGACCAAACAACTCACAGAAGGCACTGTGAAATTGGATGGTCCTATCTCTTACAAATGTTTATGGAACGCTATAAGAAACTGCGGCTTCTGGGAGCAAAGGGCACTAGACAAGGGGGGTGACACCCCGTTGTGCAGGCTCTCCTGAAAATGCTCGAAGGCAGGACCAACGAGAGCAATGAATACAGTCCCTCGGTGAATGTTGTGCTTCTAGGAGCTGAAATAATCAGGTGAAATGAAAAACTTACCTGAACTTCTCTGCATTGGCAGCGTCTGCGTTAGTCTTACAGTTTAACCAACATTTTTCACCAAAGACCTCTTGTGGAAAACGTAATCGGTTGGAGTAATTTTTCTGAGATGTTGCTACAGGGTTATATGTGTGTAGTCTATCTTTGGTCAATTGGCATGTGAGAACGCAGAAGATTCTAGCAAAATTACTCACATTTGTCTGGGACCGGTGCCGCTCAGAACTTCAGAAGTAGAGAGTTTAGTGTTTGATCAGCAGAGAGTTTCACGTTTACGTTGTCGGAGAATGTTGCATTGGAGGGGGTGGGGTCGTCAGTTGAGGGGGCTGCGGCGGCAGGGGTTGCGAGGAGGCCAATCAGATGCCGAGTCTATTGTGTAGGACCCACCACGACTGTTGTTAGGGGCGCGTCACATGTAATTTATGGTAGGGTTGGAGTTGTTTTGGTGAAATGGGTTTAGGTTTAGGGTTATTTCTTGAATGGAGTTTGATTGCCTGTTTAGGTTTTTAGGTGGCTTCATGGTTTATGAATTCCTATTTGTTAGGATTACGGTGTTGCTTTGGGGTTTGTTCAGACTCAACATAGCAATTTTTTAATTCTTAGCATTTTAGGGTTGTGAAGGTATTGCCTTTGGATGCGATTCTGTTGTGTGGGGTTAGGGTTCATGGGTGCTCAAATTCTTGCAGCTCTTCATCGGTTTGAGGCTTTAAGGTGCGTAATCTAGTTGATGATTTAGTATGAAAAAATTTGCATGCAGTTGAGAACTATTGTTAGTCCATTGTATACGAGGTCATCAATGACTTCTTCTTTCTTCATGAAGTGAACAATACTCGACTGTCACAATGTAGCCACAAACCGTAACATTAGTTTTACATCATAATTTGTCCACACTCAAGACGGACTTGGAAAGAGTGAGCAAACATTACTATGAGATTTGCGTGATTTTCTTGGAGCAGTAGCTAAGGGGGTTTTTTTCAATATGAATTTTTATCAATGGATCAAGAGGCACCTGCAGTCGAGCATAGACAACAGCCGCCATGTGCGACCCAAGCAGAGTGGGCTGAGTTTATTCAACAACAGGTACAGCTCGTATTCAGATCAGCTCTACCTGACATGGTGCAACATCTTGCAGACTGGGCTACAACTGGGATGCCTCCAACGTCCCCTTTTCTAGCTTTTAGAGCTGCAAACCGTCATCTGCAGAGACCGGGAAGAGACGATGACATTGGGGTCAAAGAACGAGAGTCCAAAGTCGCTGATTCATAAAAGTTTGCCGGAAAACGAGGTGGAGAGGTATATCGCTGGTTTGGCCAACTTCGGCTGGTATTCATAGGAAAACCACATACTTATCGACATGATGCAGAAAAAATTGTTTATGCTCTTTCTTATATAAGCGGATCAGCTCAGAGCTGGGCAATGCCACTTCTACAAGCGCCTGATGAAGGGCGTCCACATGAATTATTAACCAGTTATGACGCTTTTAGAGCAGTAGTAATTATAGTTTTTGGTGACATTGATGGAAGGGGTAATGCAGAGGACCGCCTTGGAAGAATCAAGTAAACATGTTCTGTGGCCGGATATATTTCCAATTCTAATGATCACGCGGCTCAGGTGGAGTTATTAATTCATGATTAATTACCCATGAAGCTACAGTCGAGTTCAAAGTAGGAGACCATCGGGAAACCCGGGTAGCAGATTTGACAAATACGGATCGATACGCTTGTGTCTTGGGAACTCCCTGGCTAGTACAACATGTTTTGATCATTCACTGGGTTAAAAAAGAAATTATTCTTGAGTCACCATACTGTAGGAAAATATGTCTGCAAGGAAAGACATGAAGCAGTAAATTGCAATGACGAGCTTTGAAGCACACCATCGTCTCGCCATCTGCCTTCAAGCTGTCGGCCAAAGAGTCCAAAATATATGCTCTTGTAATATTTGAACTAGACAATTATTCTCTCAACGCAACCATGGATGGCGTTGATGAGTCAATCCCGCCGGAATATCTAGACTTGCATAAGGTTTTCAGTGAGAAATCATCAAACGAGCTGCGTGAACACAGACCATCGGATATGAAAATTGAGTTTAAGGACGGTCAGGAACCACGGAATTCAGGATTGCGACCCATGTCACCAACGGAATTAGAAGAGCTTCGAGGATATTTGGAGGAGAATTTCGGTAAAGGATGGATTCGTTGATCTGGACGACGCTAAAGTGCGAGCGGTGAGCGGTGAGCGGAGAGCGGAGAGCGGTAACTTTGCAGAAATTTTGATGAAAATGTGAAATAGAGCGGTAAGATTACGGTATTTTATGGAGTAACAATTTTTTGCTTTTTAAAAATTCTAAATATAGTTCGGAATGTGACCTATGGCCGTGGACAATTTCAGTGAAATGACTGAAGGACGTAGATCTATGACCGTGGAAATCTTGGTGTTGGGATCAGTGGACAGTACGGGCCAACACCCGTGGAATGCTGTCATAAGAACTGTTCGGTCGGTGCTATTTTGCAAACAGTGGTCCGAAGTACAAAATCTATCACTCTTTTATGACAGTTGGGAATTTGTGTCTTTCTAAACATGCTAAAGTGACCTTTCGTATGTCAAGAACCTTTCAACCGGTGACCTCTTCAAATGCCTTTGACGATTCAAAACATCGAACTTCATTTATTGATCAGTTCTTGCCTAGACTCAACCGAGTGAATGACTGCTTCAATTTCAGTTGAATACATCGTGATCCTTTTGAACACAATATTTGTCTTCCAGTGATTCCTCTATTACAAATTCCAGGCAGAATCAAAAAATAACATTGTTGCACATGGTGATAGTTCTCGCCCATTCGTAAATATGCAAAACCAGGTCTCTAAGAATCAACTTCGTTCTCTGATTTTTTTACTGTTCTTAGATTTTCATTGCGTACATGCTTCGCGACCAAATACACATAGTCCCCTTCAGATTGAAAACGCATCTCCTCATCCGGTTATAGTGAATTGTGCCGAAAAGGAAGCCGCCAATGGACTAGTGAGAATGACATACAGTTTCTCTAAAAATCTTAGTCCGAATTCGGTAACTCTTCTTGGTTCTCCGCTTCAACAACGTATGAATTTGGAAATGTTCAGAAACAATCTGTTCTGCAGATTTACGTACGAAACCAGGAGTTGGAATTGCGTGGAATCCTATATTGTTGAGCCTGTCTGCGTTTATGAAAATCCAAAAGTGCTGAGCAAGCGGAACAAGTTGGCAGGATACTCGGACGATGATTGTCCAATCTGTGATGAATGGCCGCATTCTGAGGAACCTCAATGTCGTTGGAGAATTCACGCCGACGGAGTATACGTCTCTCAGTTCAGTCCTCCTCGAGGTAGTAAGCACTTCCTGAAGAAGGGCCAGTTTGGGAGAAATCCATACACTTGGGAATTGATTGATAGACTTGGCGACTACTTTGTTTCAATACTTAATGACCTCGACCACGAATTGATGCTGGTTTACGGGCCAGTAAATGGTGCTACGACAGTCAGAACACTGCCATCCCGTCTCCAGAGAGAATCTGAGAATGAACGTACCACAGGAGTTATCTTAAGACGAGCTACACATCCACATTTTATTACGAAATGGATATGCAACTTCATTCTAATAGCAACAAGGCAATCCCGCAATGACGTGTTTCTATGGATACCACCTGATGACCTCGATCAGCCCATGTTGTGTATTGATTGCGCTTGGAAAGCAAATGACAGTGGTATTTTCCTGGATACCAGAACTTGTCAGCAGAACGGCCCTAAGTGGGTAAAACAATTTGATTGGATTGGACGTCGTGAGGCAGTAGTGGATTTCGAGGACCGTCACTCAACAGCCGATGTGGACGATGAAAATCCAAGCAAGCGACAAAAACTAGAACACAACGAATTATGACTACAGTGTGCATCTGAGAAGTGACTGAAACATAGATATGGAACATAACATACACACATACGCACGTACAACAATCAACGACAGAAAGAGCAGTTCTGAGGAGGATATAAATTACTGTAGAGGACCTTGAATTCAAAACGGTGTACAGTCTCAATGGTCGTGCATAAATGTAGTGGTGGGGTTAATACCGTCTGAAGCTTTCACCTTATTCATTAAATTCTGACAAAGGTGGGCCACTGGTATACCACCCTTTGGAACAGAGTTCTCTGCGTTCTAGGAGTCTGAAAAGGGATTGGGAATGCCCAAACCCTTACGTGACTCCCTCATAAACACTGCAAAAGGTTTGTTCGGTCCCGAGCACACTTACGTGACTCCCTCCTAAACCCTGGAAAACGTTTGCTCGGTCCCGAACACACTTATGTGACCCCTCCCTAAATTCTGAAAAATGTTGGTTTGGGTCCGAGCACACTTACGTGACTCCATTCTAAACGTTCTAATCATAGCCTCATTGGGAATTACATAATTCCTTACATTGCTTAGTGGTAAATAGTTCTTTACAGAGCTTGTGTATATTCAGAGCGAGACTTACACGAATTTGACAAAATGGAATCCAGTGCTACTGCAAATTTTTGGTAGTGGCCCTTTTAGTCTCACTACTTCACAATTAAAATAAATACAGGCTACACATGTGTAAACACCAACTCACATAACACTAGGTCTCCAAGTATTTCAGAAGGCCGCTCTGTAGGGCTCGCTTCACTTCGTTGAAGCTAAAACTAGCTGCATGAATGAATGTATCCGACTCTGATTCAAGACCGCAAACTACAGTGAACAGGTAATACAGATGCTTACAATTAGCCCATTGACCTCGCTTCCCAAGTGCCGTAATTGCCATCTCCTTGAAATTCGGGCAAGTGCACGCAGGGTACTGCGATATGGTCAAGTAATATTGCTGTACCTTTGGAAGCTTCCCAGAGTCCAATGTGACGATGCATCCCAGGGCTGGGGCAGGCAGCATGCACAACTTGCTAACCTTCGCGTGCAACGATAAGGCAGAGGCACAATTATTGCTATGCTTGGTCGACGGGGCCTTCTTGTTCCGTCGGATGAGCTTTCCTGATCGCCGGGTAGGGAACTCATCCGGGTATGCCGGCGTAGGGTAGGCCGAGAAGTCTACTACCGCAGCCTGGTCTTGAAAGAGTCTTCTTGGTGACATCTCCTTCTGCTGCGGGAGTCTGAAGCCAGCATTCTCTAGAGAGAGGATCTCTTTCTTCGTCAACTTTGTCCCAAGCTTCACAGGCCACACCTCAGGTACCTTTGGCACCGATAGGACCCACTTCCGTTTGCTACCCTTGACGCACCTGTCAATGTCGTCATTGCAGAAAAAGAACTGATGAGTCTCTATTCTGTCTTTCTTGTAGTTCTTCATGGGGCCAGTGTATGTCGGCGCCGGAGTGCTCTTCCCGTGCTGCACGATCCGTGCCACGCATTTCTTCATTGTCACGGCATGTTGGGCGAAGCAAGCCTTGGCGGATGTCTTAGGAAGTCGTGCAATGTGCCACTCGGAAGGGTTGCAGGCGGTTTCTTCAACTGAAGTGACGTGATGGTAGCCGACTGGAGGTGGGGAAGGGTCAGGTTGAAGGTCGTCTTGGTCCTCCTCGCTGCTTGTAGGAGAGTCTGCTATTACCACCGTCGGAGCATAGTCGCTCTCCCGGCGTGCAGCTCTAGTCTGGACACGAGGTCTTGACACGCTGATCTTGTCTGGCCTATGAGACTCTCGTTCATCTCCGAAGGCAACATCAGGTTTGCGTTTCAGAGAGACACAGACCTCCTCTCCTTCAAGATGCGGGTCCCGGGTGCACCATTCGCTCGCTCCCGGCATGTTCATAATCGCTTCATGAAGGACTTTTGGGTTTCCTGTCCTCGCTCCAGATCTCTGTGCACGTCGGAGCTTGAGCTCCTCTTTTGACGGACCTTTCCCAGGACGCTCCCCCTTCAAGAACTGGAAGTAGGCAACGCTTTGCATGAAGGCCCTTACAAAGTCGTCCACAGCTGCAACATACAAGTCACTGCCACGATCTCCGGACTGCTGCTTCCACCGGTTGTGGATTGATTCAGCAAGGTTGCAGGATGGCATCTCTGCGAGCTCCTCTTCACTGTGATTCTGCAAACATTGGAGGTTAGGTTAGATAGCTGAAGTTCCAATAACAGACTGTAAGGCACCAATCTTTAGATGCGACTGAGATTAAAACGATAGGGTTTACTTACCAATTCCATGAATCCTCCCCATTGGCGATACCGATACTGCCAGAACGAAAGCCACGTTTCCAGATCTGATAGCCCTTTCTCTGTTGCAGCGCCGGATGACATCCACCATGCTCGGATTGCCAAGAACTTTGTTTCAGCTTCTGCCATAGTTGTGGCGTTCTTGTACTGCTGGCAGAGTTTGATGTGCTGCGCTCGTAGGTCCGGTCGAATGTGAGCCTTTGTATGTTGCTCCAGAGACTGCCTCCAATGGAATAGGCATGTCCTCTCCCTATCAATCATCATCTCGGAGGCGTTACCGCTTCCATAGATAATGCAAACTGCATTGAAGTTCGCTTGGGCACCATCCGCCATAAAGCCCTTAAAGTTAACTCTCTCGACCCCGTGAGTCCCCATGATAGCATTCAGATTCTTCCAGAGGACGGACTGGGCTGCTGTGTCCTCCGACTGCATGTCGCACGCTGCGATTGTCATTATCCGACAATAGGTGGGGTCATAGACGTGGCAGGCCATCGTTACCCAGTCCCTGACTCGCCTCACGTGGTCAAACATGATCCACGCATTTTCCAAGTCACCGCCGGTCTGCATACGCCGAACTAAATCGACTCCACTACCCGGCCCTACCTCAGACATCTTGAAGACATACACCTTCGCAGCATCATCGCCTTGCCCCGGAAACAAGTTGTTTTGGATAAACTTCCAGTTGCTGAAGCCTCGCAGCATTCTAATGCTGTCCATGGTCCCAAAGCGCCTAACAGCCTTGAACGAGGTAATGCAATTTCTGATGTTTGGGGAAGAAAGGTGCTTACAGCGGTCGAAGATTGGTTCGAGCTCCTCCAATTCCAGAATCTTCTGCGCTTCACCTTCCTTGGCCAGAAGTAATGGGCCGAGCAGCTCCTTCGCAGTTTCGAGGATGATGGCCGAATTGGTGGCGGACGGAGTACGCTCCACCTGCTCCTTGATCAAATTCTCCGTATGTTCGACGAAGTCCCGGTTCTCGCCTGACTTCACTGGATGGTCGTGAGTTCCCAGATGAACGCATGCTCTCGTCATGTGAGGTCCGGCAGTGACGTAATATATCCTTGCAGGGCAAAGCGCAACGCAGGTCGGTGGTGTATTGCAAGACTTACAAACTACAGTGGAACTCTGCGGCGGGTTACACCCAACTTCAAACAGTCTCTCAGATATCCCATCCCATTCAGTCTCGTTCACTACCGAAGTCCTGTTTCCACGTGTCAGATACTCACATTTGACATTGTCACAACGGAGATGGCCAAGGCACGACGAAGAACGAAAGACCAACTTCAGGTCGTTTTGAATATTCGAAGTAACTGTGCGAGTCCAAGGGTGTCCATCGTATTTCCTATCCATTCCCCGTAACTGCTTTGCAGCAGAGTGATGGCCGTGAGCACCTAGGGGTGGAAACTCGAAAATGACATCGCCGTTGTACTGAGGTGGAAGGTACTGAACTTCCTGCATTCTAATTGCATTAAAATTGATGCGCGAGAGAACACTCTTTGACCTCTTACGAGCGCTAAGCTTCATGAGGCACTGAACGACACTTTCTGAAGGGGGGACTGCAACACTACATGGAACCGAGGACTTCACAGGGACAACCACCTCCTCACAATTATCAACTGCAACACTAGAAGGAACCGAGGACTCGACGGGTACAACCACCTCCTCACAATTATCATCTGCAATTGGAACTGTCTTCTCCTTGCTCTCACGGATCACCGGAATTTCTTCTGCGTTTTCACTATCAGAGTCATCACTCAGCTCATAGATGGTCTGAAGACCTGGCTCGGTCTTGACCTTCCTCAACATCGGTTCAGACTCAAGGCACACAGTTGTTGACGATCGGGGAGTGAGCAATTCAGTAGAGGCAGCTAGTAGAGACTCGGTAACTCCGTAAACTCTATATTTTCCAGGTTTTAGCATCCAGAACATTCCGATCTCATTCTGAGTTGACAACTGACCTACGGCATGCGAGAGAGCACCAGTGATGTCGTCAAAGAACTCCTCTTCTACATGCAGTGATTCCTCACGAAAACGAAATCGAAGACTCAGAGTGGTGGAACTGATCATAGCGCGGCCATCTACCCCCAGAGGAAAGGTAATCGGAACGGTATGCGAATCCGCACAAAGATAGGCCATCGTGTTCAGAATAAGGGGCACCAGCAACAATTAGATCTGCAAAGAGGAATAAAAACAAAGAGGGACGCATAAGAATTCTCCAGTGCTTAAGTATGACGGCAAATTCAATCATGAAGTGGTTATCTACAAATGGTGGAATACGAAGGAAACCGAATTTGCCTGCTATAGCTCTGTAACGTTAATGAGACGCTTTGTACGTACTTAGTTTGGCAACTGTAATTTATTACATAGGGATTAGTACACGTACCCGCCCTAATCAGCAGAATTAATTCAGAGGCTAAGATACGACAGTCGTGACTGATTTTGACAGCAACTTCCTAAAATATTATTCTCAAAAATTGGATGAAATAGTTCAGTGTTACATTGGAACCACTCAATTCATAATGGTCTAGAAGTAACTAATAAAAGCTACCCTTCATGGGACCTAAATCACATTTGACGTCTGCGTTTCATAGATCCCTGAGCGGCAGCCGAATCATTATTACTATCTTCTTCTCCTCCTTCTGTGCTATGAACTGCTCGGCATCCTCTACTCTGTAGCTTACGTCCTCTGGGCCGCGGGGTACTTCTTAAAAGAAGTCTGGAATATGTTCCAAGCTTGATGACCCCTACATTTGCGTACGCATGGGAAGCATTACTAGAATTGCCCCTGGACTCCTGAACTTCAACAGTGGCTGCTGGCAACAACCGGTCACACTCCTTTGCATCTAAGGTCATCACATCCGACTGTATGATCGGGGCCTTGCACTGGCAGCAATCAGGCAACTTGGACTCCTCAATTGGTTCAAAAGGCCCGTCAAAATTACCTAAGGACATGCTCTCCTCTCTCTCCTGCTGCGTAACTGGAATTGAATGAGGAGGGGACTGATGCGGGTCCATCACGTCAGGAGAAAAAAAACATGTGAGAAGTCCGATACTGAATGTGGCGTTCGCATATCTTATATAGAGATTGACAGAACTTGTCATTGGATGAAGGCATTCTGTTTTGAATTTAAGCGGGTTTAAATAAAGGGTTATTAGTAAAAGCAAGCGGCATATCAAAGACGTCGGCTTTGAAGATATTCTTCTTAACATGCAGTAAACAGCTGACAGTATGAAAGTTGAACTAACTTTGTCTGTACAACTGTGATTAAGTCTTGGTTACCAGATATTAACCATGACATGCGCTATAATGTTATGAAGCAGTCGAGTACATATGAACATTTGGTCCGTTCATAGATTGTTCAAGCAGAGCAATGTCATGGATAAAAGAGCAAGTCTTATTTTAGCATACAAGCAGAGATGATAACCAGATCGGGTGCAAAAGCTAAGCTAGAATCTAGAAGAGAGCGACGTATACAGAGGTTACAGAAGTTAGCGCTTACAGAAGCCATTGCTACACCATACAATTTGCGTTCAACCATGGGGAAAAAGGGTGCAAACTCTAGTAAGGTTGTTGCTCAAGAACAAGGGGTTCACGGCGATGCGTTTGATGAAGCCGAGGTCCAGCCAAAGAAACTTCAGTTTCTTGCCGACGGCGCTTGTTCACCTTTAATGGAGACTGGGAAGGGAGGGAAGCTTGTATGTGAGCGGTGAGCGGAGAGCGGAGAGCGGAGAGCAGAGATTTTCTGCTCTTAGAGCGGAAAATGGAGAGCAGATTCTAAAAATGGAATTTTTTTAACTAAAAATAGAATAAAAGATGATGAAAAGAGAATCTTTTCGAATATTCCAAGGAATATTCCTTGAATGTGGGATACTTTCCGGGTTCTGTTAAAGGGTTTTTTGGGTCTGCCCACCAAGTACTGGTCTCGAAATTGTGCGCCAAGGCGTGATTGACGGGGTCTTTTGTGATTTCACTGGAATAAATGGATGACTCTGGAGCCTTTGCTCTCTCACTCTCGTTTGTTAGCTGGTGGAATGTTCAGGGTTTGGAGTGGGGTGCATACCGTTTTCGCCATGGAGGAAGTCGGTTTTGGGGTTGTATCCCTAGGTGATGAGGGTGGGCCATTTGAACCTTTTCTTGAAGATGAGGGTGACGAGTTGTTGCTGAAGCCACGACCATCGCCTCCTAAACCGGTAGAAGGTGGACATAGCCGTGGGCTTGATGTGGTGCCATGCACTGTTACGGGGGCGCTCGACAAATCGCCCACTAAGGAGGTTGAGGCCAAGTCCCTTCCAAGCCATGCTTATTCCAGGGTTGGCAGAATTCCTCCGGGGACTTATTCGAGATCCGCAATCTGTGGACGTGTGGGGTCCAGTCCAGTCATTAAAATTCCTCGGCCTGGTCGAGGTTCTTCGTCAGGTCCACGTCTGGATGAATGCGTCGTCCGTCCGATGGAAACTAAAAGTAGCTATGTAGAAATATCAAAAGGACGGCCAAGCCGCATCCGATTCATGTGATGTAATATTCTTTCAGAAAGTGCATGGTAATAAAGTAATTATTTGTGGAAACAGAATGGTGGACAAGATGTGCGACGACAATTACTCGGCCAGGTGTCACTTTTTTTTTTACATTAATGGCAAATCAAATCATGTATTACTGAGTCATAGTCAGACTCGATTAAAAACAAAAGCAGTGTACCACTGCGACGTCGTAATGGTCTAAATTAGAAAGGGCAAATTCTAGACTGTCTCGTAGGGCTCCGCCAAGGGGTGTGTCAAGATTCCACTCTCGAGGAGTAACTTCACTTCGTTGAAGCTAAAGGTCGGTGCATGGATGAAAAGTTCCACATCCGGGTCACGCAGGCATACCTTTAAGAGGACGTAATACATATGCTTGCAGTATGTAAATTGAACCCTCCCACGGAACTTCGTCATTGTTTTCTTGAATGCTGGGCATGTGCAGCCGGGGAGGGAGCTGATGGTGATCTGATATTTCGTCACATTGGGAGGAGCACCGGAGTCTAGCGCGATGATGCAGCCGTGGCCGGGATGAGGAATCATGGTGATAGACCGCAGTCGTGCTTTGAGGGAGTCAGAGGAGGCCATGGACAGCCTCTGCTGCGGATTAGGACGAGTCGCAGTCCGCTTGACAATCTTCCCGTCTCTCTTTCCAGGGTACCGGTCAGCCTCTGCAGGCACCGGAACCGAGTCTAGGTTTCGCGGAGGGGGGTCGGAGGTGAAGAGCCTCCTAGGCGAGACTGGTTTCTTCTGTGGGAGCTGAAACCCTGCCTCCTCCAAGGCAAGAATCTCACAGTCTTTCAGGTTCGTCCCAAGTTTCACAGGCCATACTGTTGGGATGGGTGGAAATCCTTCCTTTCTCGATAAATCGTACCTGTTCACCCATTTGCGCCTTGTCCCCTTCACGCACCTCTCAATGTCGTCGGGGCAGAAAAAGAAGTCCTCGGTTATGTCGAGGTTCCTCCTTCTGCTGTGCCAGACACCGCTATAGGTCGGGGCAGGGGTGGGCTTAGCACCCCTGACAATCCTCTCTGTGCATTTCTTATTGGTGACGGCCCTCTGCGCCCAACAGCACTTTGCGGAAGTCTTTGGCAGTCGAGCAATGTGCCACTGCTTCACGTTCACTCTGGTCTCCTCCACAGCCGAGACGTGACGCACGCCTCCTTCGCTGAAGGGTGAAGCGATGACGGAATCCATCTGTGGCGATGGATGATGAGCAGCTTCAACCTCGCGGTCGCCTTCCTCGACGATGACCGGCATGGGAGCCACGCAAGCTCTGACAGGTCTGGTACTGACTCGAGGATGCGAGAAGTTTACCTTATCTGGCCTATGCGACTCTTCCTCAGCGCCAAGAGGCAAGTCGGGCTTGCGTTTCCGCGAACCAAACACCTCCTCCCCTGGCAGATGTGGGACACGCGTACAAAACTCATCGGCGCCAGGCATGTCCAGCATGGGGTCCTCCAAAACCTTTGGATCGCCCGTTTTCTTCGCCCTACGTTCTGCGGATCGTAGCCTCAGTTCCTTCTTGCTCGGGCCAGTACCCCCCACGTCGCCCTTTAGGTACTGGTAGTAATTCACAACCTGTAGAAAAGCACGGATAAAGTCGTCGACGGTGGCGACGTACAGATCACTGCCATTATTCCCGGATGCTTGAAGCCACTTGTTGTGAACCGTCTCCGCGAGGTTGCAGGACGGCATCTCCGCGAGTTCCGCCTCCGAGAATTTCTGAGATCCAACAACGGATGAACGATTAATGAGTCACTACGATGAGCATGTACGGGGAAAGAGAAAACAACAGTGGGTGGCGTGGTTACCTCGGTCATGAACCCACCCCATTGGCGATATCGATAATGCCAGAATGAGAGCCATAAGTCAAGTTTCGATAAGGCAGATTCGGACACTGCCCCCGCAGATGCCCACCAAGCCCTTATCCCGTGATAAAGAGCATCGGCCTCCGCCATTGATCTTGCCTTCCTGTATTGCTGACACATCTTTTTGTGTTGATCCCACAACTCTTCGGCGACGTATTTCTCGGTATGATTCACCATCGACTGGGTCCAATGAAATTGACAGGTCCTCTCCCGGTCCTCCATTTGATCTTCCTTGTTGCCATTGCCGTATACCACCCGGACCGCATTCCAATTAGCCTGGGCGCTGTCCGCCATGAATCCCTTGAAGTTCGGCTTCTCCACGCCGTGTCTCTTCATGACTGCGTTGAGGTTCTTCCAGAACACCATCTGGGCTTCGGCGTCTTCAGATTGCATGTCGCAGCAGGCGATCGTCATGACCCGGCAGTACGTGGAGTCATACACGTGGCATGCCATGGTTGTCCAATTTCGCACGCGCTTGACGTGGTCAAACATCATCCACGAAAGCTCCAGATCCCCCGTCGGCTGCATTCTCTTCACAAGATCGACACCACTCGCGGGCCCAATCTCGGACATTTTGAACACGTAGACCTTGTCAAATTCTGACCCTTGGCCAGGGAACATGTTGTTCTGTACGAAATCCCATGTGCTGAGTCCCCGCAGCTTCGTTATGCTGTCCATCACCCCGAAACGTCTGAGGTACCTAAAAGTAACGACCTTGTTCCGAATGTTAGGCGACGCCATATCTTTGCACCTATCGAGCACCGGGTAAAGCTCTTGAACGGTGAGCGTCTTCGGTGGATCATCCTCCGATCGTAATAAAAAACTACCAATCAGGTCCTTGCTGGCCTCTAGTACAACGGCGCTCTTCGTAGCCTTGGGCGTGTTCTCGATCTGATTTTCTATCAAACTACTTATCTCGACCTTAATGTCACGGTAGTCTCCCACCTTGACAGGGTGGGTGTGGGATCCTACGTGGATGCACGCCCGTGTCCTATTGCCCTTGGCCGAAACATAAAATATCCTTGCTCTACAAGTGGCAACGCATACGGGAGGTTCCTTACATACCTTGCAGACCAAAGTGGATTCCTTCGGAGCCTCTTCACCCACAACAAACGCCTGCAACGTGCATCCGTCGAATTCGGTCTCATTCACGTCGAAGATGCGATGGTCGCGCTCAAGGTACCCGCAGTCCTTGTTCTCGCACCGCAAATGGCCCGCACATGAAGACGACCGGAAAGAGAGGCCCATATTGTTGGAGATGTTGGTGGTGATCGTCTTCGTCCACACGTGCCCATCGTACCTCTTATCCATGCCCTGCATGGACTTGGCGGCTGATCGTGAGGCAGAGGATCCCACAGGTGGCAGTTCAAAGATGACGTCGCCGTTGAACTCCGCCGGCAGATACTCCACTCTCTCATGTCGGATGGAGTCGTAGTCTAACTTCTTCAGGAGGTTCTTCTTACCCGGCCGCGCAGTAAGCTTCTTCAACAGCGATACAATACTGACGGACTCGTCCAAAGAAGGGGGCATTGCCATGAGATCCGAAGCGCGAGTGTCCACAGCCGCCTCGGGACGGACAGGTTCTCTGGCGGGTAAATCTCCGGCTGACTTTCGAGTCCGCGGGCTCCCGTCATCGTCAGAGGAGAGATTGATAACCGGGGTATCTAATCCCGGCTCAACTTTTACTTTGGCAAGGAGAGGCGTCGTTGAGCCAGAGTCGGTCTTCAACTTCACGTCCACCGCTCCTGGTGTCTGGATGGTGCAAGTAGAGGACCGTCTGGGGGTCAGGATCTCGGTGGACGCAGCCATCTGGGAATCCGTGAGACCGTAGACTCTAAACCTACCAGGCGTGAGCCTCCACATCTTACAATCCCTCTCGTCCACAAATGAGACCTGGCCTAGTGTATGTGTGATCTCTCCAGTGAGCTCATCACAGATCTCCTCCTCAACGCTAATGGAGTCCTCTTGATACTGGAACCTAAGACTAAGACGCTGACATGACACAAGAGCGTACCCATCATCATCTACCCGAAACGTAAGCGGAATTCCAACGCCATGTGCGTAAAGAAAAACGGAACCTTGGAACTGAGCCGGGACAGGTAGCGCCATGGCGTAGGCAGATCAGAAAGAGCGACACAATCGGCGAAGTGCAGAATTGAGAGGGTTGTTGCAGCATTTTCCACTGCATTTAAACGTTTGTAATTGCTAATCTCAACTTGTCATAACAGGGACGAATGTTGAAGAGAGGATGAACACCTGACGGACTAAAAGGGGATGATGACTGGGTTTAGGGGCCCCCTATGTTTACTTGAAAGGACGATCATGCGACAAATCACCAGCCACTAGAAGGCTCTATAATAAGGACTAGCCGTCTCTTGATTGCCAGTGAATATAATTAGGGCTGGTACACCGTGACAGAGTAAATTCCCTGACATGGGAAAAAGGGGAGGGATCTCAGCCGCCAATTCTAGGAATTTTGAGTTAAGGAAATCTTTATATGGAAGGGCGCCAAAACAGTTAGAAGCGTCAAGAATAACAGTACTCATCCTGACGAGAGATATATTAAAGCAATGAGTGGCATTCTCCGGGATGTTTAGTGTGGCGAGAGAGCAGGATAGTGTCACAGATGCATGTCGATGATTCAACTGAAGTGGTCGCCACTCCTGTGAGAGAGAGAAAGAGAAAGAGGAAGGGGAGAGACAAGCTGTTCTCAAACTCGAGGCAGCTGACAGCTTCGAGGATGAGACAGGCTGAGGAACGGAGGCGACGTGTTGAGGGGTTTGGCGGGACCGTGAAGGCATTGAGTAAGGACTTCGCAAAACTTCCCGTCATAGCAGTACCTCGAGTAGCAAAGGGGGGCGGGTTGTGTGAGACATCGCCATCGCAGTGTGTGACGCCGCTCCAGCAATCAATTCCCCTCACCATACCTGAGTGCTTAGAGGTACGTGTGTTAATTGTAGACATCATTAGTTTGTGCGCCCTTGCTCTTGAGGCCAGGTATAAGAAGGGGGAGAAGCTCCATGCTCAGTCTCTCTGTGCCCCCTCGTGGTGTTCTTAGCTCGCAGCCTTGCTGTGCCTGGCTTACACTGCGTTGCGGTTTTTGTGTGTGTGAGTGTAGTGCAGTCAGGGTTCGGTTTAGGGTGCCATAATTAGGGTTTGTAGGGTGCGGGTCGGTCTACATAGTTTGTCGCCATGTTTAACCCTAAGTATGGAGGGAAGTTGAAGAAGGGTAGGTCTAAGAAGGGCCATGGGGAGGAGAGGTCGTCCGGGACTGAGAAGTCACCGGGGAGTGAGAAGAAGGGTTCAAAGAAGAGGGCTGGAGATGAGAGGTCATCAGAAAGTGAGAGGAAAAGTAAGAAGCGGCCAAGTAGGGAGGAGTGTCCAGAAAAGCACAAGAAGTCTAAGAAGGTTAGAATTGCGGAGTCCGCTGTCCAGCGAGAGCAGGTAAGATAGTACTCCTTGAAGTAAGGGCGGGAAAGGGTATTAGGGCATCGTCAGAGCGTCCAGTTCCACTGTATGTATCCAGGGTTTTAGGGTTTGGGTTCAACTCAGCTGACTACTTAGGTTGCGACACATTGTTGCAGGAAGAAGGAGAGGAGGAGGCGCAGGAGACGGCTGTGGAGGAGACGCAGGGGACAGCTGTGGAGGAGACGCAGAAGGCGGCCGTAGAAGAGACGGCGATCGTGGCTGCTGGGCACAGGCAAGGAGGGGAGGGGCAGGACGAGAGCATGGACCTGCAGGCGACAGAGCAGTCTGGACGGGAGGAACTGGCAGGCGATGTCAACAAGGAGACGGCGATGGCCGAGGGCCAGAACGATGGTGCGGAGCATACGATGGAGAGTACACCTTCACCGAAGAGGGGGAAGACAGCCGAGGTGGAAGCGGAAGAGAAAGATCCCTTGATGGATGAAGTAGAGGAAGAGGGGGACGATGCAGAGACGCCGCCGGCTAAGCTGACATGGCCACGGGTTAAGAAGGGGGAGGAATTGCCGGAAAACCCTCTAGGAAAGGACGAGGGTGTGACACCAGCGGAGATAGAGGCTCGGATGATCAAGGAGTTCGAGAACGATACCTTTGTTGCAGTCAACCGGAGTCGGAAACAGCCGATAGAGAAGTTCTCGAGGTTGAGAATTCCTTTATGCCGCATGGTTAGTATGCCCGAAGTCAGGCCAGTGTTGGAGTCTGAGGTCTTACGGTTGCAGAGCGAGTTCCGGTCCGGGTACAGAGTAGGGTCAGCAGTGTTCTATGTGGCTCTGACCGATTCGAAACAGAGGGAGAAGCTTGTTACAGATGAAATCAGACGGGAATGGAGTTCGGAATGGGATCAGTTGGATAATGAATTCGACCATGAATTGAATTCTGACCCGGATTTGAAGCCACTTCAAGGAAAGATGTTTTTCATTTACGATGGCAATCACCGCTACACGGCCTGGAAGCGCTACATCGATGAAGCGAAGATGGGAAACATGGAGTGGCATCGCCTTCACGGGATGCCTGATTGCTTGGTCCTTGAGATCCCTAAGATTCTTTACCCAAGTATTCTCAGGGCCATGCATTCAGTAAACAAGTAAGTACCATTCCTTTGCTAGATCTTTAAGTTTTTACTCCATGCGTGGTCGTCGATTTCATTGGATTAAGTTCGTGATATCTAATATCATACCACCTGACAGGTCAAATGAGCAGGCGCATGTGAGGACAAATGTCTTGCACCAGATCGAGATGGTGCACAAGTATGGGCTGCTACCCATAACGTATTTTGAGAATATCCTCAGCAAGGAAGAGTACCTGAAGGAGAAGGCAAAGACGACCAATACTTGGTATCCATTGTCTTCAGAGACAATGGTGAACCACCTCTTCTTGGTAAATCCCTTAAATGTTTTTACTCCTGCCTGTTTTATAGATTGTGTCGAAATAACTAAAAAAACTAACTTTCTGGTTTAATGCGGCAGGAAGAGATAGCAGGTGCAGGCGAGGAAGCATGCAATCACTACAAGCAGTCGACGCCGCTAAACAAGCAAACAGGGGAGCGTTTGCGTGAGGTTATATTCAATCAGATTCTGAAGAAAAAAGAAGCCCTCAACAAGCTTTTTAGCAAGCTCCAAGCCGTCGCAAATCCGAGGAACGGGAAGGGCTTTATTGAAGAGGTATGTAGATTCTAGACTTTTTTTACTTAGTGAGTTAGTTTTTCCTTATTGAGGCCCGGTTGAGGCCCTGGCTTAGGTCAGGTTTGGCAACGGGAAGCCCCTCCCAGCCTCATGGGCGCAGTCGGGGAACCGCGCGAAGGGGCCTTATCGGGCCCCTCTTGGGTTGAGAGGGGCCCAATAAGGCCCCTTGGGGCCGGTTCCCCGACCGCGCCCATGAGGCCCGGAGGGGCTTCTCGGTGCCGGGAGACCCCTCCCGGCCTCATGGGCGCGGTCGGGATACCGGCCCCAAGGGGCCTTATCGGGCCCCCCTTGGGCTGAGAGGGGCCCAATAAGGCCCCTTCGGGCCGGTATCCCGACCGCGCCCATGAGGCCCGGAGGGGCTTCTCGGTGCCGAGAGACCCCTCCCGGCCTCATGGGCGCGGTCGGGATACCGGCCCCAAGGGGCCTTATCAGGCCCCTCTTGGGCTGAGAGGGGCCCAATAAGGCCCCTTGGGGCCGGTATCCCGACCGCGCCCATGAGGCCCGGAGGGGCTTCTCGGTGCCGAGAGACCCCTCCCGGCCTCATGGGCGCGGTCGGGATACCGGCCCCAAGGGGCCTTATCGGGCCCCTCTTGGGCTGAGAGGGGCCCAATAAGGCCCCTTGGGGCCGGTTCCCCGACCGCGCCCATGAGGCTGGGAGGGGCTTCTCGGTGCCGAGAGACCCCTCCCGGCCTCATGGGCGCGGTCGGGATACCGGCCCCAAGGGGCCTTATCGGGCCCCTCTTGGGCTGAGAGGGGCCCAATAAGGCCCCTTGGGGCCGGTTCCCCGACCGCGCCCATGAGGCTGGGAGGGGCTTCTCGGTGCCGAGAGACCCCTCCCGGCCTCATGGGCGTGGTCAGGGAACCAGCCCCAAGGGGCCTTATCGGGCCCCTCTTGGGCTGAAAGGGGCGCAATAAGGCCCCCTGGAGCCGGAAACCCGACCGCGCCCATGAGGCCCGGAGGGGCTTCTCGGTACCGAGAGACCCTTCCCGGCCTCATGGGCGCGGTCGGGTTTCCGGCTCCAAGGGGCCTTTTTGAGCCCCTCTCAGCCACTGAGAGGCCTCTTTAGGCCCCTTGGAGCCGGAAACCCGACCGCGCTCATGAGGCCCGGAGGGGCTTCTCGGTGCCGAGAGACCCTTCCCGGCCTCAAGGGCTCGGTCGGGTTTTCGGCCCGAATGGGCCTTAACGGGCCCCTTTGAGCCCAAAGGGGGGCTGAAAGACCCCACTTGGCAGATAAAGACCCATTTATAGGGTTCTTTATGCCTGATGGGCCATTTCGTCCCCTTTTACAATAAAAGGGGCCCAGATTCTGCCCCTTTGGGCCAGAAACCCGACCGCTCCACTGAGGCCCGGAAGGGGCTCTCGGTGCCGAGAAGCCCTTACGGGCCTCGAAGGCGCGGTCGGGTTTCCAGCCCAAAGGGGCAGAATATGTCGCTAGGTACCAAATCCCGACCGCGCCTTCGAGGCTGGGAAGGGTCTCTCGGTACCGAGAGCCCCTTTCGGGCCTCGAAGGCGCGGTCGGGTTTCTAGACACTTAGTCAATTTTGGGTGTTATATTGCTTCTTGATTGTTGCTGAACGAATTAGAAGTTTAGGTATGACTTGTTTAAATTTCAGATGATGACCAGTAGAACGTTACTGTCCAAGTTATTTTGACCCTCTAGGGGAGCTGCAAAGACAGGTGGCTCGTCATGTTCGGCATTGATAAGCCATTTGAATTTGCAGATCTCCTGGACGGATCGATTTTTTTGGTCAATGACGTTATTTAACGCCTCCAGGATGTGGTGTAGCTGCAATGGTGGAATGGCCTGATGAGCGTTTGTTATGGCATGACTTTGTTTCTTACGTTGTTTGGGTTTACGTCCTTTCAGATTCGGAACCATTACAACCATCGCCCTAATCAGAAGTGCGAGATGGGGCTAGACAAACTGCAGCTGATTGCGACCACCAACGTCAAGGGGATGTATAAAGTGCGTTGGCTGAAGATGTGGAACGGTTCTGATAATACCAGGGCTGCAAACAGTTTTCCGAGGACTTCGTGCAGTGAGTCTCAACTTCATGCTTGGCTGCACAAAGCATGCTTCTATGCGCTGCTGGAGGACGAGATCACGGAGAAGATTGAGCCTATCCTGCTTGAATATCCGCTTCCTGACTGGACTAAGGAAGTCAAGTCCTGGCAAGTGTACCTGAACTACTGGAAGAAGAAGGTGTGGCAAAAAGCATTTCCAACTGTCTTTGCCGGGAAACATGCATTCCAGCGGAACGACACTTGGAACCAGGTGCCTAAGGGCAATCTCATCGTCAGCCGGTTTATCTATAGGTGAGTATCAAAACCTTGGTATGCTCTTGTTTAGTTTTGTCTTTGCGCAGATGAAGAAATCTGACCCAATTCCCTCTGTTTTATAGGTACTACAGGAGGGAGTTGATGCCAAAGAAGGCGATCACGGAAGAACCAGATTGGATGGATACCCAAACTGAGCCTGGCCATGACTCGTTCATTTTCACGGAGTATCAGAAGATCACTTATCCGTCAGCGCATCTGAAGGAATGCGGTTGGTACATCGAGTGTGCGAAGACTTTCTGCCCCGCCGAGGAGGAAGATCTGAAGAAGCGACTAGGTGCCATCAACGCCACTCCGGAGGAAGTACCTGACATCGAAGAGGCTGCACCGGAGGACCCGAAAGTTGGTCAGAGGAGAAAGAAAGCGCAGGCGCAGCTAGGAAGACGGTAGCGCAGAGGACCACTGCCTCACAAGACGGTGGCACTGGTTCAGTTGCAGGGTCACCTGTTGATAACCGAAAAGGACAACGGTCCCCTAAATCTCCCAAGTCCCGACGTAGACTGGATGGACCTTCGCCATCAGGGAACTCCTCTGGGACAGATTTTACTCTGTCTCAGCCTGAGTTTCGACTGGTTGACGAACCGAAGGAGGTGGAGTACGATACTTTCGATTTGATCATGAATGGTATGATCAATAAGTCGATGTTCGATGCCGTGTACAAGTTCGCAAGCCAGTGCAACTATGGTAAATCCTGCCGGGTTTATGGGAGGAATCAGACGAAGGACGGAATGGTGGACCTTGTAGTAGCCCAGGTTCCGGACAACTCCCCGGTACCAGGCATATCAAGAACGGCCTCGGATGTCCCTAAGTGGAATGTCCTTGACAAGGACTGGTTCAAGAACACGTTCGTGTTTGCCCATACTTTCTTGCACGATGATGGCGCCCTTGTCTTTGTTTACACTGACGATAACTCCACAAGAAAGACTATCAGGTCCTTTTGCCCAAGCCTTGGGTTCAAGATGTTTAAGGAGTGGACCGGCTTCAACATACTGCCGCTTCGGGTTCCATCAAGGGTTGAGACCACTAATCTTTTTAGGGTGGGTCTTTATGTCAGATGCAATCCGGATCCCAGGGCAGCATCTCTCCCCATCGGCACTCGGAACTCTGCCTTCACTCTGAAGCCAACTCACAGTGGAGATATTGACGTTGTTAAGGGAAACGTCCTTATGAACTCGGCTAACGCCAAGACTGTGAAGATGAACGGCGATCGGCCTTGGCGTGGTCCTAAGGAACTTGATGAGTATTTCTGGGGCTGCCTCGTCTTGTCTTGCACATCCCCTGGAGGCATTGTGGTTGACCTCACGGCGGGAACAAGTACGGCCTTACAGTCTTATGATGCTGACTTTCCCGTACTTCCAGATTGTAGTTTGCCTTAATACTAACTCCCTTCTTTGTCGACTTTTGTAGGCGACTCCATACAAGTCTGTCGCAATCGTGGCCGTCACATTGTCGCTATTGAGGAGGACGAGGACATATTCAAGGAACTTCTTGCTCCGATGAGATCTGACTTGGTTCCCCGTGCACCTGCCGGGGGCCATCACAGTGACCAAGAAGACGATGACGACGACGACGACGACGATGAAGAGGATCCTCTGATACAGCTTGCAGAAGAAGATCTGGCTTACCATCCTCCGGAAATCCGACCGAAGGGCAGGCAGTGAGTGTAGTCGTCAGGTCTCGTATAAGACAGCAATTTTGAACATTTTTTGAATCTAACAGTCAGGCTTAGAATCGTCTTTTCTCAGATACTGCCTTCGTATGCAGAGTCGCCCGAGTTCCCTTGTCGCCGGTAGCTACGTTCTTCCGCATGCCTGTTTACGCTGAGCAGGCAGCAAGACACCAGGCTGCATTACCTTCCCCAAAGGAACGAAAGACGAAGCGGAGATATGACCAGGCAGTTAAGGAGTACCTACATTTGGAGGCTGCTGTTGATAATACATTGGATCTAGGTGACGAAGACTCAGAGTATTTTGATATTTACCGTCGATATTAAGACCAAACTATTTTATTGACACCAATATTTACTTAGTTTAAAATTTTGGTATTGCTGTAAAAATTTAAAAATTTAAATTTAAAGAGGAAAGGAGGGTTATGTGAACCATGATTATTGAACCAATTAGTCATGATTATGTTGGTTACTGTCCTATGTTGTACCATTCCTTGTTGCATAGGTATCCCATTAACCCATCTCCATTGGATTCCATTCTTCCAATTTTTGAATTCCAATTCTTCCCACACTTCCTATCTTTCCAATTTCTGAATTCCCCTCCCTCCCTACTACCAAAGTTCTCATACACCGGGAGACGCCAAACAGTGGAGGGGAAACAATTTAAAAATTAAAATAAAATGAGAAGTAGAACCCCCTTCTCAAAGAAGAAAAATTACAAATAAAACAAAAAAACAAAAAAAAAGAAAAGAAAAGAAAAAACAAAAACAGTGAATCACAAAGACACCCAAGAGTTAAGATTTTTTTTAAAAAAAAAAAAAAACATAGAGCCGGGACACCCACTGGGAGAGAGGGAGAGGGAGAGGGAGAGGGAGAGGGACAGGGAGAG
Source organism: Ceratodon purpureus (assembly GCA_014871385.1). NCBI lineage: Eukaryota > Viridiplantae > Streptophyta > Bryopsida > Pseudoditrichales > Ditrichaceae > Ceratodon > Ceratodon purpureus. The sequence continues at coordinate 1,689,278 of CM026428.1, forward strand.
GGAGAGGGACAGGGAGAGGGAGAGGGAGAGGGAGAGGGACATTGGAGAGGGAGAGGGACAGGGAGAGGGACAGGGAGAGGGAGAGGGACAGGGGAGAGGGACAGGGAGAGGGACAGGGAGAGGGACAGGGAGAGGGACAGGGAGAGGGAAGTGGCCGCGAGGAGAGGGACAGGGAGAGGGAGAGGGACAGGGACAGGGGATGAGAGGACAGGGAGTGGGACAGGGAGTGGCCGCGAGGGAGTGGGACAGGGAGTGAGGGAGAGGGAGAAGGAGAGGGACAGGGAGTGAGGGAGAGGGACAGGGAGTGAGAGAGAGAGGGAGAGGGAGGGGACAGGGAGTGAGGGAGAGGGACAGGGAGAGGGAGAGGGAGTGAGGGA
>CM026428.1:1699654-1842601 GCA_014871385.1 Ceratodon purpureus
TATTGTCTTCAGGAGGGAAGCTTGTATGTGAGCGGTGAGCGGAGAGCGGAGAGCGGAGAGCAGAGATTTTCTGCTCTTAGAGCGGAAAATGGAGAGCAGATTCTAAAAATGGATTTTTTTTTACTAAAAATAGAATAAAAGATGATGAAAAGAGAATCTTTTCGAATATTCCAAGGAATATTCCTTGAATGTGGGATACTTTCCGGGTTCTGTTAAAGGGTTTTTTGGGTCTGCCCACCAAGTACTGGTCTCGAAATTGTGCGGCAAGGCGTGAATGACGGGGTCTTTTGTGATTTCACTGGAATAAATGGATGACTCTGGAGCCTTTCCTCTCTCACTCTCGTTTGTTAGCTGGTGGAATGTTCAGGGTTTGGGGTGGGGTGCATACCGTTTTCGCCATGGAGGAAGTCGGTTTTGGGGTTGTATCCCTAGGTGATGAGGGTGGGCCATTTGAACCTTTTCTTGAAGATGAGGGTGACGAGTTGTTGCTGAAGCCACGACCATCGCCTCCTAAACCGGTAGAAGGTGGACATAGCGGTGGGCTTGATGTGGTGCCATGTACTGTTACGGGGGCGCTCGACAAATCGCCCACTAAGGAGGTTGAGTCCAAGTCCCTTCCAAGCCATGCTTATTCCAGGGTTGGCAGAATTCCTCCGGGGACTTATTCGAGATCCGCAATCTGTGGACGTGTGGGGTCCAGTCCAGTCATTAAAATTCCTCGGCCTGGTCGAGGTTCTTCGTCAGGTCCACGTCTGGATGAATGCGTCGTCCGTCCGATGGAAACTAAAAGTAGCTATGTAGAAATATCAAAAGGACGGCCAAGCCGCATCCGATTCATGTGATGTAATATTCTTTCAGAAAGTGCATGGTAATAAAGTAATTATTTGTGGAATAAGAATGGTGGACAAGATGTGCGACGACAATTACTCGGCCAGGTGTCACTTTTTTTTTACATTAATGGCAAATCAAATCATGTATTACTGAGTCATAGTCAGACTCGATTAAAAACAAAAGCAGTGTACCACTGCGACGTCGTAATGGTCTAAATTAGAAAGGGCAAATTCTAGACTGTCTCGTAGGGCTCCGCCAAGGGGTGTGTCAAGATTCCACTCTCGAGGAGTAACTTCACTTCGTTGAAGCTAAAGGTCGGTGCATGGATGAAAAGTTCCACATCCGGGTCACGCAGGCATACCTTTAAGAGGACGTAATACATATGCTTGCAGTATGTAAATTGAACCCTCCCACGGAACTTCGTCATTGTTTTCTTGAATGCTGGGCATGTGCAGCCGGGGAGGGAGCTGATGGTGATCTGGTATTTCGTCACATTGGGAGGAGCACCGGAGTCTAGCGCGATGATGCAGCCGTGGCCGGGATGAGGAATCATGGTGATAGACCGCAGTCGTGCTTTGAGGGAGTCGGAGGAGGCCATGGACAGCCTCTGCTGCGGATTAGGACGAGTCGCAGTCCGCTTGACAATCTTCCCGTCTCTCTTTCCAGGGTACCGGTCAGCCTCTGCAGGCACCGGAACCGAGTCTAGGTTTCGCGGAGGGGGGTCGGAGGTGAAGAGCCTCCTAGGCGAGACTGGTTTCTTCTGTGGGAGCTGAAACCCTGCCTCCTCCAAGGCAAGAATCTCACAGTCTTTCAGGTTCGTCCCAAGTTTCACAGGCCATACTGTTGGGATGGGTGGAAATCCTTCCTTTCTCGATAAATCGTACCAGTTCACCCATTTGCGCCTTGTCCCCTTCACGCACCTCTCAATGTCGTCGGGGCAGAAAAAGAAGTCCTCGGTTATGTCGAGGTTCCTCCTTCTGCTGTGCCATACACCGCTATAGGTCGGGGCAGGGGTGGGCTTAGCACCCCTGACAATCCTCTCTGTGCATTTCTTATTGGTGACGGCCCTCTGCGCCCAACAGCACTTTGCGGAAGTCTTTGGCAGTCGAGCAATGTGCCACTGCTTCACGTTCACTCTGGTCTCCTCCACAGCCGAGACGTGACGCACGCCTCCTTCGCTGAAGGGTGAAGCGATGACGGAATCCATCTGTGGCGATGGATGATGAGCAGCTTCAACCTCGCGGTCGCCTTCCTCGACGATGACCGGCATGGGAGCCACGCAAGCTCTGACAGGTCTGGTACTGACTCGAGGATGCGAGAAGTTTACCTTATCTGGCCTATGCGACTCTTCCTCAGCGCCAAGAGGCAAGTCGGGCTTGCGTTTCCGCGAACCAAACACTTCCTCCCCTGGCAGATGTGGGACACGCGTACAAAACTCATCGGCGCCAGGCATGTCCAGCATGGGGTCCTCCAAAACCTTTGGATCGCCCGTTTTCTTCGCCCTACGTTCTGCGGATCGTAGCCTCAGCTCCTTCTTGCTCGGGCCAGTACCCCCCACGTCGCCCTTTAGGTACTGGTAGTAATTCACAACCTGTAGAAAAGCACGGATAAAGTCGTCGACGGTGGCGACGTACAGATCACTGCCATTATTGCCGGATGCTTGAAGCCACTTGTTGTGGACCGTCTCCGCGAGGTTGCAGGACGGCATCTCCGCGAGTTCCGCCTCCGAGAATTTCTGAGATCCAACAACGGATGAACGATTAATGAGTCACTACGATGAGCATGTACGGGGAAAGAGAAAACAACAGTGGGTGGCGTGGTTACCTCGGTCATGAATCCACCCCATTGGCGATATCGATAATGCCAGAATGAGAGCCATAAGTCAAGTTTCGATAAGGCAGATTCGGACACTGCCCCCGCAGATGCCCACCAAGCCCTTATCCCGTGATAAAGAGCATCGGCCTCCGCCATTGATCTTGCCTTCCTGTATTGCTGACACATCTTTTTGTGTTGATCCCACAACTCTTCGGCGACGTATTTCTCGGTATGATTCACCATCGACTGGGTCCAATGAAATTGACAGGTCCTCTCCCGGTCCTCCATTTGATCTTCCTTGTTGCCATTGCCGTATACCACCCGGACCGCATTCCAATTAGCCTGGGCGCTGTCCGCCATGAAGCCCTTGAAGTTCGGCTTCTCCACGCCGTGTCTCTTCATGACTGCGTTGAGGTTCTTCCAGAACACCATCTGGGCTTCGGCGTCTTCAGATTGCATGTCGCAGCAGGCGATCGTCATGACCCGGCAGTACGTGGAGTCATACACGTGGCATGCCATGGTTGTCCAATTTCGCACGCGCTTGACGTGGTCAAACATCATCCACGAAAGCTCCAGATCCCCCGTCGGCTGCATTCTCTTCACAAGATCGACACCACTCGCGGGCCCAATCTCGGACATTTTGAACACGTAGACCTTGTCAAATTCTGACCCTTGGCCAGGGAACATGTTGTTCTGTACGAAATCCCATGTGCTGAGTCCCCGCAGCTTCGTTATGCTGTCCATCACCCCGAAACGTCTGAGGTACCTAAAAGTAACGACCTTGTTCCGAATGTTAGGCGACGCCATATCCTTGCACCTATCGAGCACCGGGTAAAGCTCCTGAACGGTGAGCGTCTTCGGTGGATCATCCTCCGATCGTAATAAAAAACTACCAATCAGGTCCTTGCTGGCCTCTAGTACAACGGCGCTCTTCGTAGCCTTGGGCGTGTTCTCGATCTGATTTTCTATCAAACTACTTATCTCGACCTTAATGTCACGGTAGTCTCCCACCTTGACAGGGTGGGTGTGGGATCCTACGTGGATGCACGCCCGTGTCCTATTGCCCTTGCCCGAAACATAAAATATCCTTGCTCTACAAGTGGCAACGCATACGGGAGGTTCCTTACATACCTTGCAGACCAAAGTGGATTCCTTCGGAGCCTCTTCACCCACAACAAACGCCTGCAACGTGCATCCGTCGAATTCGGTCTCATTCACGTCGAAGATGCGATGGTCGCGCTCAAGGTACCCGCAGTCCTTGTTCTCGCACCGCAAATGGCCCGCACATGAAGACGACCGGAAAGAGAGGCCCATATTGTTGGAGATGTTGGTGGTGATCGTCTTCGTCCACACGTGCCCATCGTACCTCTTATCCATGCCCTGCATGGACTTGGCGGCTGATCGTGAGGCAGAGGATCCGACAGGTGGCAGTTCGAAGATGACGTCGCCGTTGAACTCCGCCGGCAGATACTCCACTCTCTCATGTCGGATGGAGTCGTAGTCTAACTTCTTCAGGAGGTTCTTCTTACCCGGCCGCGCAGTAAGCTTCTTCAACAGCGATACAATACTGACGGACTCGTCCAAAGAAGGGGGCATTGCCATGAGATCCGAAGCGCGAGTGTCCACAGCCACCTTGGGACGGACAGGTTCTCTGGCGGGTAAATCTCCGGCTGACTTTCGAGTCCGCGGGCTCCCGTCATCGTCAGAGGAGAGATTGATAACCGGGGTATCTAATCCCGGCTCAACTTTTACTTTGGCAAGGAGAGGCGTCGTTGAGCCAGAGTCGGTCTTCAACTTCACGTCCACCGCTCCTGGTGTCTGGATGGTGCAAGTAGAGGACCGTCTGGGGGTCAGGATCTCGGTGGACGCAGCCATCTGGGAATCCGTGAGACCGTAGACTCTAAACCTACCAGGCGTGAGCCTCCACATCTTACAATCCCTCTCGTCCACAAATGAGACCTGGCCTAGTGTATGTGTGATCTCTCCAGTGAGCTCATCACAGATCTCCTCCTCAACGCTAATGGAGTCCTCTTGATACTGGAACCTAAGACTAAGACGCTGACATGACACAAGAGCGTACCCATCATCATCTACCCGAAACGTAAGCGGAATTCCAACGCCATGTGCGTAAAGAAAAACGGAACCTTGGAACTGAGCCGGGACAGGTAGCGCCATGGCTTAGGCAGATCAGAAAGAGCGACACAATCGACGAAGTGCAGAATTGAGAGGGTTGTTGCAGCATTTTCCACTGCATTTATACGTTTGTATTTGCTAATCTCAACTTGTCATAACAGAGACGAATGTTGAAGAGAGGATGAATACCTGACGGACTAAAAGGGGATGATGACTGGGTTTAGGGGCCCCCTATGTTTACTTGAAAGGACGATCATGCGACAAATCACCAGCCACTAGAAGGCTCTATAATAAGGACCAGCCGTCTCTTGATTGCCACTGAATATAATTAGGGCTGGTACACCGTGTCAGAGTAAATTCCCTGACATGGGAAAAAGGGGAGGGATCTGAGCCGCCAATTCTAGGAATTTTGAGTTAAGGAAATCTTTATATGGAAGGGCGCCAAAACAGTTAGCAGCGTCAAAAATAACAGTACTCATCCTGACGAGAGATATATTAAAGCAATGAGTGGCATTCTTCGGGATGTTTAGTGTGACGAGAGAGCAGGATAGTGTCACAGATGCATGTCGATGATTCAACTGAAGTGGTCGCCACTCCTGTGAGAGAGAGAAAGAGAAAGAGGAAGGGGAGAGACAAGCTGTTTTCAAACTCGAGGCAGCTGACAGCTTCGAGGATGAGACAGGCTGAGGAACGGAGGCGACGTGTTGAGGGGTTTGGCGGGACCGTGAAGGCATTGAGTAAGGACTTCGCAAAACTGCCCGTCATAGCAGTACCTCGAGTAGCAAAGGGGGGCGGGTTGTGTGAGACATCGCCATCGCAGTGTGTGACGCCGCTCCAGCAATCAATTCCCCTCACCATACCTGAGTGCTTAGAGGTACGTGTGTTAATTGTAGACATCATTAGTTTGTGCGCCCTTGCTCTTGAGGCCAGGTATAAGAAGGGGGAGAAGCTCCATGCTCAGTCTCTCTGTGCCCCCTCGTGGTGTTCTTAGCTCGCAGCCTTGCTGTGCCTGGCTTACACTGCGTTGCGGTTTTTGTGTGTGTGAGTGTAGTACAGTCAGGGTTCGGTTTAGGGTGACGTCGTTAGGGTTTGTAGGGTGCGGGTCGGTCTACATAGTTTGTCGCCATGTTTAACCCTAAGTATGGAGGGAAGTTGAAGAAGGGTAGGTCTAAGAAGGGCCATGGGGAGGAGAGGTCGTCCGGGACTGAGAAGTCACCGGCAAGTGAGAAGAAGGGTACAAAGAAGAGGTCAGGAGATGAGAGGTCATCAGAAAGCGAGAGGAAAAGTAAGAAGCGGCCAAGTAGGGAGGAGCGTCCAGAAAAGCACAAGAAGTCTAAGAAGGTTAGAATTGCGGAGTCCGCTGTCCAGCGAGAGCAGGTAAGATAGTACTCCTTGAAGTAAGGGCGGGAAAGGGTATTAGGGCATCGTCAGAGCGTCCAGTTCCACTGTATGTATCTAGGGTTTTAGAAAGGGTTCAACTCAGCTGACTACTTAGGTTGCGACACATTGTTGCAGGAAGAAGGAGAGGAGGAGGCGCAGGAGACGGCTGTGGAGGAGACGCAGGGGACAGCTGTGGAGGAGACGCAGAAGGCGGCCGTAGAAGAGACGGCGTTCGTGGCTGCTGGGCACAGGCAAGGAGGGGAGGGGCAGGACGAGAGCATGGACCTGCAGGCGACAGAGCAGTCTGGACGGGAGGAACTGGCAGGCGATGTCAACAAGGAGACGGCGATGGCCGAGGGCCAGAACGATGGTGCGGAGCATACAATGGAGAGTACACCTTCACCGAAGAGGGCGAAGACAGCCGAGGTGGAGGCGGAAGAGAAAGATCCCTTGATGGATGAAGTAGAGGAAGAGGGGGACGATGCAGAGACGCCGCCGGCTAAGCTGACATGGCCGCGGGTAAAGAAGGGGGAGGAATTGCCGGAGAACCCTCTAGGAAAGGACGAGGGTGTGACACCAGCGGAGATAGAGGCTCGGATGATCAAGGAGTTCGAGAACGATACCTTTGTTGCAGTCAACCGGAGTCGGAAACAGCCGATAGAGAAGTTCTCGAGGTTGAGAATTCCTTTATGCCGCATGGTTAGTATGCCCGAAGTCAGGCCAGTGTTGGAGTCTGAGGTCTTACGGTTGCAGAGCGAGTTCCGGTCCGGGTACAGAGTAGGGTCAGCAGTGTTCTATGTGGCTCTGACCGATTCGAATCAGAGGGAGAAGCTTGTTACAGATGAAATCAGACGGGAATGGAGTTCGGAATGGGATCAGTTGGATAATGAATTCGACCATGAATTGAATTCTGACCCGGATTTGAAGCCACTTCAAGGAAAGATGTTTTTCATTTACGATGGCAATCACCGCTACACGGCCTGGAAGCGCTACATCGATGAAGCGAAGATGGGAAACATGGAGTGGCATCGCCTTCACGAAATGCCTGATTGCTTGGTCCTTGAGATCCCTAAGATTCTTTACCCAAGTATTCTCAGGGCCATGCATTCAGTAAACAAGTAAGTACCATTCCTTGGCTAGATCTTTAAGATTTCACTCCATGCTTGGTCGTCGATTTCATTGGATTAAGTTCGTGATATCTAATATCATACCACCTGACAGGTCAAATGAGCAGGCGCATGTGAGGACAAATGTCTTGCACCAGATCGAGATGGTGCACAGGTATGGGCTGCTACCCACAACGTATTTTGAGAATATCCTCAGCAAGGAAGAGTACCTGAAGGAGAAGGCAAAGACGACCAATACTTGGTATCCATTGTCTTCAGAGACAATGGTGAACCACCTCTTCTCGGTAAATCCCTTAAACGTTTTTATTCCTGCCTGTTTTATAGATTGTGTCGAAATAATTAAAAAAACTAACTTTCTTGGTTTAATGCGGCAGGAAGAGATAGCAGGTGCAGGCGAGGAAGCATGCAATCACTACAAGCAGACGACGCCGCTGAACAAGCAAACAGGGGAGCGTTTGCGTGAGGTTATATTCAATCAGATTCTGAAGAAAAAAGAAGCCCTCAACAAGCTTTTTAGCAAGCTCCAAGCCGTCGCAAATCCGAAGAACGGGAAGGGCTTTATTGAAGAGGTATGTAGATTCTAGACTTTTTATACTTAGTGAGTTTGTTTTTCCTTATTGAGGCCCGGTTGAGGCCCTGGCTTAGGTCAGGTTTGGCAACGGGAAGCCCCTCCCAGCCTCATGGGCGCGGTCGGGGAACCGCGCGAAGGGGCCTTATCGGGCCCCTCTTGGGTTGAGAGGGGCCCGATAAGGCCCCTTGGGGCCGGTATCCCGACCGCGCCCATGAGGCTTGCAGGGGTCTCTCGGTGCCGAGAGACCCCTCCCGGCCTCACCAGCGCGGTCAAGATACCGGCCCCAAGGGGCCTTATTGGGCCCCTCTTGGGCGGAGAGGGGCCCAATAAGGCCCCTTGGGGCCGGTTCCCCGACCGCGCCCATGAGGCCCGGAGGGGCTTCTCGGTGCCGAGAGACCCCTCCCGGCCTCATGGGCGCGGTCGGGATACCGGCCCCAAGGGGCCTTATCGGGCCCCTCTTGGGCTGAGAGGGGCCCAGTAAGGCCCCTTGGGGCCGGTTCCCCGACCGCGCCCATGAGGCCCGGAGGGGCCTCTCGGTGCCGAGAGACCCCTCCCGGCCTCATGGGCGCGGTCGGGATACCGGCCCCAAGGGGCCTTATCGGGCCCCTCTTGGGCTGAGAGGGGCCCAATAAGGCCCCTTGGGGCCGGTTCCCCGACCGCGCCCATGAGGCGCGGAGGGGCTTCTCGGTGCCGAGAGACCCTTCCCGGCCTCATGGGCGCGGTCGGGTTTCCGGCTCCAAGGGTCCTTTTTGAGCCCCTCTCAGCCACTGAGAGGCCTCTTTAGGCCCCTTGGAGCCGGAAACCCGACCGCGCCTTCGAGGCCCGGAGGGGCTTCTCGGTACCGAGAGACCCTTCCCGGCCTCATGGGCGCGGTCGGGTTTCCGGCTCCGAGGGGCCTTTTTGAGCCCCTCTCAGCCACTGAGAGGCCTCTTTAGGCCCCTTGGAGCCGGAAACCCGACCGCGCCTTCGAGGCCCGGAGGGGCTTCTCGGTACCGAGAGACCCTTCCCGGCCTCATGGGCGCGGTCGGGTTTCCGGCTCCGAGGGGCCTTTTTGAGCCCCTCTCAGCCACTGGGAGGCCTCTTTAGGCCCCTTGGAGCCGGAAACCCGACCGCGCCTTCGAGGCCCGGAGGGGCTTCTCGGTGCCGAGAGACCCTTCCCGGCCTCAAGGGCGCGGTCGGGTTTTCGGCCCGAAGGGGCCTTAACGGGCCCCTTTGAGCCCAAAGGGGGGCTGAAAGAGCCCACCAGGCAGATAAAGAACCCATTTATAGGGTTCTTTATGCCTGATGGGCCATTTCGTCCCCTTTTACAATAAAAGGGGCCCAGATTCTGCCCCTTTGGGCCAGAAACCCGACCGCTCCACTGAGGCCCGGAAGGGGCTCTCGGTGCCGAGAAGCCCTTACGGGCCTCGAAGGCGCGGTCGGGTTTCCGGCCCAAAGGGGCAGAATATGTTGCTAGGTACCAAATCCCGACCGCGCCTTCGAGGCTGGGAAGGGTCTCTCGGTACCGAGAAGCCCTTTCGGGCTTCGAAGGCGCGGTCGGGTTTGTAGACACTTAGACAATTTTGGGTGTTATATTGCTTCTTGATTGTTGCTTTACGAATTAGAAGTTTAGGTATGATGTGTTTAAATTTCAGATGATGACCAGTAGAACGTTACTGTCCAAGTTATTTTGACCCTCTAGGGGAGCTGCAAAGACAGGTGGCTCGTCATGTTCGGCATTGATAAGCCATTTGAATTTGCAGATCTCCTGGAAGGATCGATTGTTTTGGTCAATGACGTTATTTAACGCCTCCAGGATGTGGTGTAGCTGCAATGGTGGAATGGCCTGATGAGCATTTGTTATGCCATGACTTTGTTTCTTACGTTGTTTGGGTTTACGTCCTTTCAGATTCGGAACCATTACAACCATCGCCCTAATCAGAAGTGCGAGATGGGGCTAGACAAACTGCAGCTGATTGCGACCACCAACGTCAAGGGGATGTATAAAGTGCGTTGGCTGAAGATGTGGAACGGCTCTGATAATACCAGGGCTGCAAACAGTTTTCCGAGGACTTCGTGCAGTGAGTCTCAACTTCATGCTTGGCTGCACAAAGCATGCTTCTATGCGCTGCTGGAGGACGAGATCACGGAGAAGATTGAGCCTATCCTGCTTGAATATCCGCTTCCTGACTGGACTAAGGAAGTCAAGTCCTGGCAAGTGTACCTGAACTACTGGAAGAAGAAGGTGTGGCAAAAAGCATTTCCAACTGTCTTTGCCGGGAAACATGCATTCCAGCGGAACGACACTTGGAACCAGGTGCCTAAGGGCAATCTCATCGTCAGCCGGTTTATCTATAGGTGAGTATCAAAACCTTGGTATGCTCTTGTTTAGTTTTGTCTTTGCGCAGATGAAGAAATCTGACCCAATTCCCTCTGTTTTATAGGTACTACAGGAGGGAGTTGATGCCAAAGAAGGCGATCACGGAAGAACCAGATTGGATGGATACCCAAACTGAGCCTGGCCATGACTCGTTCATTTTCACGGAGTATCAGAAGATCACTTATCCGTCAGCGCATCTGAAGGAATGCGGTTGGTACATCGAGTGTGCGAAGACTTTCTGCCCCGCCGAGGAGGAAGATCTGAAGAGACGACTAGGTGCCATCAACGCCACTCCGGAGGAAGTACCTGACGTCGAAGAGGCTGCACCGGAGGACCCGAAAGTTAGTCAGAGGAGAAAGAAAGCGCAGGCGCAGCTAGGAAGACGCGTAGCGCAGAGGACCACTGCCTCACAAGACGGTGGCACTGGTTCAGTTGCAGGGTCACCTGTTGATAACCGAAAAGGACAACGGTCCCCTAAATCTCCCAAGTCCCGACGTAGACTGGATGGACCTTCGCCATCAGGGAACTCCTCTGGGACAGATTTTACTCTGTCTCAGCCTGAGTTTCGACTGGTTGACGAACCGAAGGAGGTGGAGCACGATACTTTCGATTTGATCATGAATGGTATGATCAATAAGTCGATGTTCGATGCGGTGTACAAGTTCGCAAGCCAGTGCAATTATGGTAAATCCTGCCGGGTTTATGGGAGGAATCAGACGAAGGACGGAATGGTGGACCTTGTAGTAGCCCAGGTTCCGGACAACTCCCCGGTACCAGGCATATCAAGAACGGCCTCGGATGTCCCTAAGTGGAATGTCCTTGACAAGGACTGGTTCAAGAACACGTTTGTGTTTGCCCATACTTTCTTGCACGATGATGGCGCCCTTGTCTTTGTTTACACTGACGATAACTCCACAAGAAAGACTATCAGGTCCTTTTGCCCAAGCCTTGGGTTCAAGATGTTTAAGGAGTGGACCGGCTTCAACATACTGCCGCTTCGGGTTCCATCAAGGGTTGAGACCACTAATCTTTTTAGGGTGGGTCTTTATGTCAGATGCAATCCGGATCCCAGGGCAGCATCTCTCCCCACCGGCACTCGGAACTCTGCCTTCACTCTGAAGCCAACTCACAGTGGAGATATTGACGTTGTTAAGGGAAACGTCCTTATGAACTCGGCTAACGCCAAGACTGTGAAGATGAACGGCGATCGGCCTTGGCGTGGTCCTAAGGAACTTGATGAGTATTTCTGGGGCTGCCTTGTCTTGTCTTGCACATCTCCTGGAGGCATTGTGGTTGACCTCACGGCGGGAACAGGTACGGCCTTTCAATCTTATGACATTGTCTTTCCCGTACTTCCAGATTGTAGTTTGCCTTAATACTAACTCCCTACTTTGTCGACTTTTGTAGGCGACTCCATACAAGTCTGTCGCAATCGTGGCCGTCACATTGTCGCTATTGAGGAGGACGAGGACATATTCAAGGAACTTCTTGCTCCGATGAGATCTGACTTGGTTCCCCGTGCACCTGCCGGGGACCATCACAGTGACCAAGATGACGATGACGACGACGACGACGACGATGAAGAGGATCCTCTGATACAGCTTGCAGAAGAAGATCTGGCTTACCATCCTCCGGAAATCCGACCGAAGGGCAGGCAGTGAGTGTAGTCGTCAGGTCTCGTATTAGACAGCAATTTTGAACATTTTTTGAATCTAACAGTCAGGCTTAGAATCGTCTTTTCTCAGATACTGCCTTCGTATGCAGAGTCGCCCGAGTTCCCTTGTCGCCGGTAGCTACGTTCTTCCGCATGCCTGTTTACGCTGAGCAGGCAGCAAGACACCAGGCTGCATTACCTTCCCCAAAGGAACGAAAGACGAAGCGGAGATATGACCAGGCAGTTAAGGAGTACCTACATCTGGAGGCTGCTGTTGATAATACATTGGATCTAGGTGACGAAGACTCAGACTATTTTGATATTTACCGTCGATATTAAGACCAAACTATTTTATTGACACCAATATTTACTTAGTTTAAAATTTTGGTATTGCTGTAAAAATTTAAAAATTTAAATTTAAAGAGGAAAGGAGGGTTATGTGAATCATGATTATTGAACCAATTAGTCATGATTATGTTGGTTACTGTCCTATGTTGTACCATTCCTTGTTGCATAGGTATCCCATTAACCCATCTCCATTGGATTCCATTCTTCCAATTTTTGAATTCCAATTCTTCCCACACTTCCTATCTTTCCAATTTCTGAATTCCCCTCCCTCCCTACTACCAAAGTTCTCATACACCGGGAGACGCCAAACAGTGGAGGGGAAACAATTTAAAAATTAAAATAAAATGAGAAGTAGAACCCCCTTCTCAAAGAAGAAAAATTACAAATAAAACAAAAAAACAAAAAAAAGAAAAGAAAAGAAAAAACAAAAACAGTGAATCACAAAGACACCCAAGAGTTAAGATTTTTTTTAAAAAAAAAAAAAAACATAGAGCCGGGACACCCACTGGGAGAGAGGGAGAGGGAGAGGGAGAGGGAGAGGGACAGGGAGAGGGAGAGGGACAGGGAGAGGGAGAGGGAGAGGGAGAGGGACATTGGAGAGGGAGAGGGACAGGGAGAGGGACAGGGAGAGGGAGAGGGACAGGGAGAGGGACAGGGAGAGGGGACAGGGAGAGGGACAGGGAGAGGGACAGGGAGAGGGACAGGGAGAGGGAGTGGCCGCGAGGGAGAGGGACAGGGAGAGGGAGAGGGACAGGGACAGGGAGAGGGACAGGGAGTGGGACAGGGAGTGGCCGCGAGGGAGTGGGACAGGGAGTGAGGGAGAGGGAGAAGGAGAGGGACAGGGAGTGAGGGAGAGGGACAGGGAGTGAGAGAGAGGGAGAGGGAGAGGGACAGGGAGTGAGGGAGAGGGACAGGGAGAGGGAGAGGGAGTGAGGGAGAGGGACAGGGAGAGGGAGAGGGAGTGAGGGACAGGGAGTGAGGGAGAGGGAGTGGGAGAGGGAGAGGGACAGGGACAGGGACAGGGACAGGGAGCGAGGGAGAGGGAGAGGGATAGGGAGTGAGGGAGAGAGGAGTGACCGCGAGGGAGAGGGAGAGGGACAGGGAGTGAGGGAGAGGGAGGGGGGGAGGGACAGGGAGAGAGGGAGGGAGAGGGGGGGGGGAGAGGGAGAGAGGGAGGGAGAGAGGGAGAGGGAGAGGGACAGGGAGTGAGGGAGAGGAGAGGAGAGGGAGAGGGAGAGGGACAGGGAGTGAGGGAGAGGGAGAGGGAGAGGGACAGGGAGTGAGGGAGTGGGGAGAGGGACAGGGAGTGTGGGAGAGGGAGGGGGGGAGGGACAGGGAGAGAGGGAGGGAGAGGGGGAGGGAGAGGGAGAGAGGGAGGGAGAGAGGGAGAGGGAGAGGGACAGGGAGTGAGGGAGAGGGAGAGGGAGAGGGAGAGGGAGAGGGACAGGGAGTGAGGGAGAGGGAGAGGGAGAGGGACAGGGAGTGAGGGAGTGGGAGAGGGACAGGGAGTGTGGGAGAGGGACAGGGAGAGAGAGGGAGAGGGAGAGGGACAAGGGGAGGGACAGGGAGAGAGGGAGAGGGAGTGGGGGAAGGACAGGAAGAGAGGGAGAGGGAGAGGGAGAGGGAGAGGGAGAGGGAGAGGGACAAGGGGAGGGACAGGGAGAGAGGGAGAGGGACAAGGGGAGGGACAGGGAGAGAGGGGAGAGGGAGAGGGAGGGAGAGGGACAGGGAGAGAGGGACAGGGAGAGGGAGAGGGGGAGGGACAGGGAGAGAGGGAGAGGGAGAGGGACAAGGGGAGGGACAGGGAGAGAGGGAGAGGGAGAGGGACAAGGGGAGGGACAGGGAGAGAGGGAGAGGGAGAGGGAGAGGGGGAGGGACAGGGAGAGGGAGAGGGAGTGACCGCGAGGGAGAGGGAGAGGGACAGGGAGTGAGGGAGAGGGTGAGGGAGAGGGACAAGGGGAGGGACAGGGAGAGAGGGAGAGGGAGAGGGACAAGGGGAGGGACAGGGAGAGAGGGAGAGGGAGTGGGGGAAGGACAGGAAGAGAGGGAGAGGGAGAGGGAGAGGGAGAGGGAGAGGGAGAGGGACAGGGAGTGAGGGAGAGGGAGAGGGACAGGGAGAGGGAGTGACGGCGCGGGAGAGGGAGAGGGAGAGGGAGCGGGAGTGACCGCGAGGGAGAGGGACAAGGAGAGGGACAGGGGTCGGGAGTCGCGTCGGGACAGGGAGACGGGGGGGGGGTAGGGAAGGAGGGTGGGTGGTCTTCCAAAAAAAAGTGTGTCTCGGAACTCTCTTAGACCCAGGAGGGGGGGGCCTGCCGATTCCCACAGAGAGTACTATGTGGGGGAAGGGTTCCTCGGGAGCCCAAGGGGACTCCTTGTCCCCCGTCGCGGCGGGACTCCCTGTCCCTGCTCGCGGCGGGACTCTTTGTCCCGCGTCGCGGCGGGACTCCCTGTCCCTGCTCGCGGCGGGACTCTTTGTCCCGCGTCGCGGCGGGACTCCCTGTCCCTGCTCGCGGCGGGACTCTTTGTCCCGCGTCGCGGCGGGACTCCCTGTCCCTGCTCGCGGCGGACTCTTTGTCCCGCGTCGCGCCTGGGGAGTGGGGACTCGGGTCTCGGGACTCGGGTGTTGGGCCTCGGGACTCAAGACTCGGGACTCGGGACTTGGGACTTGGGACTTGGGACTTGGGACTCGGGTCTCGGGACTCGGGTCCCGGGACCCGTTTAATTTACAGAACCAAAGCATAAATAAGAATAAAAAAATAGAAGTAAAAACATTAAACAAATAGCATAATAAAGGGAAAGAAAAGGAAATTAAAAATATAAATTAAAGATTAAAATGATCAAAAAATTTAAGATTAAAGACATAACAACTTTAAGGTTGTCGTTATAACTCGCATTTATAGTACTTACAAAATGGTACACGGTTTTCAAAAACATCTACAAAAGGGCGTTGAACCTGCCAACGAGGCGCCACTCCGCTAAGCAACACGGTACCTCAATAATTTGCACACATTCCTAGCCAATTTCTAGGCTACCACCTACAAATGTCTAGGCTACACCATCCTCAACTACATCTGATTTGTTTTCCGGGGGCTATGATCTCCACCACATCCGTTGCATCTTCCTCCAACTTCCGCCTATAAGCCTGTGCCGCCTCCTGATCTTCGAAGCCCAACCAATGGAGATGAGAATCGGAATCATAGTCTTCAGCATCATCCATCTGCATATGGACAGTCTCCCCTTCATATTCAACGATGGTGAGAATGAGTGTATCTCCCCTACGACCATAAGGCACCCATTGCGCTCCATCAAAATTTCCCTCCTCCTCCGACACCTCCTCCTTCGGCACCTCCACCTTGGGCATCTCCACCTTTGGCACCTCCACATTCGGCACCTCCTCCTTCGGCACCTCCACCTTCGGCATCTCCACCTTTGGCACCTCCACCTTCGGCACCTCCACCATAGATCCTCCAGAACTGGATTCTCCCCTTCCCCTCTTCTTGCCAATAGTCTTCGAGCACTGCCCCTTGGAAGCCACCTTCACCACCTTGCGAACCATCTTGAGAAAAAGGAGGGAGAGGAGAGGAGGAAGGAAGAGAAGATTGAGGGAGAAGAGAGAAGAAGAGAGGGAGAGGAGGGAAGAGTCCGAATGGAGAGGAGAGAGTGAGAGAGAGAGTGAGAGAGAGAGTGAGAGAGAGAGAGTGAGAGAGAGAAGTGAGGAGAGAAGTGTGAGTTGTGAGGGGGAGTGGGACCCCTTATATGGGCCCCACCGAGCCCCCTCGGCCGCCTCCACTTTCCAGGGCTCGGAGGCGGCTCCCTCCCAACCCTGGGAGAAGCCCTCCCTCCTTAGGGTTGGGAAGGTCGCTCCTTCCCAATCACAAGGAAGGGAGCCCCCACCTAGGGTTGGAAGGGCGCCACCCTTCCAACCCTCTAGGGAGGAGAAGAGGCCGCCGCCTTCCTTAGGGGCGGTGGCCACCCTAAGGCGGCCTCGCCCTAAGGCGGCCTCGCCCTAAGGCGGTGGCCACCCTAAGGCGGCCTCGCCCTAAGGCGGTGGCCACCCTAAGGCGGCCTCGCCCTAAGGCGGTGGCCACCCTAAGGCGGCCTCGCCCTAAGGGCTCTCGGTACCGAGAGCCCCCATGGTGATGGGGCTCTCGGTACCGAGGGCCCCTAGTGGGGACTCTCGGTACCGAGAGCCCTATCACCATGGGGGCTCTCGGTACCGAGGGCCCCCTGCGGCCATAGGGCTCTCGGCACCGAGAGCCCTATGATCGCAGGGGGCCCTCGGTACCGAGAGCCCCCATGGTGATAGGGGCTCTCGGTACCGAGGGCCCCCTGCGATCATAGGGCTCTCGGTGCCGAGAGCCCTATGGCCGCAAGGGGCCCTCGGTACCGAGACCCCCTATGAAGGGGCTCTCGGTCACGGGCGCCCCTAGCGGCCATAGGGCTCTCGGCACCGAGAGCCCTCTTCAATGGGCGTCATGGTGAGAGGGCCCCTTTATGAAGGGGCCCTCTCACCCTGACCTAACCCTGGGTGAGGGGGGCGCCCCTTGCGGCGCCCCCTTCTCTGACCTAACCCTGGGTGAGAGGGGCGCCCTTTATAAGGGCGCCCCTCCTCCCCATTCCTCACAATCTCTCCTCCCTCCCTTCTCATACTCTCTCCTTTCTCTGCTCTCCCCTCCTCTCATTCTTCTCCCTCTTTGATTCTCTTTTAGTTTTTCCGAACTTCAGGATGGAGCGGCCGCAGTCGGAGGTGGAGATGAAGAGCTTCTTTGGGGACGTGCGTTTCATCGGAGTCATTCTGGAGATTGAGGCTGAGGTGGAGGAGTACTCTCGAATTCTGAGGGAGAACATCGTGTACTCCAAGGACCTCACTGCAATTTGGAACTATGAGGCAGGCGTTGCGTTTTCTCGACTTGTCGACATCTGCAAGTACACCTGGGAGCCGCCATCCGCAGAGCTAACCCGTATCCGGGGTTCTTCTAGATTTAGCTTGTCCTAGCTTTGGTGTAGCTTGTAATTAAAGACCAGATTTGTCCCTATTGTGCTAGCGCCGGTCGGCCAATTTCATGTACAAGTTTCATCATCAATTAATGGAGAGGCACAATTGAACAAGATGAGAGCATGCGCCTTCATTGTTCTGGATCCGCAAGTTTCTTAGCTAATTGCTTAGTATGTGGTATGTCCATTGCATTTTGTTATCAGGTTTCAAGCATAATTGGAAGTTACTTTTTGTGTTGATTTTGGTGGATGATAATGTGCAAGCAGGTTCAAAGGTATGGAAGGGTTTAGATATGGAGGGGATGGTATACAACCTCTAAATCATGAGGTCATGATGACGTCAGCCCTAATTTTTGTACTAGAAAGAGAGTATGTCTCCACATGTGACATCTTTTTTTATGCGGATGTGTTCACAACACCCTAAACCTAGGGTGACATCTCTTAAAAATATTTCAAAATATGAGCTTAAAATGCGCAGTCTAAGGCGACACTAAACCCTGAACTAGTCCTAAAATTTCCAATTTTCTGCTCTCCGGTTTCTGCTCTCCGCTCTCCGCTCTCCGCTCTCCGCTCACATACGACCTTTCCCCACTGGGAAGGTATGTTACGTTGATTTGTAACTCTCATTCAAGTCACGTAATTGGTTTCATACATTATTTATTGATTTGTAGTTCACGTTAGGAAGAGACTTGTTCCTGCTTGAATGTTTACCGCTGTTAATATTCCAGTCATTTCTTGTATTTTATTCCGATTAGAGTCATGATTACTAATCGAGTACCTAGTATTTAGAGAACTTGATCTAGGGTAAAGGGACCTTAAGCAGTCGGTATAGAAGGCACATGAGCCCATCGAGGCTGCATTCCGAAACCCTGGTTCACTAGGTAATGCTCGGCCGCGAGGCTTCCACTTCCCTGCAAGATCTGGAAATTGCCAGCTTCTAATATCGCAATCACTGAATATGTTCTAATAAAGTGGAATTCTTCTGCAGGAAGGGAATTCGCAGGAAGAGGCTTCGCAGGAAGGGGATTCGCAGGAAGGGGCTCGGCAAGAAGGAGCTCTGCAATATCGACAGGGGCGGCGTGAACCCCAGATTCAGAAGTCGGATTCGCATTCCTCCTGCCCTAAGCAGTCTCAAAGGATGGCGGACGCAGGCCCCTCAAGCGAAGGACGTGAAGAGATTCCACTCGATGTACACCAGGTATTTTGACCAGCAAGGATTTGTTTCCTGCTTTCCCTTCAATTAGCTCTTGATCATGCATAAGTAGAACCCAGAATGCAATCGTGGTAGTTGGTCCACTGGGTACTCTTTTCAAGCGTTGACCTCGATAATGAGACAGAGATTAGGTGTGCTCGGAGAGGAACATAGTGGTTCTCATTTCGTGATCAGGTCCATCGTTGTCGTGAGTTCTAGCTTTGTTTGTGAACTACCAACCTAGGGTTCTTGTTCTGCATTTTATGTCTTTGTTCCTTTGTCAAATTCCAGGCAAACTTCCGAACATTCTCCCATCCTCTTCTTGGATTCGAATCTGGGTGCAGAATTCTATGATGATAATTAGGTATAAATGAATGGTGGACAATCTAAATGGATCTCAAAACTATGGTATGCTCCGAGCACACTTGAAGAAGCAAGCTCGTGAACTGATTTTGTGTTCAATGTAACTAAGTATTTAGCACTTCTTCAAGCCGATTAGTCAAACCTAGCATCCTGTCCTGGCAGCAGTTGGCCTGAATTGAGTTCACAAGTACATTGCTCGGGGCTGACCATACGTTCATGGTCTTCTCTTTTGTCCTCTTCCAAGGCCATGGTATTTCACCTGTCCACCTGTACGAAGTGTGCTCGGGGTTCACCAGGGTCTCGTGGCCACTTATTTGAGATTGTCAATATCCGAGTAGCCTCTCTAGGCCTTATTCAAATGAGTGCTCGGGGTTGGGCTCAATGAAACAGCCTCCTAATCTGAAGTAGTTTGTGGTAGTCCTCTTCTTCGTCACTTGCATTCATAGATTCCACATGCCCTTTTGAAGTCAACTTGTTGGGCTATTGCATTGATTAACAAGTCTTTGTTTCTTTGAAATACAAATTTGAATGCGAATTTTAATGATAGTAACCAGGTAGAAATGACCTGGGCGACAAGTCAAACGGACCTCAAGACTATGGATTGCTCCGAGCACACTTTGAGAAGCAAGTCCGTGAGTCGATCCTGGGTTACATCTAGCATAGTCTGGAGCACTGCTCCCTGCCGATAAGTCAACCCTTGCCTCTTGTCCTGGCAGTTGTTTGGGCTGAACTAAGTAGTCTAGTACATTGCTTGGGGCTGAGACATGTCACTCGGACCTTCTGCTTTTATCATTTTGATGGGCTAATCATTCACCTGTCCACCTGTACGAAGTATGCTCGGGGGTGACCATGGTTTTCTGGCCCACTAACCTGACACCGTGAAAAGCCGACTACTCACAGAAGTCTTTGTCTCATAGGAGTGCTCGGGGCTGAGCTCACTAATACAGCCTTCCATTGGGGGAAAGTTCGTACGTGAGCGGAGAGCGTAGAGCGGAGAGCGGTGAGCGCAGAATGGAGAGCACAGAATTGAGAATTAGGAAAATTTTCAAAAGCAAAGTAGACCCTATAACCGTGGAAAATTACTAAAATAAGGCTTAATTTTGACACTTTTTTTAGAAAAAGAGTATATTACCGTGGAAATTAGGGTTATCTCTGGTAAGAATTTATTACGTTTGTTCTCTAAGATACAAATTAGGGCTGATGTCATGATGACGTCATGCATACATTCCTGTAGATTTGTCAACGGTTTAGGCAAGATACAATGATCAGGCGTTCAGTTTTAGATCAAACACATAATTCTTTCATAGGATTATGTAAATGCACAAGGAAAAAAACAAATATCACAGAACATAAAGGAGGCAAGGTTTGAAAACTTCCTAGAATATTTCAAAATTCGTGTATAATATCTTGACTGCTGAAACCAAGATATACCTTGTCAGAGTCCTTGTCTTCATCGAAGATTACTCTCTCTTCCTAGGCAGCGAAGCATCTGAATTTGAGTGATAGAAGTAGGAGATTTTCATCATGAAACAACACTTGGTAAGCTGGGTTCCAGAGAAGGAGGTCACTCTTGGTTTCATGAGCTTGTCTCTAGGTGGCGTATTTGGATAGTGACACAGTCCTTGGCATGCTGTGCTGTATGCGAAGGTAGCGTATGAGTTCGGGGATGTCAATATGCAAGCTTGAGTGTAACGTTTGAAGACTACAAGAATTCAGTGTGTTGCGCGATGCCGAAGGTGTGTAATGCGAGATCCAGGAGGACGAGAGCGGCTGTAGGTTTGCCCCCAAAGGCACCGGCGAGTTATGAGGAGCTGCGGCCGTGGCTGTTGGAGGTGGAGCGCGCTAGAGAACGAGGCATGGACCTGCCACCGTTTAGGCACATCGGAAGCCTCCATGTTGGTGAAGGTGAATGGCGTTGGACAGTGCTTTGTACCAATGAGCTTCTCCGTATTATGGAGTTGTCCCTAATCCCGTATCCCTTGCTATCGAACGTCGATGAGAATCCAGTTGTTCAGCTGCCCGAAGTGATCATATCGGATGGCGAAACTTGCTGGTTTGATATGGACAAGAGTTGGACTGTATATCCTTCGAAGGATTAGTACTGTGAAGTCTAGTGGGGTGTTCGAATACATTACTTTAGATGTGGTACCTCATTGGATCTAGATACGAGTATTCCACCATGATGGTTTTAGATAATATAGATGATTCTAGGAATAAGAGAACTCGAAACCAACTAAAAGAGATGGTCTTCAAAGTTCGTGGAATATTTCAGAGTTCATGTAGAATAATGGAGTAGCAGAAACCAAGATGTACACCAAGTCAAGAATAGGTAACATGGTTAGGAAATGTGGGATTTTGAATGGTTAAAATATAAGTTACAGCGCAATTTAAATTTTGAGCATTTCTTTTGTAACATTTCATTCTTCATATTATATTTTGAGCATTACAGTTGTGACATTTCATCCTCTACATAGGAGGAGACGATTTGGAAATGAGAATCGTAACAAGTATAGAGTCAGGGTAGTAGAGTAGACGAAGGATTACGCAATGAACTCCAATTAAATCAAAGCAAATCCAATAAAAACAATGAAAGACGGAAGCCTCCTTCAAACTCAAAACATGCTACCATCGCTACTTCCACTCTCAGAACTAGATGACTCTGAATCTCCTTCTACCGCCTCGTCATCGACGAATAGAAGGGCTCTGTGATCAAAAGTAGTTGGCCGACTAGGAACATATGTAAGGGCTCCAGATTGAAACGCCTGTGCTAAGTCCTCTGCGTAGTGCGGAAGTATGAAAGGCTGAATTGGGCTGGAATGAAGACGCCAGGATGGAGTGGACACTGATGTTGGCCCACGTGGCGGTGTTGCTGAAACTACTCTGCAATAGAGAACGGACTGTGGTTACATCGAGTACGTAGAGCTGCAAAGACAAGTAAAGCATGGATAATTTGAACAAAGAATAGAAGACTTACACCACTTATCAGGTCTTGGTCTCTTTGGAGGCGCTTCGTCTGTTGCTGCCGGCCTTGGATGTTTAGGAGGGCCCATGGCGGATGGTTTGAGAAGGGCGTTGAATATGGCTTCGTCTTCCTCAAAAGCGAGAATGTGGCGACCAGTAGCCTGGGCAGCCTTGATGGAGGCTCCTGAAACTCGGAGAGATACAAAGAAATGAGAAACTGTGGTAAAAACGAGAAGAATAATTCAGCAAAGATATGCATGAAGAGTTACCTGTCCCAGCATTCCAATCAACAACTATGTCGCCGGGCTTCGACAGCTCCTCAAGTATGCCCTGCATCATCTCGATGGATTTCTCCCTTGGGCCTCTCCACGGCACCTCCCCATTCATGAGCTGCGAATCCACATCGGTCAAGTTGAAAATGGCATCACTCTCGGTAATGTTGAGGAGCCCATGTATCAGGTCTTCCTTCTTCGTCTGGAAGGAGAAAGTACTGCCACTACGAACGTAGACGCGAATCCAGAATCGCATAGTCTGCAGTCAAGCAAAACAAGTGAGTAAAATGAAGCGGAAGGGTTATCAGTAAGCGAAGAGAAGGGCATGTTCAGGAAAAGTACCAAGTTCTCGGGGTTCGTAGGAGAAGTCAGGCCGAGTACATTGACACCCCACCAGTCCTTGAACAGCACGTATCCACCATTAGCAGCTTCTTCCTCGATATCCTTAGCCAGCTTCTGATCAGTGTTGTAGATGAGGCAGATGGCACCATCTTTTTGCAGGAAATCATCTGCAAAATGGAAGATGTCGTACAAATAATCCTTGTAGCGAGAGTTCCAAGGCGGAATACTCGTGGGGGGAACGGAAACGGATGGGACGGGAAGATTCTCAGGGATGTCGGCAATGATCAAGTCGACTCCCAGATGGTCCTCTTGTTTGCACCGGTCCCCAACTATGTTTTCGCGGCCTGCTCCAAACTTGAGGAAACAAAAAAGCAGAGTTAGTAACTACATAGCGAGTAGAGGTGGCAGAATCCATTAAATGTCAAAATATAGGAACAAACCTTGCGAATGAAGTCTTGAGTCTTGATCCAATCCGGGTCGCCACCTTTTCTCTCCTGTCTCCTATTTCGCCGTAACATGGAATCCACAGATGAGTTGAAGACGGAAACATGTGTGGAAATCGAAGCTCCAGCGGAAGAAGGTGGTTGAGGATATAGTTTGGCCTTCCTCTGCTGAAGGAGACCTCTGGTGATCTCCGAAGCACTAATCGATGAAGGAGCCGGCGAAGAAGCTGGAGAAGGGTTGGTAACGACGACACCCGGAGACGGCTCTGGTGCCTTCTCAGCTGGCGCGGAAGACTCCGCACCAGTTTGCTGTGATGCCTCCGAACGAGAACGCAGAGATTTCAGTCGCCTTCCTCTCCCTCTCTTCGGTGGTGGAGCAGAAGACTGATCCTGCTCTCCTTCACGACCTTCTGCATCATCCACGGAGTCCTCCACCACAACCTCACCCCCATCGTGTAGAGTCTTGACGTCTACCTCTGAGTCAATCGTGAAACCACGAGAGCAGTCAAGATACCAGCATCCTTCAAGCAAGTGAGGATTTTTGTACCTTTTCAGCTGTTTCGGAGAGTACATACACTGGTCCGAGGTTCTCGACGTCCAAGCAGTAAAGAATGCAGGCAGTTGATGAACTTTAAGTGCCCCCTTCAGAACAAGCTCTCGCTTAAAGTACCTAAGGAAACCAATATGAAGAAGGGTTGTATGAGAAAGATATGTAGAGCTCATTATGGAAATTGAATTTGACAAAGGAATGTATCGTACCGGTAAATAACCCGCTTGACGACCTCCGCGGTTCCAGGGAATTTAGCAAAGTTGGATTTCTTGTCGAACACCTTCTCAGCATTCTTTCCAACGAATGTAGGAAAGGCCTTGTCCCATAACAGAATACGTGAACTCTCGACATAATCGCCCGGCTGTTGTACATCAGGAAATGCCTTCCAATTGATAACGAGGTTCTCCCCCTTGCACATGCCCTCGACTTCGTGGATGACGGCTTCCTCCAACTAATATACAGAATACGTATCAGTAGTAGTGACAAAGAATACGCATCAATAGTAGTGACAAAGAAATGAGGGACAGAGGAATGGATCAAGTCTTTGAAACGGTTCATGAATGAAACTCACCCCGGCCCAGAACGAAGCTTTGTTCAACCATGGGTCGAAATCCGTGTCCTTGAATTCAGATGGCGGAAATCTGTAAGACTTTCGAGAATTCGGAGATGAGTTCCACCACCTCAACCAACGAGCCTTGTACTTGGCGTCAACGGCCGCTGGAACAACCTTCTGAAGCTTATCGAGTGACATCTCAGGTTTATTGTTGTCACTGTAATGGCGATTAATCTGAAAGAAGTAGAGAAAATTTAGAGAATATGAATACGAAGACAAACAAGAGATAAACATTCTGCAGTCTACCACGGTAAGAGTATAACCTCATTGAGGAAGTCGTCACCGTTCTTGGGATTTGCAATTGTCAAGTACTTCGTGAAGTCCTTCTTCTTAATGGATTCGACCATGTTGTTTCTAGCTGCAGTCATGGCATCCCAAACACCTGCTGCTGTTTGGTCTTCAATGGCTGTTTTCTCCTTGTACATTCTTGCAGCTTCGTCTGAGGCCGCCACAATTTCTCTCTGGAAAACATAGTTATCCCCCTTTTTAGTTCGCAGACCAAAAAAAATCAATTGTAGAATGAAAGTGTGAGATAGGATGGATCAAGTGCTTACACGATAAAGAAACGCGATGAAGACTTTGGTTGGCAAGGTAAACCAGGATGGAATAGCTGGTTTGTGATTCAAAGATAATTGGTACTCCTCTGCTGTGAGGAGATCCTTGAATTCCTCCAATTTCATCACACCAAAGGAGCGAATTCGGTAAAGTTTAGCCGGAAGATTGCTCTTAACATGATCATTTTCTGTAGACCTGCACGAATAGACGGTATTAAGTAGAATGGAAGAACATGAAGACGCCTGATTAAATTAGAGGGGGTTCATATTCTCACCAATTGATGTCGTGCATGGCATGAAGAAGGTTTCCCACATGTCCGCGTGGGTCAAGAACAATGCAGTGCACAGAGATGTGCCACGCAGGATCTTCGCAGTGATGGTTGTTGATATGTCTGTACCAGGCAGCAAGTCGATGGTTACCTTCCCAGACATAGAACATCTTCCCAGAAAACTCCTTCAAATCCGAGTCGGCCAAGAGCTCATCCTCGAAAGCATCATTCGCTTTTTGCCAACAAGGGCTCCACTCAGCCTTGGTCTCCTCAGTGACGTCGGCTGTCTTCTCTTCGTGGTTGTACAAGGAAATGTACATGACTCTGTCTCCATCCCTGTAGCCTTTCACAAACTCTCGCTCCAAATGTTGAACTCCCATTTCTCCCACAGGTCTTACTTTTGCCATAGAGAGCATTCTGCAAAGGGGAACTAGGATACGTGACTTTGATGTTCGATGAATTCGGAGCTTGTTGATGACGCCATTGGAGTCTTGCTTGTGTTGTACCCGATGTCCCAATTCACTGTCAACTACATTTGTCAATTCACTAGGACAAGAGGGCGCTGGTAACGCATCCTGTGTCTGGGTTACCTGCCATAAGTCATACATTCAGAGGATCAAAGGAAATATAACAAAAATGAAGAGTAGTAGAGCAATAGCTTCGTGTACTAAAACATCTCCTTTGAATAATAAATCATAAGCCACGGGGGCCACTATGTACGAGGAGCACGGCTATAGTACTCCCTAGCCTGTCTACAGTTCCAATGACGGCGCCTCCTCCAAAAACGCCTGGTCTGCTGGACAGGGCAAGGCAGTATCGCCGGTAGGGCGAAGACAACATGGGCTGGCCTCCTCACTCTAAAAGGCGAGGAAGGAGAAGGTGGAGACATCGGCGGGGTACCAAGTCTTGGAGAAGTAGGCATGTAGCCCGGGGATGTCGGCTCATAGACAGGAGACGTAGGCATATACTGAGGAGAGTGGACCTCGAGAGGTCCACTACCTAAGTCTCTAGGTGTTCCTAAATCACACCTACACAAATGGGGCTGATCAAAGGAATCCGAGAGGTCGGAAACATTGATAACTGAGATCGGGGAACTGATGGACAAGGGTGCATCTGAGAATACCTACAAGCAGTGGAACAAAGACATTGTCAAGTTATCATTTTAGTTTACAAAACTTCTAAAGGAAGTTTAATTGACAATGCCAAATTCAATACAAAAAGGAAAATGGATTAAATTACCTCAGTTTCTGCAGGAGTTGGACCATCACCTTCAGTCGCAGTGAGTTGATCCGTGAACTCCTACAAAACAGATAGAAAACAAATTATAAGAAATCATATAACAAGAACAAAGCAAAAGATTAACACCCCCCCTTCTTCCCCCACAATCCCAAGCTCCTCTCCAAGGCTTTCGGTGCCGAATGCCTGCTGAGCGCGGTCCATCTCTTCGCGGCCAATGCCTGCTGCGCCTCCCTCCCTCAACACCCCCCCTTCTTCCCCCACAATCCCCAGCTCCTCTCCAAAGCTTTCGGTGCCGAATGCCTGCTGAGCGTGCTCCATCTCTTCGCGGCCAATGCCTGCTGCGCCTCCCTCCCCCAACACCCCCCCTTCTTCCCCCATCCTCCTCATCACCTCGCCAAGGCTTTCGGTGCCGAATGCCTGCTGAGCGTGCTCCATCTCTTCGCGGCCAATGCCTGCTGCGCCTCCCTCCCGCAACACCCCCCCTTCTTCCCCCATCCTCCTCATCACCTCGCCAAGGCTTTCGGTGCCGAATGCCTGCTGAGCTTGCTCCATCTCTTCGCGGCCAATGCCTGCTGCGCCTCCCTCCCGCAACACCCCCCCTTCTTCCCCCATCCTCCTCATCACCTCGCCAAGGCTTTCGGTGCCGAATGCCTGCTGAGCGGGCTCCATCTCTTCGCGGCCAATGCCTGCTGCGCCTCCCTCCCGCAACACCCCCCCTTCTTCCCCCATCCTCCTCATCACCTCGCCAAGGCTTTCGGTGCCGAATGCCTGCTGAGCGTGCTCCATCTCTTCGCGGCCAATGCCTGCTGCGCCTCCCTCCCCCAACACCCCCCCTTCTTCCCCCATCCTCCTCATCACCTCGCCAAGGCTTTCGGTGCCGAATGCCTGCTGAGCGTGCTCCATCTCTTCGCGGCCAATGCCTGCTGCGCCTCCCTCCCCCAACACCCCCCCTTCTTCCCCCATCCTCCTCATCACCTCGCCAAGGCTTTCGGTGCCGAATGCCTGCTGAGCGGGCTCCATCTCTTCGCGGCCAATGCCTGCTGCGCCTCCCTCCCCCAACACCCCCCCTTCTTCCCCCATCCTCCTCATCACCTCGCCAAGGCTTTCGGTGCCGAATGCCTGCTGAGCGGGCTCCATCTCTTCGCGGCCAATGCCTGCTGCGCCTCCCTCCCCCAACACCCCCCCTTCTTCCCCCATCCTCCTCATCACCTCGCCAAGGCTTTCGGTGCCAAATGCCTGCTGAGCGTGCTCCATCTCTTCGCGGCCAATGCCTGCTGCGCCTCCCTCCCCCAACACCCCCCCTTCTTCCCCCATCCTCCTCATCACCTCGCCAAGGCTTTCGGTGCCGAATGCCTGCTGAGCGTGCTCCATCTCTTCGCGGCCAATGCCTGCTGCGCCTCCCTCCCCCAACACCCCCCCTTCTTCCCCCATCCTCCTCATCACCTCGCCAAGGCTTTCGGTGCCGAATGCCTGCTGAGCGGGCTCCATCTCTTCGCGGCCAATGCCTGCTGCGCCTCCCTCCCCCAACACCCCCCCTTCTTCCCCCATCCTCCTCATCACCTCGCCAAGGCTTTCGGTGCCGAATGCCTGCTGAGCGGGCTCCATCTCTTCGCGGCCAATGCCTGCTGCGCCTCCCTCCCCCAACACCCCCCCTTCTTCCCCCATCCTCCTCATCACCTCGCGAAGGCTTTCGGTGCCGAATGCCTGCTGAGCGGGCTCCATCTCTTCGCGGCCAATGCCTGCTGCGCCTCCCTCCCCCAACACCCCCCCTTCTTCCCCCATCCTCCTCATCACCTCGCCAAGGCTTTCGGTGCCGAATGCCTGCTGAGCGGGCTCCATCTCTTCGCGGCCAATGCCTGCTGCGCCTCCCTCCCCCAACACCCCCCCTTCTTCCCCCATCCTCCTCATCACCTCGCGAAGGCTTTCGGTGCCGAATGCCTGCTGAGCGTGCTCCATCTCTTCGCGGCCAATGCCTGCTGCGCCTCCCTCCCCCAACACCCCCCCTTCTTCCCCCATCCTCCTCATCACCTCGCGAAGGCTTTCGGTGCCGAATGCCTGCTGAGCGGGCTCCATCTCTTCGCGGCCAATGCCTGCTGCGCCTCCCTCCCCCAACACCCCCCCTTCTTCCCCCATCCTCCTCATCACCTCGCCAAGGCTTTCGGTGCCGAATGCCTCCTGAGCGTGGTCTATCTCTTCGCACCCAATGCCTGCTGCTTCTCCCTACTTCTCCAATCCCCACCACCCGCTACTCAACACCCGCTACCCCACCACCCGCTACCAGCACCCGCAACCCAGAACCCGCAAACCCACAAATCCCCGCAAGCCACACACATTCTACACATGCAAACCGCAACTCATTCAAATACAAAACCCCCCCATTCCTCAATTTCCCATCAACAATGATGGCCCCAATCAATGATTTGTACACTCTCTACTCAATAACCCACCAAATTCCGTACCTGGTCAACGTCTTCGCGGTCTTCCACGCCATTGTCGCCATCCGTGGTCCCCTCCTCCTCGGTCGCATCCCCAGGCAGCATGAGCTGCTCCTCCCCGCCTCTCAGATCCTCCGCGGCCATGTCGACATGAGCTTGCTCGAAGTCCTCTGCTCCGATCTCCGCCCCAAGGCCAGCCCTGTCGATCTCCTCTCTCGCAGCCATTGCTCCTCCTTCACCTGCTGCCAGTATCCCCGACCGTGCTCTCCTCGCAATAGCAATAAAATGATCCACTTCGCAACCCTCCTCAGGATGAGTGTCTCTACTCGAATTTCCATCTAACCTTATCCTTGGGTTACACTACGCATATATTTTAAAAAATATCACCCATTTCAGTTCCGCGACATTAACATTTAGCATATCATTTGGTACTTTTTGAAATAAATATATATTTTGTAAATAGTAATGCTTCTACTCTATAAATCATTTAAAGAATGCACAACACTCAAGACGGTGTAGAAAAGCTTACCTGCTCAGTGTTGAAATATAGATCAGATTGAGAATCCGGCTCCCCAGTCGAAAATTCATTGAATGTAAAAGAAGGTTGCGGTGACTCTACTCTTTGACTACAATTAAAGACTAATTCTTCCGTCATGGCCTCACGTGCATCACTACTTAGAAGTACCGCCTGTTCCTGCTCGCGATTACCGATTGAGGTGTTCTGTAATAACTCTTCCTTATCCTCCACTATTGAGTCTAGAATAACTTTGCGTAAGCTAGAAAACTTCAAAGCTACTGGCAGACCTCCTCCCCTACTTTTCACGGGTGCATTCAAATGGTCACCTTTCAAACATAACTTCTTACGAGACTCTCTTCTCTTTCTCGCTCTTCTCTCTGTAAAATCAGTACGACCTGGTTTTCTTCTAGGTTTAGGAGTGACATAAGTAGAGGGAGATGGACCTCCACTCTGCTTCATGTGTCTAACCAAAGGAAGGACTCTCTCACAAAAAAGACTTTCATGAAAACCTCTTCCTCCTTAAATACCTCTTACGTACAACTATTCTCCTAGAACCCTAAGTTGATATACAATCTCAACAACTGACACATTGTCTGCCCATTTTATATTAAGAATATCAAAAACAATTTTTAATTAAAGCTAGATTTAAAATATCAACCTTTATTTATAAGGAATAAATTTAAGTGCACTCTAAATTGAAAGATTTGATATCAAGTACTTTAATCATGCTCCTTTTTATAATCATTGTTTTAAATGTAGAATTAAAATGACGGCTCATTCTAATCTTATAATACATCATGTTAAATAGAATCCGCATCACGATTCAAATTGTCAAAGTATAGTTCTAAAATTCTTGACCTCACATACTTAGACCTGCAAAAATTGAGGAACCCTAACACTGTATAAAATATAGAATTTGAATAAATCATATGCGTGCATTAGTCCTATAAATATATAACTAATGCATGAATTTGATTAATTCAAATTCTATATATTTATTGTTTTAAATGCAGAAGGAATAGACGGCTCTTTTTAATCCAATCACACCCCATAAAAAAAAGAATCTGCTCCACCGTTAAAATACGCGAAGCGATATTCTAAAAATCTTACTACATATTTATGGGCCTGCAAAAAGCAACATCATAATTAGTTAGCGCCGTCTCTCTTTAATCATACATTCGTTACGTAGCAGAATGAATCATTACCTAGTCGTCCACATGGACATTCCAATTTAAATAAAATGATCAACAGCGACGCATCATTCCTCTCACTTTGCTCTCGCGATACAGCTTGGCTAGTACACTCACTCTTCTCCGTTCTTCCTCTAGTATCTCTCAGTTGCCTGCGAATATGGGGATGGTCTGTCTGTACGCCCAAGGCATGGGCATCCCTCTTAGGTTTCGCGTAGATGACGATGGTCTAGCTACGGTGTCCTCTCTTCGCCTCAGTCTCAGATTCCATTTTCGTGAGGATTCCATCAGTATAGAGGAGGAGATCTTTGATGACGTTACTGCCGAGGTTACCCACACCCTCGGGCAACCTTCAGTGAGAGATGAGAACAACATGTTGCAGTGGAGACTCCTCCCTGGATCCTATAGAGTCTATGGTCTTACTGATTCTCTGATGGCTGCATCCACTGAGATCCTCACCCCCCGTCGCTCTTCTACTTGCACAATTCAGACTCCCTTACCTCGTGATGTCAAAGTCAAAGTCGAGCCTGGTACCGAGACTTCAGATGTGGAGAAACCTCCTCCGACCGTCATATCTCTCTCCTCTGATGACGAAGTCAGTCCCGTCAAGTTGGTGCCTAAGGTCCACGCAGATGCTCCTCCTTCCAATGTCTCTCCTCCATTGTCCTAAGTCACAGTTAGCATTGTTCCGCTCCTTAAAGAGATTGCTAAGACGCGTGGGTCCAAAAACATTTTGAAGAAGATAGACTATTCCACTATTAGACACGAGAGAGTAGAGTACTTGCCTGCGAAGTTTGATGGTCCGGTTCTTTTTGAGTTGCCCCCAGCTGCTGCAGGTTCCTCTAAGCTCGCCGCCAAGTCAATGCAAGGAATGGACAAACGATACGACGGACACTTGTGGACCAAGACCATCACAACAAACATCAAAAACGACTTCGGACTCTCTTTTCGAAGTTCCACCTGCGTCGGATGGCTCCGGTGCAGCAACCAGGAGTGTGACTTTCTGAAGCGTGTTCCCAAGATCTTCGAGGTCAACGAGACTGAGTTCGAAGGCTGTACCCTGCAAGCTTTTGTCATGGACCAGCCTCCTCCATCTGACTCCACGCTAGTGTGCAAGGTATGTAAAGAACCTCCATCATGTGTAGCTACATGCGAGGCTAAGATTTATTACGTTGTGGGCAAACCGAATCAGACTAGAGCTTGTATTCACATAGGAACACATGATCATCCAGTGAAAGTAGGAGACTACAGAGACTCTAAAGCAGAGATTAGTAGCTTAATAGAAGAGCAGGTAGAGATGAACAACAAGGCAACGAAGAGCGCCGTTGTCTTGGAGGCGAGCAAAGTCCACATCGGGAGCTACCTTCTACAGCCCGAGGATGCACCACCGAGGAAACTGACGATGGAGGAGCTGGTTCCTGTTCTCGATCGATGCAAAGACATGGCGTCACCAAACATCCGCAACAAAGTCGCCACCTTCAAAAAATTCGTAAGGTACGGAATCATGGACGGTATCACCAAGCTCCGTGGTAACAGTCTCTGGGCGTATGTCCAGGAGAATAGGTTTCCTGGTCAGGGATCCATGCGTGACAAAGTCTTTGTCTTCAAGATGTCGGAGGTCGGCCCGGGAAGTGGCGTCGACTTGGTCAGCCGAATGCAAGCTGGTGGCGACTTGGAGAACGCATGGATCATGTTCGACCATGTCAAACGCGTCAAAGATTGGTCGACCATGGCGTGCCATGTGTACGACGCCACCTACTGCCGCGTGATGACAATCGCCACTTGCGACATGCAGCCCGAGGACACGGACGCCCAGCTCGTCTTCTGGAAAAACCTGAACCTGGTCATGGAGATCAATGGCGTTGCAGCGCCGAACTTCAAGGGGTTCATGGCGGACAACGCACAGGCGAATTGGAATGCAGTGCGAATCCTTTACGGCAATGGCAACAAAGAGGACCCAATGGAGGACCGGGAGAGGTCGTGCTTGTTCCACTGGACTCAGAACATGGTGGCGTATACGCAGAAGCACTTCCCCGAAGAACTCTGGGAACAGCACAAGAAGATGTGCACTCAGTACAAGAATGCGACCAGCATGGCAGAGGCGGAAACTCTGTACCACGCGTTGCGAGCATGGTGGGCTTCCACCGGGGTCGTTGGCGAGAGCGGGCTCATCAAACTCGATCAGTGGCTGTCATTCTGGCACCACCGCTTCCGCCAGTGGGGGGGATTCATGACCGAGGTATTGTCTCTGCACTCTGTTTTCATGTTTATGATACTGGTTTCCTAGCCCTAACCTACAAACCTGTAATCCGTGAATCTAACGGCACCTACTGTCAAATGTGCAGAAATTCACGAAAGAAGAACTCACGGAGATGCCTACCTGTAACCTCGCCGAAACAGTTCACAACAAGTGGCTCCAAGCTTCAGGAAACAACGGGAACGACCTCTACGTTGCTACCGTGGACGATTTCGTTCGGGCATTTCTACAGGTTGTCAACTACTACCAGTTCCTCAAAGGTGACGTCGGCGGAACAGGACCATCCAAGAAGGAACTCAGGCTTCGGATGGCTGAACGCAACGCGAAGAAATGGGGAAATCCTACGCTGCTCGACAAGCCCATGCTCGATATGCCAGGCGCGGATGAGTTCTGCACCCGTCAGCCTATCATGCCAGGAGCGGAAGTCTTCGGTTCACAGAAGCGAAAAGCCGACGTCCTTATCGGAGCTGACGAAGAGTCTCATCGCCCGGATAAGACCAACTTCTCACGCCCAAGAGGCCCAAGACGTGCCGTCAGGGCTCGCCCTATGCAGATGCCCGTCATTGTGGAAGACGACTCCGAACACGACACCGAGGTACAATGTACGCAACCTCCTGCCCAGGAAGTTGATTCCCCTTTACCTTCACCTGTGAACAAGGGCGGCATTCGCCATGTCAACGCGGTTGAAGAAACCAAGGTGGACGTGAAGGAGTGGCACATTTCAAGACTTCACAAACTTTTTGCGAAGTGCTGCTGGGCCCAAAGAGCTGAAACGAAGAAGAAGTGCACTGAGAGAATCGTCAGGGGGCCCCATTGCACAGCTGCACCGACCTACACTGGGCTCTGGACTAACTATCGCAGGAACCTAGTGGAGAAGACTGAGTTCTTCTTCTGCTCCGACGATATTGAGCGTTGCGTGAAAGGCTCTAAGCGCAAGTGGGTAGCACACTACTCAAAGGACCAGGAATTCCCCTCCATTCCAGAGGTGTGGCCAGTGAAACTAGGTACTAACCTAAAAGTTACTGAGATTCTTGCCCTCGAAGCAGCGGGCTTTCAACTTCCGCACAAGAAACCGGTCTCCCCAAGACGCCTCTTCTCCTCTGCCCCGCCTCCTGCAAATCTCAGCTCAGTGCCAGTACCTGCAGACGCTGACCGCTACCCAGGCAAGAGAGACGGCAAGATGGTGAAGCGCACTGCCACTCGTCCCAATCAAGCGCAGCGACTCTCCATGGGCTCCTCCGAATCTCTTAAAGCGCGCCTCCGTTCCGTCACCATGATACCTGAGCCGGGCCACGGTTGCATCATTGGGCTGGATTCAGGCGTCGCTCCACACATCACACGTTACCAGATTACCATCAGCTCTTACCCTGGTTGCACTTGCCCAGCATTCAAGAAGACAATGACTACGTTCCGTGGCAAGACTCAGTTCACGTATTGTAAGCACCTATACTACATATTCTTGAAGGTCTGCAACCGTGATCCCGAAGCGGAGCTTTTCATCCATGCGCCTACCTTCAGCTTCAACGAGGTCAAGCTACTCTTAGAGAGTGGAATCTTGCGTCACCCCTTGGCGAAGAAGTAGGTAGCCCTCCTACTTTAGAACTTCCATTTCCACAATGGCCATTTGTCACGTAGTGAATGATTTTAGTAATATACCATGTACTAAGTCAGCTATTCAGAAGCTGTATTGACTTTTTCATTATATTAAAGGTTTTGGCGTTCACATTGATTGCATTCTATTTCAATACATTGTATCTTGAAGAAGTGCACTATATACCTCGTATCCCCTGACATGTACCCTTTATTAAGGCAAACATATACTTGTTATTAGATGTCCTAATCTTCGAACCTAACACGTTTAGGGTTGCCCACTACACTATCAGCAGGACTGCCAGCCGCTGACTGTACTACAGGACAAACTACATTCGCATTCACTTTCGTTCCCACACTTGGCAAATGTCCTTGGTATGATCGTTTCAGCAATGGCCCACCTCCCCGCCTCCGATTAACTGATTCCCTGGAATAGGTTCCCCTTGGGATCTTTCCAACCCTCGAGTATGCATGTGGTTGCAAAGGCACATCTGTGTCCTTCTCTATCACTATGATTTCATCCGAATTTTCTGAACGTGGAGGGTCAGCTCTTACATCCGGTTGTACCGCAACATCCGATGTCGACGGACGCCCTTGGCTGTTGGCCATCACCTCTTCTTCGTCCTCCACCTCAACATATGGTTGAAATGGACAAACATCGTCAGCGAGTGAAACAACAATATCTCTGACGTCTTCCATAGCTGCTGTCCCGCACTACGGAAAAGAGCTTCACATAACACCAATACAAAAGAGGCAGAGACATTCCCTACTCTTATCTTAAATATCCCTGAAGAAGATGCTTGGCGCCCTTGAAAATCGGCTATTCATTCATTTAAAAGTTGTCATCCTCCTAAACCGAATGTGAAGGTTTAGCAGAGGTCATTTAGCATTTAAATTTTTCTTTAAAAATTAAAGAATGAAAAAAAACAAAAAAAAAATTAAAAAAAAAAAAAACATTTATATAAATTGAAATTAAAAAGATTAAAGAAAAGAATAGCAATATTTAAAATGAAGGTTGAAAATAATATGAAGGAGACCAACAAATTGAATGTGAAAATAAAATGATTGCGAAAATAAAATGAAGGAGAGAATCAAATGCAAGGAGGCTTTTGACCCCTCTAACAAGATAGATAGAATAAAGAAAATTTTATAAAAAATACAAAACAAATTTCAAAAAAATTTTAAAAAAAAAAAAAAAAAAAGGAGAAAGGCATGTAGACTATAGTGGATGAATTCTAGCAATGTTATGAAATTAAATGTTACTTGATCCCTGTTCACAGGTTCAATACCAAAACATTCTAAGTAGTAATTTGCATATAAATTTAAGGAGATAAGGGGAATTACTGTATGCCTGAACTAGTTAGAAGGAGCTGGAGCATAGTAATTGGTGCACGTTAAACAAATTAATCACCAAGAAAGGAGAATATGAACTACAAATTCAATGAAAATACTGTAATAAGTCCACGGTTATAGGGTCAATTAAGTTACTAAAATTAGTAACTTTCCAAAAATATACTAAGTATATTCGAATCTTCTAATTTTATATTTTATTTTTAGTAAAAAAAGTGCTATTTTTAGGTTCTGTCCCCCATTCTGTGCTCTCCGCTCTCCAAATCTGCGCTCACCGCTCTCCGCTCTGCGCTCTCCGCTCACGTACAAGCTTCCCTCCCTTCCATTGTGAAGTACTTTGTGGTAGTAGTCCATTTCATGACGTGGACTTGTAAGATTCCACGTGGCCGATGAGAGTGCTAGAACATTCACAACTGACTCAGTCTTCGACAAATGAAGTGTAAAAAATGACGAGACTAGACTTCAAGGACGAGCGTAGTCATTTTTGTGCTTCTAACTACCATGATTACGTAGATCCACAGCTCATCTGTTGGTTCAAAAGTCTGCTCGGGCCGGATAACCACATGTCGGAGCTTTTTTCTTTGTAATTCCTGTAATCGTATTAGGAATGAGGTAGTGAAACCGAGTGCAACGACCCGAGCAGAATTACAGCAGGCATTTGGACATGTTCGATTGAGGTAGTGTAAGTACTTAACGAGGTCCGAGCACACTTGTTGCAGGCACTTCAGGGTAAGGGTACTAGGTACTGTAACCTGATGAAAGGGCCCGAGCAATCTCTTAGCAGGCCATTAAAGATTCCGAGTGAGGTAGTGTCACCAGGCAACGGGGTCCGAGCAGAGTTCTTGCAGGCACCTCAGGATAATTTAATTAGGTACTGTGATGAAGTGAAAAGGTCCGAGCAGTCTCGCAGCAGGCCATTACAAATGATGTTCTGAGGTAGTGTCACTAGGCAACGGGGTCCGAGCAGAGTTGTTGCAGGCACCTCTGGTTAATTTAATTAGGTACTGTAATGAAGTGAAAAGGTCGGAGCAGTCTCGTTGCAGGCCATTACATATTTCAATTGAGGTAGTGTCACCAGGCAACGGGGTCCGAGCAGACTTGTTGCAGGCACTTCAGGTTAAAGGAATTAGGCAGTGTAATGAAGTGCAAAGGACCGAGCAGTCTCGCAGCAGAAACTTTAAGAAATCAGAATGAGGTAGTCAAAGAAGGTGCAATGGCCCGAGCAGACTCGCAGCACACTCGCAGCAGGACTAGGCTTAGAGGTTAGTGAGATGTGCTGATGGTATTGTGGTCTCCGAGCACACTTGCAGCATCGTGGTTTTGACTTATTTATTCTCTACCAGGTGGTCTGGTAAAATTTGGTCGGGCCCGAGCAGACTGAATTGCTGATTTTATTTAATTGAATTTATCAGATCACAGAGGATAGTCGGGTCTGACCCAGAGTACCAAACCTTCTGCTTCTTCTCATGCTGCGAAGTTGTCTTCAGAATGAGGTGCATTTGTTTTCGGTTCAAGCCGTATGTCGAGTTGAAATTGAGGCACTTGCCACTGATTAATACTGGTGATTAGTCTTTCTGCGTGTGGCACCTATTGTGCAAGGTCCACGTCCATCTATCACATGACTTTGACCATGCATGATCTGGTGCTTTCTGGGCTGCCTTGCCTTCTAAAATATATTTATAGACGCCTTTGCTAATGTGGTAATGCGTGTGATTGTAGGAGCAGCAACCAGAAGTCGAAGGCAGCCTCAATGAGTCACCGCTTGCCCTCACCCAAAAATCTGACGGCCAGGAGGGAGATTCGGATGGGGAAGGGGACTCAAGTGGTGATACCTTCGTGGGAAATGAGGACGAAATTCGGAACCGTCAGAAGATAAACTCTGTTTCGACGATTGCAGAGCTCCGAATGCAGCCTCATTATGCCTCCAGATTTGAGGTTCCTCTCTGCCGTATGCTTGCAATGCCGATGGTGCGGCCCACGTTACACAGTGACCTGTCAAAGCTTGAGCAGGAATTTGTGCATGGCTATCGCGAGGGTGCCTCAGTATTCTACTTGTCAACCACAGACGAGGAGGGGAAAACTAGGGAGATATCTGAAACTGACAAGGCCAAGTGGGGACCTATATGGAACCAGAAGAACGATGAATTCAACGACTTCCTCCTCTCCGTTCCCGAGTTGGCTCCCCTTACTAATATGATGTTCTTCATTTGCGACGGTAACCATCGCTACCAGGCCTGGTGGAATCACATCGAGCGCCTGCACAAGACGGATGAGTCATGGCACTACTCGGTTGATTCTATACTCCTGGACACTAAGGGTAGAATTGGCCTTGTAATGCAGGTGATGCATAACATCAACAAGTGAGTACTACCTCTAAACCGTACCAGTTTTCTGAGCTGCTTGGGACAATATTCTTTAATGTGATTCTTGTGCTAAAGTATTCTGTTGCAGGAACACGGAGGATGCGCATGTTAAGACAAATCCAGTTCACACCCTCTTCAGGGTGCAGAAATACGGCCTTATGCCACTGGAGCAATTCACTGATATTTTGTCAAGTACTGATTTGAAGAGGTGCAAGAAAACAAAGCACAGTACTTGGCAAACCTTGCCTGTTAACGTCTTTACGAGTTTCATCTTCCAGGTATATTTGAATAACCTCATCTCATTATTACTTGATTAGTCTGCATGGTTGACTGGGTAATGATTTCAATAATCACGAAGATCTCACGCAGGTCTGTGCCGAATGCCCTGGCATCATCAGCGAATCATGATCATGGTCCCCCATTGTCTTTTCAGCGTTAGTCACCATGATCCATCATAATACCTCGTAGTCTATGGTAAACGCCATATCGCAGCATCGTCGGATCTTACCTAGATTGGCTTTACTGGATTATATTTGACATTGGTATTTGACACTGTGGGGATCGGATGGGAATTGCAGCATGAGATAAGTCGTGCTGCTGATGAAGGTCTTCGAGGATTCCTGGAGAACAACGATGGCGAGGTCACAGAAGCTGATAAGATCAGGGCCATGAAAGCCGCTGTGAAGATTGAAACACGAAAACTTCGCTCAAAGATGAGTAAGTATATTGCCGTGGCGAATCCTGAACTCACACCAGCGTGGCTCCGAGAGGTAAGTATCCCGTGCTTACCCCTAACCAAAACTGGTATCCAATTTGTTTACTTTCGTTTTAGCTTCACGGCTTAATCAGAAAACCAGTAGATGACAACTCTCTGCTATGCTTGGCCTTCTCGGTTTAGGGTAGCTCTTATCATGGCAATTCTTAAGACTGTATTTAAGGGATCAATTCATTGAAAGAATTGTGCGTTGCTGGCATAATCAGAAACTTTGATCTGAATGTGGTAAGAAGTAGCAGGTGATTGTTGTATCAGTATTTGTCTTTGCTATTTCTTTTCACTACTTTCTTCTAAGGATTACCTCAGAGTGGATATTATTGATTTATTTAATGAAGTCACGATTTATCTTCATGTGCCAAAAGCTCGCATCATCCTTGATAGTTTAATAATTCACATAATCCGTAATAGTTGATTGAGAGGATTCAGATCAGTACTTCAAGTTTTCCTGTGGCAGAGGCCAATGCTGTTTTTGCAAGTCACCGTAGAATACATGTTAAGCCTTATAACGTTACTCCTTAGGCCCAACTTTGACTATGCGGTCTCATAATCTTCTCTAGATGGATGCAATGGGAATCGGCTTTCACGAAGATGTGGAGTAGGGGTATAGAACTGTGGTCACCTGTAATTAATTCTTGAATGATATGTAGTAAAGAAGGACTTAATAATCTAACCGCAGTGCAAGCTAATGCCACGTAGGTCGAAGCTGCCCAGGCAGTGCAAGAGCAAGTGTGCTCGGAGCCGAGCAGAGTTGGGCACTCCCATCCCATCGTGGTTTTTCATCTCGAAGTGACGAATGAAAAGACTGAAAAATTCTGTCCGTCTGACTCCCATTCCAACTGTGCTCGGCTCCGAGCACACTTGCTCTGGCACTGCCTAGGCCTTGACTCTGCTGATTCTGCTAGTGTGTCCAACTGTGCTAGGCTCCGAGCAGTCTGAACTCTGAGGTCCACGGTGGCTGGGCTCTTCATTTTTTTTGGATAAATTCTCTTCGTCCTTGCATTCTCTCAGATGAAAGTCCCGGTCTATTACTTCTCTTCTTGTCGGGTTTCAATTTGACCATGTTATTTGTTTCTGTCACGGTCCATATGTAGTTTGTTTCAGCAGCCTCGTCTAAGTAAGTTGCTGTTAAGGCTGAGGCATTTGAATATCCTTTTTTTGGGTCAACCTTCGATGCGTACCCGGGCTTGTCAACTTGTTTGGTTTGTTTGAAATTACAGCATATTCAAGGTAATCATAGCCCTTCGAAATCTCATCATAGCCATATCAGATGTCATCATTGCAATTTTAAAACCCCCCATGGCCATCACTTACAGAATGTGAAGTATGAATGTGTCGTATTTTCCTTTTGATATGCAGGTGGAGCGGCATTATTCAAGTAACACCACCAACACAGAGCTATCCATGGAGAAGCTGCAACTCATTGTCACGGCGAAGGCTTCCTCCACGGCAAAAATTAGATGGCTTCAATTCTTCAACTCCTCAGCAGCCACCCGTGAGGCCCGAAAGATCCCACCGAAGCCCGTAACGAAGACAGGCTTACATCATGGCTCGCCAGGGCAACTTTCTGGGCAGAGGTATATTGCTATGTATTTAGCATTTCAAATGTGATGACTTGAATGCATACGAATTAGAATTTAGCTAACTACTGGTGTTTGATATTGCACATATCAGCTATCAGAGCAGGCGTCTGCAAGTTTCGATGAAATTGTGCGACAGGACCAAGTCAGTATTGACATGACCGTCTCCTCTGAGCCGATGACCCTGGTTGCTTACGTGGAAGACTGCCGAATGAAGCTCTGGGACCACGTTTTTAATTCTTACTTCCGAGGAACAGAAGGATTCCAGAAACAACACGAATTTCGGGAGTTCAAGGGAACAGATCTCGTAGTCAGGCGACTTCTGTTCAGGTTTATTCTTAAGTTCCATTGGTTTGCACAGTCGTTAGGTTATTAAATTCCATTGGTTAGTGGTTCGTGTTTGGAACTCTCTAAAATTGCGCGGCAGCTGTGGTAGTCATTTGTGGCAGTCAAATGGTTTCGAGTGCACTTATCATACTTTTTATTATACATGGTGACCAGAAAGGCTCTATTTGCTTTGCACATTCTGACCGTGCTAGGAGACTGCCATGCCCGCGATGCCTGTGCTTACAATGCTGTCGATGACCCTTCTATGCTCATCATGTTTACCATGCTACGCATGACATGCTGTAAAGGGACTGGTTCAGGGTCCTCATGAAACTGATGATGAAATTCATGCAGATATTTCAAGTACGAGCTCTTGGCCAAGCAGGCAATCAAAAAGAGAATCTCCCTATTTTTCTTAACGCATGGGTCGACAGATCAAGTGATGCATGCATGTTCTCAGCTTCGCAGCAGCGGACATGGACAACTTCTCATCTTACTGCTGGAGCATGGTACTTGGATTGTGTGCCAAGTTTTACTCCATCCTTCGAAATCGAGCTACGGAAGTCGAGGGATGCCATCGGTGAGTCCGGTATTGAAATGGTGGATCTTCAAGGGATAGAGGATGAAACTGAGCGGGCCAAGGCTCTCAAGAGAAGGATCGAGGAGGACCGGAAGAAGGCCCAGAAAGTAAGAGAAGCCGAGGAGAGGGCGGAGCAGAAGGAGCTGGAGAAGGAGCTGAAAGCAAAGGAAAAATCGAGCAGAAAGGGCAAGAAGAAAATTAACACCCCTGGTGAGGATGATAAGAATAGTCCTTCTGGCAATTCTGGCCTGAAAAAGAAAAACAACTCCAGGGGTACAAAAAGAGGGTCCTCCTATGATCAGCTCAATCAACTCCTGGAGTTCAACGATGCTGGGGAGTGTGGCCAGAATTCCGAGTTAATCTTGAACTCATCCCTCATAGATGTCCTCGCAGGCAGTGGCAATGAATTCACTCCCATGTACCTGGAGGTCAAGCGTACCCTGCTTAAGGTAATCCAAATCACATGCATTTCGATCTTGTAAGAATTTTGGGATGAATTTGCTGATGCCATGATGCCATGGGCATCCCATGATGTGCCATGATGCCATGGTCGTGGCGGGTAAGGGCCTCTGCACCAGCTTGCTAATTAATTACTTGCCAGCTTCCTCTTGACCAGCCTGTTCAGATGATATTCGTTTGTAAGGTTTTGTGCTTTCTCTCCTAGTTTTCGTCCTTTATTTTGTCCCTGTAACCTGGTGGTCTGGCCCGAGCAGAGTGTAGAGCAATGACACCGCAGGCAATCTGAGTTGGCCTTTTGAAGTGATGCGGGTATTTGAGGCTCGATTTATTTAGAATCATGCTCGTAGTTTTGTCTTTTTACCGTACCACTAACTTTCCTTGAAATTAAATACCTGTACAGGTCACCGATGGGAGAAGCCTCTTCATGAGTGGGAAACAGGTGAAACATCACTTCGTCGACCTTATTATTGCAGATGTACCTGAGGGCCTTCCTGTCCCCGGCGTTTCAGACCCACCTACATCCATCCCTGCTTGGAATGAAGACTCTAGTGATTTCTGGCAGAACACTTTCGACTTTGCCGAGAACCACCTGCATGATGACGGAGCCATGATTTTGTTTCATCCGTATCATGCAGCAACAAAATCAAATATCTTAGGTTACTGCGATGCATTCAATTTCAGAGTACGCAAGGAATGGTGGGCAATGAACCGACTTCACCTGACATCACCCTTCGATCCTTCAGTTACTGTAAGTTTCAAATTTTCAAATGCAATTTTTAATCAGTTCATTTTCTTCGAGTATCATCTATACCATGAACTGATTGTCACGTCTTGCCTTTGTGACTTTATGCTATCCATTGAAAATTAAGTCTTAACTTACCTCGAATTTGATGATTTGGCTTCTGTTACCAGTACTTGAGTTCTGTAATCCCAATCCCCTTCTGGCC
The DNA here is from genome assembly GCA_014871385.1 of Ceratodon purpureus. Classification (NCBI taxonomy): domain Eukaryota; kingdom Viridiplantae; phylum Streptophyta; class Bryopsida; order Pseudoditrichales; family Ditrichaceae; genus Ceratodon; species Ceratodon purpureus. The sequence continues at coordinate 1,742,033 of CM026428.1, forward strand.
ACACAGGAAGTGTACGTATGGCCTGGCACTCAGAACTTGTATTTGTGGAGTGCCCACGGCCTAGGCTTCCTATGGACTTTGAATTTATTATTGCATTTTCCCTTGAGGTTATGGCCCATGCATGGCATCTGCAGCGACTTGGCATGGCCTGCCAATTGGAATCTGGAGTCCAGGAATTTGTGCATGTCTGCTAACTTCCTTGCTGGTCGTTCTTGGATTGTAGACGCTTCGGTTTGGGATTACACTGCTGCTGAAGACCGGACCTCCTGCTTCAAAGTTTGCTTTCCGCCCTGTTCCTAAGCTGCTGAGCCGTCACGGTGTAGACGTGGGTCGTGACGATTGCTTACAGAATATAGTTCTGCCAGAGAACCAGATGTGCAATGGTCGGAAGCCATGGAGAGGCCCCCGGGAGAAATCCGTGGTTCTGATGGAAATGTTGATTGAAGCATGCTCCGATCCTGGGAACGTTGTGTTTGACTGTACAGCAGCAACTGGTATATTTCTTGGTTTCTCTAAAATTTATGTTTTACCTTCTGCCTCAGAACTTTGCCTATTCTTTAATGTTTTTGAGTACCGCTAATAAAATGAAGTGGATTGTACTTCAGGTCCGTCAATCCACGCTTGCCGCAACGTTGACCGCCACATCGTGGCCTTGGAGGCTGATGCAGACATTTTCAAGGCTTTGTTGCAGCCGTTAATTCGGACTTCCACAGTTCCTCAATCCACCACTACTGAGCATGTCATCGTTGATGATCCTGAGGGTGAAGTTCCCGTTGCTAAGATCCTTAAGAGATCTCGATTCCTGAAGTGAGTTTAGATACTTTTTCTCTAGAGTTACGTTTTATGTACTCGCATTGAATGTGGAGTGGATTTATAAACAATGTGCCATTTACATTTGCAGATGCGATAATATGGGCTATCCCGTGCATCGTCCTTTCTTTTCTGATCCTAATTTCTACCCTAGCCCTCCACCATCATGGCATCTTCCATCTTATGCGAACAATGCTGCTATCGAACTCGCTCGTGGTTCTTATCGATACTATAGATCTGAAAATGCACCAAATAGATCATTGGAGTATGTTGATATTGAAGCAGATGAGTCAGAGGAGGCAGAAGACGAAGAAGAGCCATCCACTATCACTTTATCATCTTCTGAAGACGAAGAAGACTGCGAAGAAGAGCGCTGTATCGTGCGCTCTTTGAGTACATTGGAGGATATTTTGGATATGTGAGTTAGAGGAGTACATTGGAGGATATTTTGGATATATGAGTTAGAGGCAGTAGCGAGAAGATAGAGAACTTTTATGTACCTTTCTACTTTATTAATATCTCCTTCCATTTTTTATGTTCATTTTAGTAGCTTCAAAGTGTCCAAATTTGAACGCGTCATGCGCTTCAGAATGTGATACACCTCTCAGCATTCGTCAAACAACTTCGTCAATGTTCTGATAATGAGCTCTATGTTCGAAACCTTATGTCTCACCCAATAAGAGTAAGTGATGCAATTAGTATGTAAATCATTCTACTTGATTGAACTCAACACCGAGTGTGCTCAGCCCTTAATAAATGTCTAACGCATTACGACATAAATATCCTATACCATTACGTAGTGAATGATAGCATGCATTAGAACAATTACATAACAAAGCAATTTTGAAATCCTGAAATGGACTGTGTAGGACCGAGCACAGTAGGATCCAAAAGTAGATGGACTAATGACCAAGATTACTGGGCTCTCTTTTTACTAATTCAGTAAATCTTATAATCTCATTTATCCCTTCCACTCCCAAGTTCATCCTCACTCCAATCCTCATTTTCATTCTTTTTTCTTTTTCCCGTATCCTTTTCCTTTTTTCCATTTATCCCTTCCATTGGCACCTTTCTTCTTTATTAACGCCTCTATTGGTTTTTTTTTTTTTTTTTTTTTTTTTTGGATTCATTCCATCTTATATTCCCATTTATCTCTTCCACTCCCAAGTTCATCCTTACTCCCATCCTCGTTTTCATTTTTTTTCATTTTCCCGTTTCTTTTTCCTTTTTTCCATTTATCCCTTCCATCGGCACCTTTGTTCTTTATTATCATTGCCTTTGTTATTTTTTTCTTTATTTTTTTAGTCTTTTATCCACCTCATATTCTCATTTATCCCTTCCACACCCTAAACCTCATTCCCATCCCCGTTATGTTTTTGTTATTGTATTCCACTTCCCTTTTTTATTTTCCATTCATCCCTTCCATCGGCACCTTTCTTCTTTATTAACACCCCCTTTGTTTTTTTCTTTTTGTTTCATTCCATCTCATATTCTCATTTTTCCCCTCCGCACCCAAGCTCACCCTCTTTCCCATCCTCATATTCATTCTATTTTTCTTTTCCCATTCCCTTTTTTGGATTCTGCATTCCATCGTATATTTTCATTTATCCTTCCATTGCCGCTTTCTACCCTCTTTATCCAATAGTTCGATTATTATAAAGAAAGTAAAGCCAGTTTCTTAGTGTCAGAGCACTGATTCCCAGATTCTATGGTGCGCCTGTAAAGTCTGCTCGGGGCCTTGCAATAAGTTCCAGGTCATGCCTATTCACTCTCATTCAGCACAGAATCCATTCCTTCTACACTCTTTTCAACTTATACAACCTTGCATTGGAATTTTACTCTATGCTTGTCATTCCTTTCTTTCATGCTAAGTCTTTTTTTGTACTTCTCTATTCTTTTTTTCGTAAATGTTATAAAACTTATTTCATTGTTTTTTTAGTAGTTTTTATCTGTCACATACGGATCATATATTCTCTCAGAATGCACATTACGTACACATCACATTCAGATCGCATACACATGACATTCAGATCGCATACACATCACATTCGGATCGCATACACATCACATTTAGATCACATACACATCACATTCAGATCACATACACATCACGTACACATCGCATATACATCCCATACACATCACCCATACATCCCGTACACATCACCCATACATCCCATACACATCACCCATACATTCCATACAAATCACCCATACATCCCATACACATCACCCATACATTCCATACACATCACCCATACATCCTATACACATCACCCGTACATCCCATACACATCACCCATACATCCCACACACATCACCCGTACATCCCATACACATCACCCATACATCCCATACTAATCAGGGTCGATCAGATAAGTCTTTCAGCAATTCACGAGGTTTATCCCATAATCTTTGGTGGCATCGAATTTAACTTGAATATAATCCTGTACATGTGAGCTAATTAACGTCAATTGGGCAGTGGCTTCGGTGTGTTATTCTTCTCGAGAGAAAGCAATGGACGTCGTACCTCGCAAAGGATAATCGCTGGGGCCATTCCCAAACTGACATAAACAAATTCAAATCGGATGAAATATAAATGTAATAAAAGAAAAAATCTGCAGTTGCTCCGCAGTCTTTTTATACGCCAATTTACCCTTTATCTCTCTTACTTGGCTATACTTTATCTTGATAGTAGACTTAGGGACTAAATAAAGAATAATATTTTGTACTTGGAAAATTTCTATGAAATCTAGTAGTCTTCATTACCCTGAACCGTATCCAGCCCAAGATAAACTTAATCCATTCACTTCTCCTGAACTTAGTACGTGGAAGGATGAAAATTCAAAATACTAACACCCGTAGCCTTCAATGATGGCTGTAAATCACATCTAAAGACGGATATAGGTAGGCACGGAAATAGGCACGCACGGTCATAGGTGTTATTAAGGTCATACTTTTCAAAAAAATAATAATGAGAAAACCAACATGCTGCAGTTGTAGACTGTGAGAAACTTCACCAAAAACATCAAAATTTCTGCAAAGTTACCGCTCACCGCTCTCCGCTCTCCGCTCACCGCTCGCAGAATAGCATTTCCCTCGTTGATCTTAATCTCCGGTTTCTGCTCCTTTTGTGTTCGCTCGAAAAAAAGATGGTTCCATCCGGGTTTGTATTGACTATAGAAATCTTAATCAAGTCACAATTCAAAATCGATATCCGTTGCCACTTATTCCTGAGCTTACAAATCGACTAGTAGGAGCCTGTATATTCACTAAATTGGATGTGCGACAAGCATACCATCGCATACGAATGGTAGAGGGCCATGAACATAAAACTGCTTTTAAGACTCATTATGGTTTATTTGAATATCTGATGATGCCGTTTGGCCTCACTAATGCTCATGCTCAATTCCAAGTATACATACAAAATATTTTTGGTGACTAATTGGATATTTCAATCGTCACTTATTTAGATGACATACTAATTTTTTCAAGATCTAAGGAAGAACATGTGGCCGTGGTGAGAGAAGTTCTCCAATGCCTTAAAGCTCATGGTCTCTGTATCAAAGCTTCAAAATGTGAATTCCATTGTTCTTCTGTTGAATTTTTAGGGATGGTTGTATCATCTAAAGGATTGGAAATGTGCCTAGACAAAGTCCAAACTATAAAAGATTGGCCAATACAAAAAAATCTAAAGGAAATTTAGTCATTTTTGGGCTTCGCAAATTTCTACCGTCGTTTCATACCCAATAATTCACGTATAGCTTTTCCTCTTATAAATTTGACTCATAAAGATCAACCATTTTATTGGAATTTAGAAGCCGATTATGCTTTCAATGATCTCCGGGTAAGATTTTGTCAAGCACCAGTATTATTGCATCCAGATTTCGAACGACCCTTCATTATTGAAACTGATGCATCCGACTTTGCTACAGGAGGAATTCTTTCTCAACACGGCGATGACGGACACCTACATCCCTGTGCATATAGAAGTTCTAAAATGTCTCTAGCAGAACAGAACTACGACATTTACGACAAAGAACTGTTAAGTATTATTTGCGAATTTCAGGACTGGCGTGTTTATTTGGAGGGGTCACCCCATGAGGTGAAGGTTATATCAGACCATAAAAATCTTGAATATTTTTTAAAAACCAAGCAGCTCAATGGCCGACAAGCTCAATGGTCGGAGTTCCTTTCTGCATTCAATTTTACGATCCAACATCGGCCACGATCCTTGAATTCTCATGCAGATGTTCTTTCGAGACGCTCTGATCTACTAGACACACTGCCACACGAATCTAGACCATTCCTTAAGCTCCCGGCCCTTGAAGCATGTGAACTAGTATGTTCAGACACCGTTATCCAGGCTCAGGTTAAAACGGCAATAAGGTCAGATCCCACCCTTCAACCACTATTAGCTTATTTTGAGAACGGCGAAAACCGAGCCCCAACAAACGTCCGCCCCAAGTTTGAAGGCTATGAATTAACCCCTAAAGGACCATAGTCCTAGAATGGGCTTTTTTGAAACTTGGGCATGTACCTACAGTTGCAATTTGAATCGTGATTTTCTGAAATTTTAAATGAAGGTGTGCCGTTCCGAGAGCTCCGTGTGCGTATTTTTGTTTTTCAATTCCGACATCGGGATCAAAAGTTATGAAGGTTGAACTGTCAAAAGCTGCTCGTTGGGCAGCTGCTGAAATTTTCTAAGCCACTGTGAATGCAGCAAATTCTGCCCAAAACTGCCCAAATCTGCCCAAATCTGCCAAATTCTGCCCAAAGACGAAACTTTGAAATTCCACCAAAAATTGAGATTTTGGTATTTTTCAAAAACAAAAATTCCTGTTTATAGATAAGGCAGTAGAGCATGTTTCCACTGTTCGGATTTTCAATCCAAGAATTTTTCAGATGCTATTTTTATTGTAAAAGACGGCCTTTGTATGTGAATTTCAGCATACCCCTTAGCGGAAAATGATTTTTTTGGAAACCTTCTACAACTTTTTTGAATAAGATATTTTTAGGACATGTACCTAACTCAATTAGAAACAGTAATATGGAGAAATTCATTCCACATCTACTTTAAAAATGGTTTTTTGGGCCTTCAAAACTCTGCTGTCCCCTTTTTTTGCAGGGAAAAAAACTTGTTTTTCTACTTTTAACGTTATGATCTTCCAATCGGTGAGGAATGAGTGTGTGAGATTTGGTGGACATGTAGACATAGAAGTTAGCTACAAGATCTTACGGTTAGATGTACTAAAAAAGACGCCAAGTTTGCAAAATCCACCTTGCTTTGAAGAGGGACTGTTTTGAGGCAGTTTTGATGGAAAATACCCTCAGAACTTTAGGGGTTAAGAGATGGTGTTATCAGGTTTCATGACAATCTACTTGTTCCAAACGATGAAGAACTTTGTCGCCAAATACTCTGTTCCAGACATGATGCTCCCGCAGCCGGCCACCAGGGTGGAGCAAAGCCTCTTGATTTGGTGGCAAGGAGCTTTTATTGGCCCACTATGCAAAAATATGTACACAGATATGTAGATGGGTGTGATATTTGTCAACGCTCCAAGCCCTCACGCCATGCACCATATGGTCAGCTGCAACCTCTTCCGGCTCCACAAGCACCCATTAGGGGAAAAATGGGGTCTCCTAAAGGCCTTGTAAGACAGCCCGGATTAGGTGAGCTTCCTGCCCGCTGACACTTCTCTACAAAATCTCATTGGTGGGTATCCTGCCCGCTGACAATAAAATTCGCCCCGCTGACAACAGGATTTGCCGCCGCTGACAACAGCATCCGCTACTGTCCAATGGGGTGATAGCAGTGGGCACACGCTTGTTGACAGTGTCATTACTGCTTGTATTGGCCAATGGGGTGACAGCAGTGGGCAACGCCTTCGCTGCAAGCGATTGGCTGGACCCCCCAAATGCCAACTGCCGGCACTGCTGGCAGCATTTGGCGACCTGCTGGCACCATTGGTGCCAGCAGGTAAAGTGCACGGGCATGGCCTAATTTTCAGGCACAGATTCCGACCAAAGGCCCTTAGGAGACCCCAATCTTCCCCTAATGCTGGAAACAAATTACAACTGACTTCATCGTTAAACTTCCTTCCAGCAAAGGCTTCGACTCAATTCTTGTTGTGGTCGATAAAAATACAAAATTGGCACATTTTATACCAACGAACGAAAGTATTAATTCTGCTGATGTTGCCAATTTCTATCTTCATCACATTTGGAAACACCATAGACTACCCAGTGAAGTGATATCTGACCGAGGCTCTGTTTTTGTTTCAAAATTCATGAGAAGATTGTATCAATTATTACAAATTCGCCCTGCCCCTACTACAGCTTTTCATCCTCAATTGGATGGTCAGACAGAACGTGTAAATCAAATTCTTGAACAATTCCTCCAAATGTTCACCACAAGGCAACAAGATGATCGGGCGGACTTATTGCCACTTGCAAAATTTTCTTATAACAATGCGACTCATTCGGCTACATGTGTATCCCCGTTCTACGCTGTTAAAGGGATTTTTTATCTTTTTACCTAGGAGCAGTAATTTAGGAGCAGGACAGTAAACTGCCAGGAGCAGTAAAACAGTTAGTTACTGCAGATTTCTCAGTTACTGCGTTTTGGATGAAGTTTTGACAGTCGGATGAAAAATCAACTTGGATGAAAAACGGACTGATTGGAGGGTGGCGGCTAGGGTTTGGGGGGGGTTAGTGAGGAGTGAGGGTGGCGGCTCTCACTCTCTCTCTCTCACTCTCTTGCAGAGTTTGTTGTGGCTATGGAGATTAGGAAGTGATGTTAGTGAGTTAGGAATGATGAGGGTAGGGCAGGACTGATCAGAGCAGGACTGATTGTATGGGACAGACTTTAATGCTGAAAGTAGAGCCCTTTGAATACATTGGAGTATGTGTGTGATGATTACTAGGGATTTGTGGGAAATGGGATGTTGGGTAGTTGCATTGATAGCAGTTTAGAAGGAGCAGGATCTGGGTTTGTTGAGTACAACCTAAGAGCAGGATCTTTGAGTAAGAATAACTAGGTGGGTACTGAAATTTCGTGGGGTTTCTCTTAGATTTGGACAGTAGACTTAGCTTTCAAAGGGTGAGCTAAATCACCCTTTAACATTGGCGACCATGCATTAAGAACGGATCAGGTGGCTTTTGCTGCGAATGTGTACAATCCGGGACAGTTCTGGAACAGGTTGACAGGCACAGTGGCCAAGGGAGAGATTACAGTCACTGCTTTACAGTCATAGGATTACAGTCACTGCTTTACAGTCACAGGATTACAGTCACAGATTCGCAGTCCTAGGATTACAGCAGCAGAAGTACCACAGATGCTGCAGCAGGAGGACAGTCCGAGGCTGAGGGGATCAGGTTCCAGAATCCGGTGAGGAGGAGCCAATGTCCAAGCAGTCAACGTTACAGGAGGACCACAGATCCTGCAGTTGGAGCGCATTTCGAAACTGAAGGTGCCAAGTTCCAGAATCTCGTGGGAGAGGAGCCAATGCCCAAGCAGTCAACGGCAGGAGCTGAGGACAGCTCCAGAGCAGAGGGAGGATAGTCACGGGTATCAGGTATATTCCAAACCACTGTTGAATTCAGACAGTGAGGAAAGGAACAGTAGTTTGCATGAAAAATGACCAGTAAAAAGTAGCAGTAAAAATCAAAAAGTTACTGGCCAGTAAAAAACATTCGAGCAGTAAAAAGTATTGGTAAAAAGTTAAAAAGTTACTAGCCAGTAAAAAGTAGCGGTAAAAAGTTGAAAAGTTACCAGTCAGTAAAAACATACTCGAGCAGTAAAAAGTAACGATAAAAAGTTAAAAAGTTACCAGTTAGTAAAAACAGTGGAAACTAAGGGTAAAAGTGCGAACAGTAAAGATGAAATAAGAGAACAGTAACTGGCTTAAGCAGAAAATGGGAAAATGGGGAAAATTGAAAAGTTAAAAACAAAAATGAATGGACAGTAAAGAACCAGGAGACAAACTGTGGTTAGAAGCTTGCAAAACTGTAATGTATGGAAGCTTGAAAAACTGAGACTATGCTAGAACTTGCGAAACTAAGGGCAGAAAACTATCTACAGTAGGACAGTAAAGACTGACAGGTCCCAAAGGAACCAAAAGTGGAAGGGTGGCAAAGGGATGGACTGGACAGGAACCAGGAAACAGGAGGACTAGCATCCGACAAACCAGAGGAGGGCTGAGGACAAGGAACCGACAGCACCTACCCAGAAGTTTTGAAGGAGCAGACTCAGTTACTGGAAGTACCAGCCAAACCAGAAGAGCACCTGACCAGAGAGGACCAAGGGAAGAGCAGCAAACTGTACTGCAATGGACAGAGAATACCCAGGGTGGGACAAGGAGGAGATAGCCAGGAGACAAGCAGCAGAACGGTTGGCAAGGTACGAACTCAGAGAGCAAAGAGCAGCAGCAGAAGTAGGAAAACCAATGGAAGGAGAATTGAGTTCAGAAGAAAGTATAGCTAAAGGGAGAACCAGGGACCTGATTGACATGGACCTGGTAGGAGAAAATTCGAGCCAGGAGACAATACTTGGAGTAAGCAGGAGGACAGGGTCAGCAAGAGGAGAACCTGGCCCAAGCTTCAAGAATTGGCAGGAGGATGAGGAAGAAATTTGGAAGTATGAGGGACATCCACTATCACCTAGGACCACCAGGAGGGAATTCCCAAGGCCAGGTGAAGGAGACACACAGCATTGCTGGAACCCCCAGACCAGAATGGCATCAATATATGACCATTATCAGGAGGAGGAGAAGAAAGGAGGCAGCAGACCAGACACACCGAAACCAGGGGAGAAAACACCAGGTGATTTGGTGGAGACATTGGAGACGCTGAAGAAAAAGTTGGAAGAAGTTAACACTGGGGACAAAGTCCAGACAGGAGCAGCAGTACTGTCAGAGATGTACTAAACGGGTAAGCCAGCACAGGTGAATCCCAGGAGACCACTGGTACATTTTGCACAAGAGCAGTTCCAAGGAATGGAGCTCGAGGAAGATGAGGAGGACAGAAGACAGCTGGAGGAGTTAAAGGCTCGACAGCAGGCTAGAAGGCAGGTAGAAAGAGAACGAAGAAACCTGCAGCCAACAGAGGACCTGTAGAGGAGGCAGATGGAGGAGCTAGGCCAGGCAGCCAGGTTCAGAGAAACCATGGAGGCTTGGGAAGAGAAGAATCGGGAGGAGATCAAACTGAAGGAAGCAATGAAGCTATGGCAGGAAACAAAGAGACTGGAAGAGCAGGACCAGGAGAAGCAGAGACAGGAGGCTCTTTGAACCTGGCAGGAGACTCAAAGAAGGGAGGAAATGAAGCAGGCAGCTGAGAGAAAAGAAGCAATGTAGCAGGACCTGCTAAGACAGGAGGCTCTACGATTATTACAAGAAGCACAGAGATTGGAGGACCAGAAGAAAAAGGAGGAAGAAATGAAAGAAGCTACCCGGTAGGCGACCCTTTACAAATGGCAGGAGATACTGAGGGAAGAGAGCCAGAAACTCCAGGCCAAACCAAGGGCGGATCCGTGGGCAGCATATGACCAATCAGTGGTCCAGGGGGACAGACCAGGTCAGATGAGGGAAGCAGAATTGATGGGAGCACCCTACCTCACATCTGCTATACCAGGAAGGCCAGGGACAGATCATTTCCCAACCTCGAGGACTCGGGTGAGCCCAACAGGAGGAGGAGGAGTACATTCTACCTATGTGGATCACCTCACAGGTGATGAGTACAGACCAGAAGTCAACAGAACAGCATACTGGCCAAGCGGAGGAGCAGAAGCTGGAACAGGAGTTCCTGACACAGGAACAGGATACAGAAGACCAACAGAGATAATGAGAGGGATGCCGTATGATACTAGGCCACCTGCAGGAATAGGAGTACCAGGGGATACAGCGGACAGCAGTTATCCAATGAGGCATGGTCCACCAGCCTATCCACCAGCTGCAAGACCCAGAGTACCTCGAGTGACAGGACCAGTTCTTGTGGCGCAGAGGAAGCCGCTGACCTACTCCAAGTACAAGGAGGGGACGAATCCAGATGCTCACATACGGCAGTTTGAAAGGACCCTATGGCACAACGGAGAAACTGATGAGCAGGTGATAATCAACCTGATGGGTACCACTTTGCTGGACAAGGTTGGCGCATGGTATGAGAATTTCTTGGAGAACCATGTCTACTGCTCATGGGAGGATGTTAAAGCTGCTTTCAGGAGAAGGTACAGAGACCAGACCACGGATGAGGCAGTATACAGGGAATTGAAGTCCTTCTACTAGGGGGACAGAGAGAAGGTACAAGATTACTATGATCGGTTCATGACTCTAATCAAATGTCTACAATTTGATCCAGGAGAAGGGTTCAGAATCACTAATTTTCGAGCAGGACTACTGGAGTATATCAAGATTACTACCAGTGTAGCACCAGTCAAGAGCTTGACAGAGTTAGTGGATGCAGCCTTGAGATGCGAGGAGAACTGCACTGACTCTAGTGGTAAACCCACTAAGATTGAGGTAAAGAAAGTGGAGACCAGCAGTAAGGCAGCCACAGTGACCAGGAAGGAAACAAGCCAAGAGGCTCCAAGGAAATCCTGTGGAATCTGTAAGAAGCTAGGCCATGACGATGCAAACTGTTGGTACAACCTAGCCAACCAGAGGGGGTCAGGTGCGAAGAAGGAAGGAGAAGAACCTGTTTGTGTCAATGAAGTATCTGCTTCTAAACCTGCAGGAACTTACAGTTACAGCCAAGGGTACCAGAGACCACCGAACCCCTGGGCAGGTAGTAGTCAACAGAGGAGTTATGGTGAGCAACCACCGTGTTGCTTCTTGTGTGGAGGAGCAGACCACAGAAGCTGGAACTGCCCCAAGAAGGCACAATGGGATCAATTTTTAGCTGACCAAGAGAAGACGAACAAAAAACAGGATCACCATGTGAGCAATGTGGAAATTGAATGGCTGGATGAGCCACAGGACCTAGTGGACGTGGCCAGTATGACCAGGGCCCAAAGGAAGAAGGAAGGATTACCTCCTATTGAAGACCAGTCCAAGGAACCAGAACCAAGGAAGGCCCAGACCAAGGAAGACTTGAAGGAGGAAGAACGGCTCAGGGATTCTATGCTAGAAGCCCTGAAAGAGATTCAGCTCAAGGAAGAGCAGGAGGCCAGAGGAGTAGAGCAGGCCAGAACTGTCCAGTCACCTGAGGTTAAGGAGATGGCTGAAGGAGAGATGCAAGACAATGAGTGGGCAGGATTCCCAGATTCTGACGTCCTCAATTACAGCTTTAAGACTGATCAAGAGGGACCAGGAGTACCTGCAGAAACCCGTACAAGGGAGGACCAGGAGCAATATTATGCAAACGTGGTGGGCAGGAGGATATTGGCCAGTCCAGTCACTGTGCCTTTGGGTCAGCTACTACAGATGGCTCCAAACATGACTCAGATTGTCAAGGCTCATGTGTTTCCGGAGTTAAGGGCCAGTAAGGATTCTGGTCAAGGCGAAACGGCTGGGGTGGAGCAGATGACCAGAAAAGGAGGTCAACCAGGTCTGATACCCAGCTTGGCAGTAGATGTTGACACAGAATTGCCTATGTTAACTGTGCAGATTGGCAACGGGACCTTGGACAAGGTATTGCTGGACGGTGGATCTGGTGTCAATCTCATTACTGAAGAGGAGCAGAAGCGTTTAGGACTGAAGGACCCACAACCTGCTCCCTACAGATTGAGGATGGCAGACCAGACTGTGGTGGAACCAGTAGGGATAATCAGAAATGTGAAGGTACACATCCATAGCATTCCTTATCTGATTACACTAATTGTCATCAAGAATAAGGAAGTGAATGAGGAGTATAGCATGCTGCTAGGTCGTCCTTGGTTGATTGATGCAAAAGTCAATCATGACTGGGGTAGAAATCTCGTCAGAATTCGAGGCAACGGGACAGTCAAGACAGTATCAGTGAGCCAGAAGAAGGGATCTGGACCAGATTTACCTGAGGTATTGGTCTGCTACAACCTTACTGAAGGACTCATAGATGAAGAGAAGGAACATTGGCTGGCCACCAAGCAGGATGTACTGGTTGTTGAGACAGTAGCACTGCCCCAAAAAGATGGAGACCAGGAGCCGGTGGCAGGAGCAGAAAGAGCCTATCTGGACCAGTTTTTGACAAGCATACCAGAGTACTCGACCAAGGGACTGGTCGAACAGCAAAAGGGGGATAGTGGTCACACACGCCAGGAAGGGAACAGTCTAGATTACCAGGACAGAGCTGGCACCACAGAGAAGTATACATCAGGTTCACAGGACCATGACAAGCAAAGTAAGACAAGAGAGGACCAAGGAGAAGACCAAGACCAGCAGAGGAAGAGAAAAGAGGACATAAAGGCAGACCAAGACAGTGCAGGCCTCAAGGACCAAGACAACAAGTTTTTCAAGGATCAGGAAGAAGACCAAGACCAGCTGAACAAGACAAGAGAGGACTACGGAGAAGACCAAGACCACGTGAACAAGACAAGAGAGGACCAGGGAGAAGACCAAGACCAGCAGAGCAAGAGAAGAAAGGACATGGAGGCAGACCAAGACAGTGCAGGCCTCAAGGACCAAGACAACAATTTTTTCAAGGATCAGGAAGCAGACGAAGATGAGTGGAGCAGGAACAGAGAGGACAGGGACAGCAAAAATGAAGAGGGACATCATGGACATGACAAAGATCAGGAGCAGGTGAATAGGTGGGAAGAGGGCCATCTTCCTCTTTTTTTTCTCTTTTTTCTATTATTTTTTCCTCTATTTCGCCCTCATCTCCTTTTTCTAAACTCAGAAAAGGGGCAGGAGAGAAAGAAAGGAAGCAGCTAGCAGTATTGTGCGGGGGTAGTGGAAATCAGCCCTCTAAAACAGGAACAAGAGATGGGACAGCAAAAGGAGCGCTATCAGCAAAGAGGAGGAGGCAGACAGGGTTTCAGTAGGAGCGGCTGCCAAAGCAGAGAGAAGCAGGAGTATTGCGAGCCAAGAGGAGGAGGCAGGCAGGGTTTCAGTAGGAGCAGCTGCCAAAGCAGAGAGAAGCAGGAGCATTGTGAGCCAAGAGGAGGAGGCAGCCAGGGTTATAGCAGGAGCAGTGGCCAAGGAGACCAACAGCAAGAGCTTGAAGACTAGAAGAAAGTGGTTGGAGAGGAAGAAGATGAGGCAACATCCAAGATAGAGGACCAGAAGAACGGGAGTCTAAAGAAGGACCAGCAAGACATCAGTCCAAATGACCAGGAAAAGAGGGACCAGCCAATGTGGACCAGAGATGGAAGAGGTAAGAAAAATAAAAAAGAGAAAAATGAAGGAACTGACCAAGAGAAATGGGACCAGCAGGAGGTAGAAGAAGAGCAGCAAAGATCCAAAGACCAGGCTAATCTGCCACAGGGATCTAGAGGAGGACACCAAGTCAAGAGGATGGGTGGGCAGAGGAGTAGTCCAGTACAGCTCTCCAGTAGCCCAGAGATGGTTGTAGTGTTGGCACCCACCAGGCAGCTGCTAGTATTAGAGGAGCAGCACCAGGAGCAACACCAAGATCAGCATCAGGACCAGCCCCAGGAGCAGTCCAAGGAGCAGCGCCAAGACCAGGTTATAACGGACCAGCCAGAGGAGCAAGATCCTATAGACCAACAGGAGGAGCCAAGTGTGGATTTATCCACAAGCCAGGTAGACACCACAATCTCAACCAGATCAGGAGGGGCATGGCAGCAGGCACCAGAGGACCAAGTGATTATCACCAAGGAGGTGGGCATGTTGGTTCAGCAGTTGCAAGTGGCATTGGCACAAGCATCTCGTGCGCAGGATTTGCAGGAGCAGGAGGATCGGTCTGGCCCCAGCTACCAAGACCTTATCAGCTTCAGGCTTAGTCAGGAGGAGAAGATTCGGGAGTTGACTAACCAGCTCCAACATGCTCAACAGCGGTTAGTGGCACTTCAGCAGGACCAAGAGAGGGAGAGCCAGGCTTGGGTTGATCAGGGGGTCCAGGCAGAGGTACTCAGGACCAGGAGGATGGAGTTGGAGCTCAAGACCAATGCCCGATTGCACAACTTCGACCGATTGGCACTAGAGAATCAGCAGTTGAGTACGAAGAGTACTGGTAGGACCAGTGGTAGACCCTGTTTTAAATTTTTTGACACTTTTTAATTTTTGGCTAACTACATAAAAGCCGGAGCATCTGAGGGCAGATGCAGACTAAAAGGGGGATAATGTTAAAGGGATTTTTTGCCTTTTTACCTAGGAGCAGTAATTTAGGAGCAGGACAGTAAACTGCCAGGAGCAGTAAAACAGTTAGTTACTGCAGATTTCTTGGTTACTGCGTTTTGGATGAAGTTTTGACAGTCGGATGAAAAATCAACTTGGATGAAAAATCAACTTGGATGAAAAACGGACTGATTGGAGGGTGGCGGCTAGGGTTTGGGGGGGGGTTAGTGAGGAGTGAGGGTGGCGGCTCTCACTCTCTCTCTCTCACTCTCTTGCAGAGTTTGTTGTGGCTATGGAGATTAGGAAGTGATGTTAGTGAGTTAGGAATGATGAGGGTAGGGCAGGACTGATCAGAGCAGGACTGATTGTATGGGACAGACTTTAATGCTGAAAGTAGAGCCCTTTGAATACATTGGAGTATGTGTGTGATGATTACTAGGGATTTGTGGGAAATGGGATGTTGGGTAGTTGCATTGATAGCAGTTTAGAAGGAGCAGGATCTGGGTTTGTTGAGTACAACCTAAGAGCAGGATCTTTGAGTAAGAATAACTAGGTGGGTACTGAAATTTCGTGGGGTTTCTCTTAGATTTGGACAGTAGACTTAGCTTTCAAAGGGTGAGCTAAATCACCCTTTAACATACGCCACTTATGGGTATCATCCCTCAATGTCCTTTACAATCCCATCGACATCTCTGGTTCCGACAGCTGAGGATGGCATCCGATATCTCCAACACATTCATAAGGAAGTTAAAGTGATGATTCTGATTGCTGGAGATCAAGTGAAAAGGACATATGACTGCGCTGCGCATCTCCATCACACATTCGAAGTTGGCGACAGAGTTCTCCTTTGGCATGATGATATTGCAACAACAGTCCCTTCACGGAAACTAGCTTCTAAATTCTTGGGACAGTTTCCAACCATATCGAAAAATATCTGATGTAGTATACCATCTACAATTACCCAAGTCTCTGCGCATCCACAACGTTTTTCATGTTTCTCTCCTTGACAAATACCGGCTAGACACTATTGAAGGACGTCAGTTTAAGCCGCGTCCACCCATTGTCACTCCACAAGGCGATGTTGAATGGGAGGTACTTGAAGTCCTCGACTCACGACTCTTTGGACGTTGGAAGAAACTCCAGTACTTAGTTTTATGGGAAGGCTACGGGCCCAAACAGAAATCGTAGGAGCCGGCTTCTAACTTAAAAAACGCAATGAAAGGGGTCCAAGAATTTCATCAATGCAACCCGACTGCCGTGGGACTAAGAAGGAGGGTAATGTTACGACCAAGTCTGCACACTAGGTCTTCACAGCTAGACTTAGAACGTGCGGAACTAGACTTAGAGCATGCGGTGTAGCAGTTACAACAAATAGTTACAGTAGTTACAGGTTGTTTAGCTTCGACTCTCTCTCAGGTCTAGAAATACCATGATGAGGGAATTAGCTTTCATGTGAACCTCTTGTAATTTCCAGGAACTGTATCGGTTCAGAATATACTATTGTTATTAGTTCTCGCATGTGCTGATCTCAAGGATACCATTACTTTGATTCCATTTGTTGCATGATGTCACAAAACTCTATTTGATCGGAAGTATCGAAGAGTGTCGACAAGTCATTGATTCAAAAATTCTCGAACCGTAAGAGATGTGGCGTCGTTTATGCACTATTGTTAGCTAGGGTCAAGACATGGAGATGCTAGAAGGTGCAAGAGAGTTAGTCGAGGTTAAAAGGCTCGTAGACTAAGCTACGGGGTTAGAGAAGGTAGCCATGGTTGTAGCTGTCAACTGTTTGAGGTTGAGGACTCACACCGTTGGATAGAGAAGTGAGACCAAGGTTGTCGTAGTAAGGCGAAGATGAACTGTCGCTCCAGGCAAGTAGGTGTTGGTCATGGCCGAGACATATTGTATGCGAGACATCCTAGCAACGGCCATGGAGAGTTTGGTAACCAAGAAGTCTTAGCAATTTCTAGAATTACGAGGTTAAAGCAAAGGAGGCACACAAGGGATTTTGTTAACTAGAGATCCTCCTGATCTCTCCCTCTTAGTTTCCTCTAGTCCCCTCTCAGTTTCATCCATGTACTCTTCCAACAGTCATCCAGTCCTTGTGGATGAACTCTATCACAACCGACTAGATGATTTCTCCTAGTTTTCAGGGGGTCTAAGAGGCAGGTTTAGGGTTTCTTGTAATCATTCTACACTAGAGCAGGTAGAATAAGAGACGACTAAGAGATGTTAGGAGTTGATGTATCATATTTTTGGACTGTTTTGCCTCATTTTATGCAGTTTTGGCCTCTTTTTAGGGTGGAAGTACTCTAGAAGCATGTACTTTTTTTAGTCACAGTACAATATACATTGAAGGCATGAATTTGTACTTGCAATTACCTGTACTCAGAAGCTTTTTCCTTAGTTTTTGTTTTGTTTTTCCAAATACTACATATGTAGAGATCTCATGTGCATTATTAAATCAATTAGAAAAGCAAGTTAAGTCTGTTCAATTAATACTATTGTGCACTAGTACAAAAAAGTCACACAGTACTCGTATATGAGAAAAGTACAAAATTCTTCAGCATCAAAAGCTCTAATTCTGTTTTTGTTTTTTGCAAAGGACATAAGAAGGAATAGCCTATTGGAATCTATCCCTGATTTTACAAGTACCTAGTTAATTTGGTTTGTACATGGAAGTAATTGCTAGTTTCAGTTGCAACAGAATAAAAAGTAGAAAATTATGATTTTTTGTAATCGGAGGCATGATTTTCGACGGCGGCACGCATTTCTACAATGGACTTCTCTCAAATAAAGAGAATTGTCATTTTTCCGTTACTTGACCCTCGACGTGTTCCTGCGTGCTACTTGTACAAAATGTACACATGAGTATATAATATACTTGGTATCTGTCATAACTACTACCTCGTTGTTTTCAACAAATCCTGTTTTCCCGAGCCGCCATGCCATGAAGGCGCCGCCACCTCTTGATTTGTCCACGTCATCGTCTCTCTTGCTGGTGTCCTCTCATCGCCCATGCAGCACACTGTTGCGTCTTTGTTGTAGCGGAGGTAGCTTGTACGTGAGCGGAGAGCGCTCAGCGGAGATTTGGAGAGCGGAGAGCACAGAATGGAGGACAGAACCTCAAAATAGCAATTTTTTTACTAAAAATATAATATAAAATTAGAAGATTAAAATATTCTCAGTATATTTTTAGAAATAATCTTATTTTAGTAATTTAATTGACCCTATAACCGTGGACTAATTACAGTGTTTTCACTTTTCATTGAATTTGTAGTTCGTTTTCTCTTTTCTTGGTGATTAATTTTTTGACGTGCACCAAATACTATGCTCCAGCTCCTTCTAACTGGTTCAGGCCAGGGTTGTTCATGGGACATAAGGACCGGTCCGTCCGTCCGGTCCGCTCGTCCGTCCGTTAAGGGTCAGGGGAGGTCCGTTTGACCAAGACTTACGGTTGACCATCCAAATGGTGAAATGGGAGTTACCTTGGCCACCTAGGATGCCACGCGTCTGACATGTCACCAAATATTCCACATATAGAGTTGACACGGGGGATGACATGGCTAAGAGGAAGGGCACCAACGCCTTGGGGGAGGGGGGCGCCAGCATCCTTGGGGGGGGGGGGGGCGAGAGCTTCTTAGGGTGGGGGGGGGGGGGAGGGGGGGGGCGCGAGCTTCTAAGGGGAGAGGGGGGCAGCGCTTCTAGGGGGGGGGGGGGGGGGCGCGAGCTTCTAGGGGGGGGGCGCGAGCTTCTGAGGGGGGGGGGGCGCGAGCTTCTGAGGGGGGGGGGCGCGAGCTTCTAGGGCGGGCGCGAGCTTCTTGGGGGGGGGGGGGGCGCGAGCTTCTAGGGGGGGCGCGAGCTTCTGAGGGGGGGGGCGCGAGCTTCTAGGGGGGGGGGCGCGAGCTTCTGGGGGGGGGGGGGGGGCAAGTGCTTCTAGGAAGGGGGGAGGCAAGTGCTTCTAGGAGGGGGGGCAAGTGCTTCTAGGAGGGGGGGAGGCAAGTGCTTCTAGGAGGGGGGCCCAGAGCTTCCGGGAGGGGGGGCGCGAGGTTATGGGTTTAGGGTGATTCTGGAGAACGTGGCATACAATTGATATTTTATTTTTTCCGTTCCATTACAAAAATAACAATAAAATTTTATTCTCCACAAGAGTATATAGCCGTCAAAAAAAGATTTATTACGATTTTGCAAACGTGTAAACAAAGCCATATAAGCAATCAAAATGTTACATATGCAATTCACTATGGTACTACAATGTGCCTCTAAAACAACTATCAGGAGCTTTGAAGTTGTAAGGGGGACTCATAAAATCATCCACAACTCTTGCAAGTGATAGCCTCATCGTGGGGTCTTCGTTAAGCAAGCCATTCAATTTCGTTGAGAATGCAATCATTGACATTGTATCCTTGAAGAGGTATTGGCATTGTTCGTCCCTCCATATCATCTTTGCCAAATAGCCTACCGAAAATGCATTAGATTGCTCCATCTTGGAACTCTAAATTTTATATTATAATCCCCTTTCTCTTCCAATATTAATGTTTCATCTCTTAATGTTTTGTGCATACTTCCCTCTGTAATGATTCATTTATTTATTTCTCTTCCAACCTTGTTCCACTCTATACAATTTTTTATTTTTTTTCCCTTTATCTTTCTATATTAATATATGTTTTTTTTTTAACTCTTCCATTTATTTTTAATTGTATATTAGAGCATTGTTTGTTTCTTCCGTACTAAATTGATTAATTATTCAAATTTTTATTTCTCTTCCAACCTTCTTCCATC
Organism: Ceratodon purpureus; assembly: GCA_014871385.1. Taxonomy (NCBI): domain Eukaryota; kingdom Viridiplantae; phylum Streptophyta; class Bryopsida; order Pseudoditrichales; family Ditrichaceae; genus Ceratodon; species Ceratodon purpureus. The sequence goes on from CM026428.1 coordinate 1,761,835, forward strand.
CCATGCTATTGATTTTATATTATCCCTTTCTCTTCTGATTTTAATGTTTGTTTTTTTGTTTTTTTTTTAATCTCTACCATTTTTTTTTAATTCTATGTTAGAGCATTGTTTGTTTCTTCCGTACTAAATCAATTAACTATCTAAATATTTTTAATTCAATGTTAATTCATTGTTTGTTTCTGGCATACTTCCTTTCATGATTATTTATTTCTCTTGCAACCTTCTTCCAATCTATACTCTTAGTTTTATATTTTTCCCTTTCTTTTTCAATATTAAAGTTCGATCTATTTTCATCTTTTCCATTTATTTTTCATTTTGTGTTTAAAAATAAATGGAAGAGTTAAAAAAATAAACAAATAGTATAGAATGGAACAAGGTTGGAAGAGAAATAAATAAATGAATCATTACAGAGGGAAGTATGCACAAAACATTAAGAGATGAAACATTAATATTGGAAGAGAAAGGGGATTATAATATAAAATTTAGAGTTCCAAGATGGAGCAATCTAATGCATTTTCGGTAGGCTATTTGGCAAAGATGATATGGAGGGACGAACAATGCCCGTACCTCTTCAAGGATACAATGTCAATGATTGCATTCTCAACGAAATTGAATAGCTTGCTTAACGAAGACCCCACGATGAGGCTATCACTTGCAAGAGTTGTGGATGATTTTATGAGTCCTCCTTACAACTTCAAAGCTCCTGATAGTTGTTTTAGAGGCACATTGTAGTACCATAGTGAATTGCATATGTAACATTTTGATTGCTTATATGGCTTTGTTTACACGTTTGCAAAATCGTAATAAATCTTTTTTTGACGGCTATATACTCTTGTGGAGAATAAAATTTTATTGTTATTTTTGTAATGGAACGGAAAAAATAAAATATCAATTGTATGCCCCGTTCTCCAGAATCACCCTAAACCCATAACCTCGCGCCCCCCCTCCCGGAAGCTCTGGGCCCCCCTCCTAGAAGCACTTGCCTCCCCCCCTCCTAGAAGCACTTGCCCCCCCTCCTAGAAGCACTTGCCTCCCCCCTTCCTAGAAGCACTTGCCCCCCCCCCCCCTCCTAGAAGCACTTGCCCCCCCCTCTCCTAGAAGCACTTGCCCCCCCCCCCCCCCCTCAGAAGCTCGCGCCCCCCCCCCCCCCCCCCAGAAGCTCGCGCCCCCCCTAGAAGCTCGCGCCCCCCCCCTAGAAGCTCGCGCCCCCCCCCTCAGAAGCTCGCGCCCCCCCTAGAAGCTCGCGCCCCCCCCCCCCCCCCCTAGAAGCTCGCGCCCCCCCCCCAAAGAAGCTCGCGCCCCTCCAAGAAGCTCTCGCCCCCCCTCCCAAAAGCTCTGGCCCCCTTCTCAGAAGCTCGCGCCCCCTTTGAACTCGCTCGCGCACCCCTTTGCATATGTGGAATTCCCCGTCATCGTTAGTTGTCCATGTCATCAATATGTTTCCCCTATAGGTAAGTTGTAAAAAAAAAGAACTAACTTAGTAATTTTCCTCCTCCCCTCAATGTCCGATTATGTCCGGGGACCGACCGGTCCGTCCGTCCGTCCGTCCGTCTATGTCCGGAAATTTTGCCCATGTCCGTCCGAATAGACAACCCTGGTTCAGGCATACATTAATTACCCTTATCCCATCACATTTATAAGCAAATTACTACTTAAAATGTATTGGTATTAAAGCTCTTAAGAGGGATCAAGTAACATTTAATATCGTAACATTTTCTTAACAATGCTATAATTCATCCGCCATAGTCTACATGCCTTTCAACTTTTTTATTTTTTTATTTTTTTATAATTGTCTTGTATTTTTTATTAACTTCCTTTATTCTATCTATCTTGTTAGAGGGGTCAAAAGCGTCCTTTCATTTGATTTTCACATTCATTTTCATAATCTCCTTCATATTATTTTCAACCTTCATATTAATTTTTGTTTTTGTTTACTTTTATCTTTTTAATTTCATTTTTTATAAAAAAAAATTTTGTTTTTTTTTTGCTATTAGAATTTCATTATTTTTTTCAATTTTTTTTTAAAATTTTTAATCGTAAATGACCTCTGCTAAACCCTCATCTTTTTCCATTTAGTTTAAGAGGATGAGAACTTTTAAACGAATGAAAAGCCGATTTTCTAGGGCGCCAAGCATCTTCTTCAGAGATATTTAAGATAAGAGTATGGAATGTCTCTTCCTCTTTTGTGTTGGTGTTCTGTGAAGCTCTTTTCCGTAGTGCGGTACAGCAGTTATGGAGGACGTCAGAGATATTGTTGTTTCACTTGCTGACGATGTTTGTCCATTTCAACCATATGTTGAGGTGGAGGACGAAGAATAGGTGATGGCCAACAGCCAAGGGCGTCCTTTGACAACAGATGTTGACGTACAACCGGATGTAAGAGCTGATCCTCCACGTTCAGAAAATTCGGATGATATCATAGTGCTGGAGGAGGACGCAGATGTGCCTTTGCAACCACATGTTGACGTACAACCGGATGTAAGAGCTGATCCTCCACGTTCAGAAAATTCGGATGATATCATAGTGCTGGACGAGGACGCAGATGTGCCTTTGCAACCACATGCATGCTCGAAGGTTGGAAAGATCCCAAAGGGAACCTATTCTAGGAAATCAGTTAATCGGAGGCAGGGAGGTGGGCCATTGCTGAAACAATCATACCAAGGACACTTGCCAAGTGTGGGACCTAAAGTGAACGCGAATGTAGTTTGCCCTATAGTACAGTCAGAGGCTGGAAGTCCTGCTGATAGTATAGTGGGCAACATTAACGTGTTAAGATCAAAGATTAGGGCGTCTAATAACAAGTATATGTTTGCTGTAATAAAAGATACATGTCAGGGGATACGAGGTATATAGTGCACTTGTTTAAGATAGAATGTTTTGAAATAGAGTGCAATCAATGTGAAAGACAATGCCTTTATAATGAAAAAGTCAATATAGCTTCCGTATGGCGGACTTAGTACATGGGATATTACTAAAATCATTCAGTACGTGACAAATGGCCATTGTGGAAATGGCAGTTCTAAAGTAGGAGGGCTACCTACTTCTTCGCCAAGGAGTGACGGAAGATTCCACTCTCTAAGAGTAGCTTGACCTCGTTGAAGCTGAAGGTGGGCGCATGGATGAAAAGCTCGGCTTCGGGATCAGGGTTGCAGACCTTCAAGAGTATGTAGTATAGGTGCTTACAATACGTGAACTGAGTCTTGCCACGGAACGTAGTCATCGTCTTCTTGAATGCTGGGCAAGTGCAACCAGGGTAAGAACTGATGGTAATCTGGTACCGTGTGATGTGTGGAGCGACGCCCGAATCCAGCCCAATGATGCAACTGTGGCCTGGCTCAGGTAGAGGGAAGCTTGTACGTGAGCGTAGAGCGTAGAGCGAAGAGCGGTGAGCGCAGATTTGGAGAGCGGAGAGCACAGAATGGGGGACAGAACCATAAAATAGCACTTTTTTTACTAAAAATAAATTATGAAATTAGAATATTCGAATATTCTTAGTGTATTTTTGGAAATTTACTAATTTTAGTAATTTAATTGACCCTATAACCGTGGACTAACTACAGTATTTTCATTGAATTTGTAGTTCATATTCTCTTTTCTTGGTGATTAATTTTTTAACGTGCACCAATTACTATGCTCCAGCTCCTTCTAACTAGTTCAGGCATACAGTAATTCGGCTTATCTCCTTAAATTTATATGCAAATTACTACTTAAAACGTATTGGTATTGAACCTCTGAACAGGGATCAAGTAACATTTAATTTCGTAACATTTTCTTAACATTGCTAGAATTCATCCACCATAGTCTACATGCCTCTCTCCTTTTTCTTTTATTATTTTTTTAATTTTTTTGATATTTGTCTTGTTTTTTTTATAAAATTTTCTTTATTCTATCTATCTTGTTAGAGGGGTCAAAAGCCTCCTTTCATTTAATTCTCTCCTTCATTTTATTTTCACAATCATTTTATTTTCACATTCAATTTGTTAATCTCCTTCATATTATTTTCAACCTTCATATTAAATATTGCTATTCTTTACTTTAATCTTTTTAATTTCAATTTATATAAATGTTTTTTTTTTTTTTTTTTTTTTTTTTTTTTTTTTTTTTTTTCATTCTTTAATTTTAAAAAATAAATTTAAATGCTAAATGACCTCTGCTAAACCATCATCCTTTTCCATTCGGTTTAGGAGGATGACAACGTTTACATGAATGAATAGCCGATTTTCAAGGGCGCCAAGCATCTTCTTCAGGAATATTTAAGATAAGAGTAGGGAATGTCTCTGCCTCTTTTGTGTTGGTGTTATGTGAAGCTCTTTTCCGTAGTGCGGGACATCAGCTATGGAGGACGTCAGAGATATTGTTGTTTCACTTGCTGACGATGTTTGTCCATTTCAACCATATGTTGAGGTGGAGGACGAAGAAGAGGTGATGGCCAACAGCCAACGGCGTCCTTCGACAACGGATGTTGACGTACAACCGGATGTAAGAGCTGATCCCCCACGTTCAGAAAATTCGGATAATATCAGAGTGCTAGAGAAGGACGCAGATGTGCCTTTGCAACCACATGCATACTCGAAGGTTGGAAAGATCCCAAGGGGAACCTATTCCAGGGAATCAGTTAATCGGAGGCAGGGAGGTGGGCCATTGCTGAAACGTTCATACCAAGGACATTTGCCAAGTGTGGGAACGAAAGTGAATGCGAATGTAGTTTGTCCTGTAGTACAGTCAGCGGCTGGAAGTCCTGCTGATAGTGTAGTGGGCAACCCTAAACGTGTTAGGTTCGAAGATTGAGACATCTAATAACAAGTATATGTTTGCTATAATAAAAGATACATGTCAGGGGATACGAAGTATATAGTGCACTTGTTCAAGATAGAATGTTTTCAAATAGAGTGCAATCAATGAGAACGACAAAGCCTTTATAATGAAAAAGTCAATATAGCTTCCGTATTGCGGACTTAGTACATGGGATATTACTAAAATCATTCACTACGTGACAAATGGCCATTGTGGAAATGGCAGTTCTAAAGTAGGAGGGCTATCTACTTCTTCGCCAAGGGGTGACGCAAGATTCCACTCTCTAAGAGTAGCTTGACCTCGTTGAAGCTGAAGGTGGGCACTTGGATGAAAAGCTCGGCTTCGGGATCACGTTTGCAGACCTTCAAGAGTATGTAGTATAGGTGCTTACAATACGTGAACTGAGTCTTGCCACGGAACGTAGTCATCGTCTTCTTGAATGCTGGGCAAGTGCAACCAGGGTAAGAACTGATGGTAATCTGGTACCGTGTGATGTGTGGAGCGACGCCCGAATCCAGCCCAATGATGCAACCGTGGCCCGGCTCAGGTATCATGGTGACGGAACGGAGGCGCGCTTTAAGAGACTCGGAGGAGCCCATGGAGAGTCGCTGCGCTTGATTGGGACGAGTGGCAGTGCGCTTCACCATCTTGCCGTCTCTCTTGCCTGGGTAGCGGTCAGCGCCTGCAGCGACTGGCACTGAGCTGAGATTTGCAGGGGGCGGGGCAGAAGAGAACAGGCGTCTTGTGGAGACCGGTTTCTTCGGCGGAAGTTGAAAGCCCGCTGCTTCGAGGGCAAGAATCTCAGTGAGTTTTAGGTTAGTACCAAGTTTCACTGGCCACACCTCTGGAATGGAGGGGAATTCCTGGTCCTTTGAGTAGTGTGCTACCCACTTGCGCTTAGAGCCTTTCACGCAGCGCTCAATATCATCAGAGCAGAAGAAGAACTCTGTCTTCTCGACTGTGTTCCTGCGGTAGTTAGTCCAAAGCCCAGTGTAGGTCGGTGCAGCTGTGCAATGGGGCCCCCTCACGATTCTCTCAGTGCACTTCTTCTTCGTTTCAGCTCTTTGGGCCCAGCAGCACTTTGCAGAAAGTTTGTGAAGTCTCGAAATGTGCCACTCCTTCACGTCGACCTTCGTTTCTTCAACCGCGTTGACATGGCGAATGCCGCCCTTGTTCACTGGTGAAGGTAAAAAGGAACCAACTTCCTGGGCACGAGATTGGGTACCATCTACCTCGGGGTCGTGCTCGGAGTCGTCTTCCACAATGACAGGCATCTGCATAGGGCGAGCCCTGACGGCACGTCTTGGGCCTCTTGGGCGTGAGAAGTTTGTCTTGTCCGGGCGATGAGACTCCTCGTCAGCTTCGATAAGGACGTCGGCTTTTCGCTTCTGTGAACGGAAGACTTCCGCTCCAGGCATGATAGGCTGACGCGTGCAGAACTCATCCGCGCCTGGCATATCGAGCATGGGCTTGTCGAGCAGTGTAGGATTAACCCATTTCTTCGCGTTGCGTTCAGCCATCCGGAGCCAGAGTTCCTTCTTGAATGGTCCTGTTCCGCCGACGTCACCTTTGAGGAACTGGTAGTAGTTGACAACCTGTAGAAAAGCCCGAACGAAATCGTCTACAGTAGCAACGTACAGGTCGTTTCCAATGTTTTCTGAAGCTTGGAGCCACTTGTTGTGAATTGTTTCGGCGAGGTTACAGGTGGGCATCTCTGTGAGTTCTTCTTTCGTGAATTTCTGCAGATTTGACAGTACATGCCGTTAGATTGACCGATTAGAGTTTTGTAGGTTAGCGCTAGGAAACCAGTATCAAAAACATGAAAATAGAGTGCAGAAATCATACCGTGGTCATGAATCCCCCCCACTGGCAGAAGCGGTGGTGCCAGAATGACAGCCACTAATCGAGTTTGATGAGCCCGCTCTCGCCAACGACCCCGGTGGATGCCCACCATGCTCGCAACGCGTGGTACAGAGTTTCCGCCTCTTCCATGCTGGTCGCATTCTTGTATTGAGTGCACATCTTCTTGTGCTGTTCCCAGAGTTCTTTGGGGAAGTGCTTCTGCGTGTACGCCACCATGTTCTGAGTCCAGTGGAACAAGCACGACCTCTCCCGGTCCTCCATTGGGTCCTCTTTGTTGCCATTGCCGTAAAGGATTCGCACTGCATTCCAATTCGCCTGTGCGTTATCCGCCATGAACCCCTTGAAGTTTGGCGCTGCAACGCCATTGATCTCCATGACCAGGTTCAAGTTTTTCCAGAAGACGAGCTGGGCCTCCGTGTCCTCGGACTGCATGTCGCAAGTGGCGATTGTCATGACGCGGCAGTAGGTGGCGTCGTACACATGGCACGCCATCGTCGACCAGTCTTTGACGCGTTTGACATGGTCGAACATGATCCATGCGTTCTCCAAGTCGCCACCAGCTTGCATTCGGCTGACCAAGTCGACACCACTTCCCGGCCCGACCTCCGACATCTTGAAGACGAAGACTTTGTCACGCATAGATCCCTGACCAGGAAACCTATTCTCCTGGACATACGCCCAGAGACTGTTACCACGGAGCTTGGTGATACCGTCCATGACTCCGTACCTTTTGAATTTTTTGAAGGTGGCGACTTTGTTGCGGATGTTTGGTGACGCCATGTCTTTGCAACGATCCAGAACAGGAACCAGCTCCTCCATCGTCAGCTTCCTCGGTGGTGCATCCTCGGGCTGTAGAAGGTAGCTCCCGATGAGGAGTTTGCGCGCCTCTAGGACAACGACGCTCTTTGTTGCTTTGTTGTTCATCTCTACCTGCTCTTCTATTAAGCTACTAATCTCTGCTTTAGAGTCTCTGTAGTCTCCAACTTTCACTGGATGATCATGTGTTCCTATGTGAATACAAGCTCTAGTCTGATTCGGTTTGCCCACAACGTAATAAATCTTAGCCTCGCATGTAGCTACACATGATGGAGGTTCTTTACATACCTTGCACACTAGCGTCGAGTCAGATGGAGGAGGCTGGTCCATGACAAAAACTTGCAGGGTACAGCCTTCGAACTCAGTCTCGTTAACCTCGAAGATCTTGGGAACACGCTTCAGGAAGTCACACTCCTCGTTCGTGCAACGCAGCCATCCGACGTAGTTGGAACTTCGAAAAGACAGTCCGAAGGCGTTTTTGATGTTTGTTGTGATGGTCTTGGTCCACAAGTGTCCGTCGTATCGTTTGTCCATTCCCTGCATAGACTTGGCGGCGAGTTTAGAGGATCCTGCAGCAGCAGGTGGCAACTCAAAAAGAACCGGACCATCAAACTTCGCAGGCAAGTACTCAACTCTCTCGTGTCTAATAGTGGAATAGTCTATCTTTTTCAAAATGTTTTTTGACCCACGCGTCTTAGCAAGCTGTTGAAGGAGGGGGACAATGCTAACTGTGACCTGGGACAATGGAGGAGAGACATTGGAAGGAGGAGCATCTGCGTGGACTTTAGGCACGAACTTGACGGGACTGACTTCGTCATCAGAAGAGAGAGATATGACGGTCGGAGGAGGTTTCTCTACATCTGAAGTCTCGGTACCAGGCTCGACTTTGACTTTGACATCACGAGGTAAGGGAGTCTGAATTGTGCAAGTAGAAGAGCGATGGGGGGTGAGGATCTCAGTGGATGCAGCCATCAGAGAATCAGTAAGACCGTACACTCTTTAGGATCCAGGGAAAAGTCTCCACTGCAACATGTTGTTCTCATCTCTCATGGAAAGTTGTCCGAGGGTGTGAGTAACCTCGGCAGTAACGTCATCAAAGATCTCCTCCTCTATACTGATGGAATCCTCACGGAAATGGAATCTGAGACTCAGGCGAAGAGAGGAAACTGTAGCTAGACCATCGTCATCTACACGAAACCTTAGAGGGATTCCCATGCCTTGGGCATACAGACAGACCATCCCCATGTTCTTAGGCAACTGAACCGGGAAGAGGATTAGAGTAAGTATACTAGCAAAGCGGTATTGCGAGAGCAAAATAAGAGGAATGATGCATCGATGATGATCCTTTTATGAGGGTCTGAATATCTATTTGGCCATCCCTAAAGTAATTCATTCTGTTAGGTAAGGAATGAATGAGTAAAGAATGACGGCGTTAACTAATTAAGACGGTGCTTTTTGCAGGCCCATAAATATGAGGTAAGATTTTTAGAATATTACTTTAAGTCTTTAAATCGTGGAGCAGATTCTATTTTTTATGATGTGTGATTAGATTAGAATGAGCCGTCTTTTCCTTCTACATTTAAAACGATACATATATAGAATTTGAATTAATCATATTCATGCATTAGTTATATATATATAGAACTAATGCATTCATATGATTAATTCAAATTCTATTCTTTATTCTGTGTTAGGGTTCCTCAGTTTTCATTATAGTTTGCTGGACTGAGGTGTGTTCTGTCTTTTTGAGTATCAGTACTGATACGTGTGTTTGAGCACCAGTCTTCTGTGGTTTGTCTTTTGTTTTGTGGTGCTTGTTAGATGGCTTGTGAGTGACATGCAGGAGTCAACTAGAAAGAGGAGGAGAAAGCAGGGGACGCATTATAGTTCGGCAAAGCAATTAGCAAGGAGTAGGATGGCAAAGAAGCTTAAACAGACTGAGCGATTTGAGAAAGAGGGGATTACAAAGGTATTGTTTACTGAAGCGTTGGAAGAGGAACCCGAGGACTGTGACGATCAAACCTTACGCTACGGTAGACGGCAGAAGACAGGGAAGGCAGAGAAGAGAAGTTGCCAACAGGTGCTGTCTGAATCCAGTGACACCAACGACGGAGAGGTTAGTTCATTCTTCGATCGTAGTAAATCAGACATGTTTTTACTGGCATTTATTACTCCAATGTTTCTGGCGAAATAACGAGTACTAATTTAAAGGCAATGAATTAGGGTCATCAATACTCTTGGGTCAGTACTAACATCATACCTAGAGCTCAGTCATGGATTTATATTGGAGCAATACTTCAGGCCAACTCAGTACCCAGTATTGAAGTAGTTTAATCAATCCGTTCCATAGTATATGCAGAACGAGCTCGCTTTCCTCAACCCCCATTCTAGCTCAGTCAGTGATCAGCACTTTACAACCATCGCTCTCTAGGTTTTGCATTTCTTTTTTCTCTACCTTCTATTCCGTTGCGGCGATTCAGTCGACCACTTCTATTGTGCTTTCTTTTAGGGTTTGACATTTCTCTATTGTCATTGCCATCACAGATGCCGCAGTCCGGGCAGCCTCGGCTGGAGTCCGCATCCGAGGACGTAGAAATGAAGCAATCCCCAGGTTCAGCCGCGGCGTCAGCAGAGCAAGAAGACACGGCGTCGCAGGATGATGGAGATCCGGGATCGCGCGAGGAGGAAGATGCAATCACTCCGTAGGATGGAAAAGTCGACACCGAAGACCCTGTCGACGAAGAGGAAGGTACATTGCGATTCTTTTGCGTTCGTGATGTTTTATGATTCTGGTTTAGTGTGTACAGCCCGCTATAAGGATATGAGGAGCACCTTCGGGGTACTGCCGGCAACCGCAGTACCCTTTGACAGCCAAAGGAGAATTCGCCATAGGCTGTCTCGAGTGTACTGCCGTTGCCGGCAGTACCATTTCTTTGCTGTGGTCGGCATGGCCTTGGTGAAGTAGGGTGCACTCTCGGGGTACTGCCGGCAACGGTCGTACCCCGAAACAGCCTGAAGAGAATTCTGTAGTGGCAGTCATGGGGTACTGCGGTTGCCGGCAGTACCCCTTCAATGCCAAAGGAGAATTCTCTTAAGGCTGTTTCGGGGTACCGCCGTTGCCGGCAGTACCTCACCTTGGCATCGGTTGTGATGGCCTTGGTGAAGTAGAGTGCACTCTCGGGGTACTGCCGGCAACCGCAGTACCCCAAGAAAGCCTGAAGAGAATTCTGTAATGGCAGTCATGGGGTACTGCGGTTGCCGGCAGTACCCCTTCAATGCCAAAGGAGAATTCTCTTAAGGCTGTCACAAGGTACCGCCGTTGCCGGCAGTACCTCACCTTGGCATCGGCTCTGATAGCCTTGGTGAAGTAGACTGCACTCTCGGGGTACTGCCGGCAACCGCAGTACCCCAAGAAAGCCTGAAGAGAATTCTGTAGTGGCAGTCATGGGGTACTGCGGTTGCCGGCAGTACCCCTTCAATGCCAAAGGAGAATTCTCGTAAGGCTGTCACAAGGTACTGCCGTTGCCGGCAGTACCCCACCATAGTCTTGGTTGTCATTGCCTTCGTGAAATCAGGTGCACCCTCGGGGTACTGCCGGCAACGGCAGTACCCCACCAGAGACATAGGAGAATTCTCCAAAGGCAGATAAGGGGTACTGCGGTTGCCGGTAGTACCCTTCACTGCCTTTGGAGAATTCTTCTTTGTCTCTGGTGGGATACTGCCGTTGCCGGCAGTACCCCATCTTGGGCTTGGTTGTAATTCCCTTGGTGAAATCAGGTGCACCCTCAGGGTACTGCCGGCAACGGCAGTACCCCACCTTGGTCTTGGTTGTAATTCCCTTGGTGAAATCAGGTGCACCCTCAGGGTACTGCCGGCAACGGCAGTACCCCACCTTGGTCTTGGTTGTGATTCCCTTGGTGAAATTAGGTGCACCCTCAGGGTACTGCCGGCAACGGCAGTACCTAGAGAACCGCGAAAGGAAAATCTCCTTAGGCAGTCAAGGAGTATTGCCGGCAACGGCAGTATCCCTTTATTGCCTTTCGGGATTTCTCCTTGGGCTGTCTTGGGGCTCTCTTGGTTCACTAAGTAGTCACTTTGCGTTGTGTGAATATAAGTAACTCACTTTACATGTGTATTGATCCAGAAATTGATGCGGCACCACTGACAGAATTAGAGGTGAATTTGAAGCTCAATGAGCTTGTTGGGAAGGCTCAAACCAATACTGCTTCGCGGCTTGATCAACTGAAATGGAAACCGACTGTGAAGGGCAAACTTCACATACCCTTATGTAGAATGATGGCACTTCCAGTAGTGAGACCGTCATTGAAGAATGACGTACTTACATTGTCTTCGCATTTCACTAGCTGTGGGTATTTGGAGGGAAACGGATATTTCTATGTCGCTCTTGAGGACAATTATGGTAAGACAAGGGATGTGACAGACGCCATTTATGACAAGTGGAGTCCCGAATGGCAATACCGTAATGAGGAATTTGAACACGAGTTGCAGGCAGATGAAGATCTAAAGGTGTTTTCGAACAAGATGTTCATGGTTTGGGACGGGAATCATAGACTTCAGGCGTGGCTTCCTGTTATTGACCAGTTCCATTTGGGAGAAATGGATTGGCATTTTAGAGTCGAGAGTATCATTCTTGATCCGAAGGGCGACGTGGCATTGGTGCTTGAGGCTCTTCACGAAGTGAACTGGTAAGATTGTACCTCCTTAACCTCATGCATTAATTTAGATTCTTATCTCTGTTTATTTATAAGATTCTTCGTGTGATGAACAGGAGGAACCAGAAGTCTCACGTCGAGACAAACATGGTTCATAAACTGTACCGTATACAGAGCATTGCTCCTCAACCTTTTCCCTACTTCGAAGGCATCGTAAGCAAGGCGACCTTGGACAGCGCCAAAGCAAAACAGGCTGGAGCAAAACGTACTTGGTATACGTTGACACTGGATGGCCTCAATACGGTGCTGCATCAGGTATGAGTCATAAGCTTCCATTCACAATTTCAGCAATATTATTTGCATGTACCTTTTGTTGATCCCTTAAGCTAGCCGAGATCTACTTAAGATTTGTAAGCGCTTTGCTCGTTTCATGGCAGCAAGAATTAGGTGAGGCTGCCTCAGCGGCGAAACGACGATTTTATGAGCGGTATCCAGAGCCCCACCAGTGGACCTCAAAATCAGTTGACGACTGGATCAGCAAGGCTGTGAAGAGAACAGCATACACATTTCTCAGTGAGTTGAAGAAGCTTCTTCCTATTGCGGACCCAGCCAACACCCCTGCTTTCTTGGAGCAGATTAAGGTACATTACGAGAAATATGACGAGTCTCCGGAGATGACGCAAGAAAAGCTATGGATGATTGCGACATCGGCGATGCCTCCCAAAATGAAAGTAAAGTGGCTTTCGCGCTGGAACTCCTCAGCAGCAATTCGAGAATCTCACAGATTTCCGAAGCCAAGATTTGCTGATGTTAATTTTCCACCATGGCTGCATAAGGCGACCTGGTGGGCACAGGTATGACCTAGTCTCATTTTGCATTTACTTTTATTCTCATTCAATTTTTGTAGCCAAGGCTTTGCAAAGAACGACAGTAAGCAAAGACTACAGAGTCTATGGGTACTGCGGTTACCCAATCTGCCCGTGCTCAGTCCAGCAGTAACAAAAATCTTCCGCTGATGAGCATTGTGGGGAGACTGCCGGCAACGGCGGTTCTCAGAGACAGCCTCAAAGGAATTCCCTTTGGTAGTCATGGGGTACTGCGGTTGCCGGCAGTACCCCAAGAGTGCTCCTTATATTACCCTAGCCATCACAACCGAAGCCAAGGTGGAGTACTGCCGGCAACGGCAGTACCCCGAGACAGTCTGAGGAGAATTCTCCTTAGCCAGTAGAGGGGTACTGCGGTTGCCGGCAGTACCCCGAGGGTGTTCCTCTTATCCATGGTGCGTGATTGAGCACTGCTAAGGTACTGCCAGCAATGGCAAAACCCATTAACTGCTAAGTTTATTATGACTCCTTGCCGTGCCCAACGGAGTCCTTATTTGTACTGCCGGCAACGGCAGTACAAATAAGAACCATTAGTATGTTTAAAAGTTTTGCATTACGATTTTTTTTTACTATTTCGCAGTGCAATGCTCTTATCTATATTGTCTTTGCCTCATAGTTGGCAGTTGAGGTCGAGGACCTCTTCTCCCATGTCATTGAGGACATGGGAGTTAATATCAACTACGAGCCAGTCGGAGAAGATCCCATTGCGCAAGTGTTTGACTACGTTGAATCTATGCGGTGCTCAGTGTGGGACCATGCATTTTTTCGCGAATTCAAAGGCCCTGACCAAGTGCACAAAAACAAGACTTTAGATCAAATGCCCAATTTCTCTCAAGCTGTGAAGAGAGTTCTATTTCGATACTTCAAGTACATTCTCTACCCCCGCAAGGCAGTGTCCAAGGTTCCCGCATTCTTCACCAACTACCTTGATCTCACTAGTACGGAATGTATGTATACTCCAGCCATGTTAAAAGCTTGGGATCCTGTTCATTATGATCGATGCGGTTGGTATATGGATTGTCCACCGAAGAAGCCCCCGGCCTTCGATGTCCCTCTCCGGGATTCCCTTCAACCTGCTCTATCTCTCCTTCCACCGCCGCCAACTGAAGAAGATGAGCCCCAGTCGCCCCCAACTCGAAAGCCCAAGAGAAAGAGAGGTAAGGGGGCTGGAAAGGGTCGGGTTCAAAAGAGGAAGGCAAGTGAGTTAGAGGTAGATCAAGACGAAGATATTCCAGCCACTACCGCTGCTACGAAGGAGCAGAGGGTCGTGCCTGGTGAGGGGCAGAATGATGAGCAAGGTGACGGATGTACGGAGGCTGAGACGGTCAGCGCTCCTCGCGAGCCTATGACTCAACCCGCCAAGCGCCCTCACGTATCTCCTGTATGTTTAGCAACACAGCATGAACTTACTCCGCCGTCAATGAAGTCAATGGGAATGTCGCAGCGTGCTCCTTTATCCAGTATATCTTCCTCAGTTCTTGTACTGAATGACACGTTCTCGGGTATGGTGAAGTACAAGGAAAAGAACAAGAGGTTTCCTCCGTCATACGAGTTACTCACTTCTACTCTAACAAAGGTAACCGCTTCTTTCATACTTTGCACTTTGTCTTTTGTTGGTGTATATTTGCTTGGGGAATCTCATGAATAGTTTAATGCGTACAGATCGGAGCTGGAAAGGAGTATTTCTTTGATGGAAAGATTTCAGATTCGCCTGCAGTTGACCTGGTTATAGCAGATTATCCTGATGGTCTCCCAGTTCCAGGAGTGTCACAGACACCTACGTCTATTCCTTCTTGGAATGAGATGGTTGCTGATTTTCTGGAACTAGTCATTGGTTTTTGCGGTGGATTTCTACATGACGACGGGGCACTTCTTCTATTTTACCCAGACAACCATTTAATCAAGAAAGAACTTTCTCGCTTTTTCAACAACAATAATCTGATGGAGAAGGGGGAGTGGACAGTCATCAATTCGCTCCATTTATGCCACCCCTTCGACTCCTCAAAGTTTGTAAGTTCTTACTTTAAATCTTCATTATTATTTTTAATAGTAATATTTCAGAACTACCTTCTCATACTAATTAATCCATTATTTGCAGACATTGAAATCGAGGGTCATCGTCCTTGTCCGCTCTCTTCCTATTTCAGTAAAGAGGCAGCCAAAGGAGTTTGTCTATGGCGCCATTAATGAGTTTCAGAATGTTGACTTGGTGAAAGATGACGTTGTTTTCAACGTCATCACATCTGAAACGGCCATTAAGAAGAAAGACGATGGCAATCTCTGGCGAGGTCCTAAAGAGAAATCAGATTCCTTACTAGAACTCTTTGTGACCGCATTATGTCCAAAGGATGGAGTTATTGTGGACCTTACTACTGGATCTGGTGAGTAGTATTTGACATTAACTGCTATTTCTTGAAATAATATTTTTGAGGTATAGGTTATTAACTGGTTCTACATATAGGAGCCTCGGTTCGGGCTGCTCGGGCTGCTTCTAGACACATCGTTGCACTTGAAGGAGATACCTCAATTTTCAAAGAAGTTCTCGAGCCTCTTCAGTTCACTCCATCTATACCACCTCCAGTTGCTGCTATTAACACAGAAGTCATTGGAGACACTGATGACGACGAGCCCCTTCCTGATAAGGGAAAAATTAATTTATGTAAGTAAGTTCCGCCCCTCTACCTGTTCCTCCCATTCTCCCTCTGCCTTCACTCATTCTCTCTCTACTCCAATCCCCCCTACATTTCCCCCTCACTCCCTGCCCCACTCCTTGTCCCTCCGTTCCCTCATCTCCTTCCTCTCCCAGTCCCTGCCTTCCCTCTTCCACTTCCTTGTTCTACCCGCCCCTCTCGTTGTCCATTTATTTCCCCCACCCTTCCTGGTCCCTCTACCTCCCTGCCCCTCATCCTGTCTCTCCTTCCCTTCTAATCTACTCAACCGTTCCCGCTCCTCTCCCTATCACTTCTTTTCCCCTCCTTCTGTCCACCCTCTCTCTTTGCATCGTATTTTTATTTTAAGTATCCCCATTATCTTAATCACAGTTCAGTAATTTTGTTTATTTCAGTCCTTTGAAGCTGGCAGATCTTTGGCGCGTTGCGTCATCTCCTACAAGTCCAACTTTCCGATTACCTTATTATGCCGAGTTTCAAGCATGTGCGCTTGCAGAACTATCTACAAGTAGTTCTAGTGCATCTTCTAGTCCACTCCGACGATACGATCCTAGAGTTTTATACTTTATCGATCATAGTGCCTCTGAGGATGACCTCGAATTTGTACCTTAGATTATATGTTTTCGTACTGATTTTGAATGTTCTCCTTTTCTTGAATCTTTTATTTTAATTGTCTACATAGTGAAGTATTGGCTATAATTGTGAATGTATTATAGATTTGTTATGGTTCATTATACAGCAGCTTTCAAATAACTGTATATAATTTCTCCGGTCTAATCCCAAATCTACCTTTCCTGTTAAGAGCCACTGAAGGGGACAAAAAACCGCCAGTTCCCTTCTTCGTATTTTTCTTTTACAACGGCTTACCTTGTTTCAGAACTGCTTCATACCTTACCCAAGTGTGTATGAGAATGTTATCAACAAAAAATATTTATAAGTTGCATATACTCAAAAAATGAGTAATTGAGAACCACCAAACTCCACTTACAAATATTCCGGGAAAATTTAATTCAACCCTGTTGTGTAAAAAGGATGACTACATGATTGCTCATCGATTCATTGCTATTCATTTATAATTTCGAACACATCTCTTCTGTTTGTGACGGCAGTAGTTTTGAGGTCTACTTAGGCAGAAATGTTAAACAGATGTCTTGAATAAAAAACCAGCAAATTATATTCCAGACCTGTTCAAACTCAGATGTGTTCAACTTAAGACTAGAGAGTAGTCGTCACTGTAATTCTTAAATATCAGTCTAGAGTTGTCTTCGTTCGATTATCATTCCTTTGACATTTCTGACAATATTAAATATTACTAGTACTAATTTCCAACGTTCATTTTAAGCAGTAGTCTCTAAATAAAACACAATGTCTGATACTCGGCCATAAGTGTTGTCGTAGTTACGTACTACAATTTAATCAAAAAACATAACATACCCGTAGTTAAAACTGCCTATACCACTTGGGTTCCTCAGCAATATACAGAGCCATGGTAGTCTTCTTAACTCTTCATTCCATTTACTCCTGGTTCCTTCAAACTATCCTTAGCAGCCTGAAGCACTGCTCTGAAGCTAGTGCACTCTGCTTCTTGCTGGCTGTTTAGCTCACCTCCGAACTGGGCGACCCAAGGCTCCGACAAATGTAGTGGAGATGACGCAAGGAGAACGTCCTTGCAAGACATGCACCGGTAACTCTGGCATGAAATCATCTCCGCTGCACAGGGAGGGTGCAGAAAACAACCGCAAGATGATAGAATAGCTGCTTTCCAAATGAAACCAAGCCCACAGTAAGCACATGAATTCTTATCAGGGTATCCCATTGGCGGAATGGATTGAATATTTGGATATTCAAACACTCTTGGTGTTTTTAGACTTAGCATCTGCCCCCTCGCAGCGGCGACTGCAGTCCTACAGAGTTCTAACTCTCTAGTGACATCCTCCAACATTTTAGCTGCATTTCCCATCTCGACCTCTAACTGAACTACATTCTCACGGATGTGCGCATCACTTTCCCTCATATGAGCGAGAGCTTTGTACAAAGACTCTGACTCGGCTATGGTGTCCTTGTATAGTACGGTAGCACCCTCTCTACGAAGAATCTGCCTCGCTTCTTTTAGTTTTGAAAAATATTTCTCGTTCAGATCCTCCTCATCATTCTCAAAGGATTCCCCTCTCATCCTTTCGAGGGATGCATTGTACCTCTGTCTTGTCCCTTGAAGGCGCTCCTCGACACTCTTCACTTCAGCGAGTTTCTGCTGTTCTAGTTCCAATGCTACCTTTAGGTCTCCTGCTTGATGATTAGGCACTGCTACAGCACCACCTGCTTCAGAGAGCTCCTTGATGATTCGGCACAAGCCCTCCACTTGGCATCTGGTTGCCACTGGCCCTAGTTTGGATGGATTGCGAAATGCTGTCTTCTGCCGAGATTGGTGACGATCCAATGCCTCGGCACACCAATTAACTTGCTTCTTGTAAACAAATGTGGCGAAACATGCTCTAAGAAAACGAAGGCAGAAGTAGTTGTTAGGAGGCCGGTTACCATATACCTTGAAGTACTGCTGGCCAAAAGTCTTCAACTGTCCATCATCTTCACACCTTGCGAACTCGTAACGCCCCTTCGACACTCCAGTCTTCCACACAGCAGCTATTTCTTCGTCCGTGATGAAATGGTAACACTTCGCCACATCCTTCAAATGCGGGCCCTTATCGCACAGGCCGACGACCCCAGTGAAGAAATCACTCCCGTACTCAGCATCTCGCCCCATGAGCATTGGTGCCGCAACAACCATTTGCTGACGAAGCCCCTCCTCAAAATTTGCAAGATCAAAGGGATCACTGAACTCCTCTGTACTAAACACTCTATCACTACTTTCTTCTCCGTCACTCAGAGCTACAGTGTTATCATCACTACTGTCTTGGACTTCTACAGTATGCTGCACCAAGCTTTCCGGCCTAGGTCTATGCGGCTTGTTCGCCTTCTTCCTCTTCGACGTCATCTGATCTCTACCTTGGTACACAGACCGTATCTGCGGACAGCACTAACTCTCTAGCAAGTAAAAACCAACAATACTCTCTATCAAGTAAAAACCTCTACTTCTGACGTAGAGAGACTATTCAAATAGAACCTTGCAAATATCACTCTAAGTGAGAGTGAACAACAAGTATAACCGTGGCCGAGAATAATGTCATGGATGAACCAAGTTTCCTAAACCACATCCTGTATTTATTGTGATCAAATGTGTTGCATATAAATCATACCTTTGCGGTACATAATGGAGGCGCCTTCATTAGAAATAGACTGTTAAAGCCTTCGGCAGCCTGAGCCACACTAGGTATGAGCGATTAGCATTAGTACATGCAATGAGGTTACCTATACTCATAATTGTGTAGGGATAGGAGAGAGTTTCTGTTTAAGATGAATAACTCATTCAAAATTAAGACACGGTAAATAAAGCACTTTAAAATCATTCCCCATCACTTATGACATGGTGATGGATAATAATATACGAAGCAGAAATTTACTTCATGGTTAAGGATGAAGTCAGTTGTAATAGAACTAGACTTCTGTAAGAAAAAAATTTACAATGAAATAGTTGGGAGCGATAAGTAGTTTCACTACGTTATTTTGTAAACAACATATGAAAGGACCAATACCAAATTTATGCTTACGCTAATATAGAATGATGGAGAATTAAAAAAATATATAGTAGAGTACACAACATGCTGGAATACTCATATCTAGACCCAATAAGGGACCAAATCTAAAGGAATGTATGCATGACGTCATCATGACATCAGCCCTAATTTGTACATAAGAGAACAAACGTAAGAAAATCTTCCCAGAGATAACCCTAAATTCCACGGTAATATACTCCTTTCCTAAAAAAAGTAATAAACTAATGCCTTAATTTAGTAATTCTCCACGGTTATAGGGTCTACTTTGCTTTTTAAAATTTGGCTAAAATTGTCATTTTTGTGCTCTCCATTCTGTGCTCTCCGCTCTCCACTCTACGCTCTCCGCTCACATACGAACTTTCCCCTGCTCAGGTATCATGGTGACGGAACGGAGGCGCGCTTTAAGAGACTCGGAGGAGCCCATGGAGAGTCGCTGCGCCGGATTGGGACGAGTGGCAGTGCGCTTCACCATCTTGCCGTCTCTCTTGCCTGGGTAGCTGTCAGCGTCTGCAGGGACTGGCACCGAGCTGAGATTTGCAGGCGGCGGGGCAGAGGAGAAGAGGCGTCTTGGGGAGACCGGCTTCTTCGGCGGAAGTTGAAAGCCTACTGCTTCGAGGGCAAGAATCTCGGTGAGTTTGAGGTTAGTACCTAGTTTCACTGGCCACACCTCTGGAATGGAGGGGAATTCCTGGTCCTTTGAGTAGTGTGCTACCCACTTGCGCTTAGAGCCTTTCACGCAGCGCTCAATATCGTCGGAGCAGAAGAAGAACTCTGTCTTCTCCACTATGTTCCTGCGATAGTTAGTCCAAAGCCCAGTGTAGGTCGGTGCAGCTGTGCAATGGGGCCCCCTGACAATTCTCTCAGTGCACTTCTTTTTCGTTTCTACTCTTTGGGCCCAGCAGCACTTCGCAGAAAGTTTGTGAAGTTTCGAAATGTGCCACTCCTTCACGTCGACCTTGGTTTCTTCACGTCGACCTTGGTTTCTTCACGTCGACCTTGATATGTTGGCGTCCATCGGTGATAAGAATCCAGCAGCTGAAAATCTTGCCAAATATTTACCGGAAATTTAAGCTATTCTGAAGATGCAGTTACAACAAGCCCTAGATTTGTATAAGACTTCTGCAGACCGGCTTCGAAATGAATCTCTTGTTTTTTATGTTGGTGATAAGGTGAGGCTTCTTCGGCGAAACATCAAGACTAGTCGGCCCTGCGACAAATTGGACTATAGGCGACTTGGTCCATTTGGTAAAGGGAGGATTTAACCACTAAACCCTAGCCTTCACAATCCCATCAAAACCCAACAAAACCCAACTCAACTAAGTGCTCTAAACCCTCATAGAATGCTGGAAATGTATTCTCTGCTGGGTAGCCAAGTGCTGTGCTGCCAAGTGCTGCGCTGCCGACTGTTGTGCTGCGCTGCCGACTGTTCTGCTGCCAACTGATGTGCTGCCAATCTCTGCATTGCTTCTTCAATACGGCGGTCAAAGTCGGCCTCCTGTGGTGTTGGATTCTTCTCTGGCCACTGTGGCTCTGTATGCCAGTGGTGCAGTGATGTCACTCCCGATGCTGCACCTTGTTGCAAAGCCTCTAGCTGCATGAGGTACTTTCTTGGGTCCTGCCTGCCTTGGTTTTGACCTGCTTGGTGTTGCCTGGCCCTTTCCTTCTTGGCTAGTAAGTCCGCCGCAAAGGCCTCCAGTGCCCATTGGTCCTCTTCTTCCAGCTCCCATCCCGACTGCAGTCGAAATTCATCCAAGAAGTGAACATTCCTGCCAGGTATACTATCTTGGTGGTTGACTTGCCCATGCTCTTGAGCTGATCGACTCCTGGTTTCTTCCAACTTCTGCCTTAAGTTCTGAAATGCGGCTGGCAGTGTCTCTAGAGTTTTTGGCAGGTGCCCCAGAGATACAGGTCGGCTGCGTAGCCGGGTCGGCTCCGCTTCTATGTCGGCTCTGCCAGTGACTGTGTTTGGCCACTGAGTCCGCTCCGCAATGACCTCCTTTGTCTGACGTCTCTCCTCATAGAATGTGTTGTAGTCGTCCACTACAGGGGAGAAGTCCCCCCTAAATGACGCAGTCCTTCTCTTGTCCTCATATCCCCAGGGAATGTTGGCTTGATCAGGATGACTGTCCAGTCTATCCCCTTTTTCGAACTGCCTTCCCTCTTCAAATCGGCTTTCTTGTGTCCTCCCCTCTGATGGTGAAATGTCATTTTCGACCTCCATGTCAATGAGTTCACCCTCCTGCATAGCTGCACTGCCCTGCGAGCTAAGTCGGCTGCGTACCTCAGGTGATGTCGGCTCTACTGTCTGCTCCTCATGTTGCAGCCAACGTTTGTACCCCTCCATGGCTTGTCTCTCATCTTGCAGATCATTCGGGTCACCTTCTTCCATGGGTATCAATGTCTGATACTGTCAGTCGGCTGCGTTCAGTCGACTGTGTGTGCTTCCTAGTCTTGGCGGCTGTTACTCCCTGTCCGTTGCAGTCGGCTCTGCTCGGCCTCCTCCAATCAGTCAGCTACCAATACTTGGCTCCTTCCCTTACATTTTGTAGTCCCTGCCACTTTAGACTCAGCAACCCTACAAATGGCTGTGTAGCCTAATTAGTATTTAGAGACACTTTTTTTTAGCAAATAGGAACAAACCAAGGCAGTTCAGTAAAATTGCCCCTAACTAGTTCCTATCCCCTTTTTCACACTGTATTGACCCTTAGCAAATCCAGTCCAGTGGTTATAGTACTAGTTACTGTTTTGACAATATTTGAAACTGAAATCACCCTGAATCTGCCCAACTGCACTCAGCAACCCAAATTACCACTCTGGTCTGACCTGTGCCAATCTCAAGTCCAGGTCCTCAATGTCAACTGACGTCCCCAAAAATGACGTCCCATCGCCAACCGAGATTCCCAAATCCAGGTCCGCACAGCCGACGGAGGTCCCAAATTGAGGTCCTCAAATTCAAAATTCAAAATTCAAATTTTTTAGACTCAAAATTTTTGAATCTGAAATTTGAAATTTGAATTCCTAAAATTTCGGGTTACTTACCTTTTGCCCCTTTTTACAGTGGGAATACAAATCTGACCTGTAGCAGCCCTATCCCCTTTTTCGCTCTTGAACTGCCCTCAGTTCACATGGATTGACGCCAAGGCAAATCTGGCCCTCCACCTCCTCACAGCACCTACGTCCACCAGCCTGCAACAGAGCCGCCCCTGCTGCTACTGCTCCCTGGACACGTGTTGGACTGCCACCGTTGCTGCACCAATGTTTCCACCTCTGAAAACACCTGAAACTCTTTGGCCGCCACTGCCCTCTCTACTGCAACAGTCTTGCTATATTTCAGAAGCCTTGGGACCCTGCCAGTGACTGGACAGCACTCTGCTGACTGATTCTAACACTGCAGTGACTCCCTACACCCTGCCAGCAACTGTTCAGCACCTCAGAATTACAGTAACAGCAGTTCAGCACCACTAAACACTCCTGACAGTCACTGCTGCACCTCTGCAGACCTAATGTGTGTACTTCAGGACCTCTCTAGTGTGTGGAACAGCCTACAACCAGCAGGAGATCACATGGTACGAACTAAAGCATGGTCGCCAATGGTAAAGGGAGGATTTAACCACTAAACCCTAGCCTTCACAATCCTATCAAAACTCAACAAAACCCAACTAAACTAAGTGCTCTAAACCCTCATAGAATGCTGGAAATATACAATACAAGTGCAAAAAGAGGTCCAAACTGCATAAAATGGGTCAAAACAACCCCAAAACATGGTACATCAGCTCCTAACAGCTCTCAGACCTCTCTGACTCTACCTGCTCTAGTGTAGAATGATCTCCCAAAACCCTAAACCTGCCTCTTAAACCCCCTGAAAACGGACAGAATCATCCAGTCGGCTTCGACAGAGTTCATCCAGTCGGCTCCGACAGAGTTCATCCAGCCGACTGACAGAGTTCATCCGTAGGAACTGCATGACTGTCGGGACACTTCCTGGATGAAACTGAGAGGGGACTGGATGGGGTTAAAGGGAGAGACCGGTTGGGTCTCCGGTTAACACCATTCAATATTCAAGAGAAAATCAACCCAGTTGCGTATAGGTTGGAGTTACCTGCTTCCATGAAGGTACATCCAGTTTTCCATGTCTCTCTTCTAGAATCATATAAAGAGTCTACTATCTCGGGACGATTACAACCATCTTTGCCCTCTGTTGAAGTAGAAAATCTTGAAGAATATGAAGTGGAGGAGGTCCTTGGTTCGCGGAGGAGAAGGGGAAAGTTACAATATCTTATCCATTGGAGAGGATATGACATTAGTGAACGAACGTGGGAGCCAGCCGCAAAATTGGCAAATGCGCCGCTAAAGGTACAGGAATTTCATCAACAATATCCTGAAAAGCCAAAACCACATCGTGGATGAAACTTCACGAAAACGCTTCTTGTATAGGTATAAAAGATAGAGTTTTAGTATGCAAAAAACACAACTACGTGTGCTGTTTGTTTGATTCCCTGTAACCATATCAAATTTACGAGTACTTCTAGACATGGATAGCAAAGAAGTAGATACTACATTAGCTGTACTTTCTCAGCCTAGCGGATCACGTCGACGTCCTCGAGATGAAGAGCCAACCAAACCCAGAAGGCGTCGAAGGATACCAAGCAGCAGATCATTTGTATTGGTGTAAGAAGTTGAACCTGCTGGAGAAGGCCGTTCCGAGGGCGTATTTGCAAGACGTTTTCATAACGAAGCTACAGAGGTTCAAGCATGATCACAAGTCGAAGGCGCTGGGCACTATCGATGGCTGCAAGGACCCATGAGTCATCTACCTCGAGCAAGACAATTGGAATACATTGCAGAGACTATGCGCCAAGTGTTCGCTTTCTTGCGATTTTGAAGGTGATTGTGTTCTAAGCTTCTCGGAGACCTCTAAGCTAAAGGGGGAGGTGATGTCACGGCCACGTACTCAGGAAACAACTTAGGAAGACTCTGGAAGGATCTAGAAGTTCCTAGAAACTCCTGGAAGTTTCTAGAAGTTTTTCGAAGCTTCTAGAAGCTCCTGGAAGCTCCTAGAAGTTCCTGGAAGCTCCTGGAAGCTCCTGGAAGCTCTTGGAAGTTCCTGGAAGCTCCTGGAAGTTCATAGAAGGTCTTAGAAGGTCTTAAGTTGTGGAAGGTTCTAGAGAACCTTCTTTTGAGCTAGTATAAATAGGAGTCGAGGCTGAGGGCAACCTCAGTCTCGACAACGCATCTCTTGGAGCTCTAGCTTACACCTCTTGGTATTGTTGTGTACTCGTCTTGGTTAATCTAAGTCCTGTTCAAGCTATATCTAGAGTTCCTCTTCTAGTTCAAGTCTTTCTTGTAGCTTGTCTTCTCGTGTCCCTGACACAAATAGACACCACTGGCCATGGCACATTCAAGCCCCCCCCCCCTTGATTCACCCGGTGCCCCACGCCCCTAACCCTCACCACGTCCCCTTGCTCCATCTTCCCTTTCCAACCGGGCTCGACCTTGATGCCGCGCCATTCTTTCCCTCATACATCCACCTTCTTCTTTCCCTCCTCGCACTTGGAATCTGCACAATACTCTTCCTCAGCTCCTCCAGCTTTCCCCTATCAAGCTTGTACCGACTCCTCTGTCGTTTGTTGGTCTCCTCCTTGAATGCACACCAATTCACCCGACCTCCACCCTCCTCGTACTCCAAAGCAATTTCCTTTGGCAAACCTAATTGTAATCAGGTTCGGATTCTCCTCCTCTTCATGCTGGTACAGAATGGGGTGCAAATACTTCACCCTGTCCACCACCTCTTGAACCTCGCAGCCCTGCCAATAGAATCCGCTCCTGCCCCCATCCACATATGGTTTACCGAATAAATTTCGCACCGTGTCGGAGGAGACTGTTCCGCGACGGAAGTGGTGGGGATTGTCTCCATCGTTGGAGATTCCATACTCTACTGCGAAATCTGCCTTCTTCAACTTCCGCATCGGCTTCTTCAACCTGTCAATCTCTTTGTCAACATCCTCTACGTACAAGAAGGCCTTCTCGGACTGCACATTCCCCTTCCCCTTCTTCTTCGCTGTAGACTTCAAACTCGCGGCTGGTTCTCCCTCCTCCTCGTCCCGGTTTGGTGCTCGCTGTCGCATCGCTCCTCTTGCTTTCGTCTGCATTGGTGTTGCTCCTTCTCCCACCTCGTCCCGGCCTCGCTTTCCTTCTCC
The DNA here is from genome assembly GCA_014871385.1 of Ceratodon purpureus. NCBI lineage: Eukaryota > Viridiplantae > Streptophyta > Bryopsida > Pseudoditrichales > Ditrichaceae > Ceratodon > Ceratodon purpureus. Next base: position 1,787,402 of record CM026428.1, read on the forward strand.
TTGTCTCCCCTTCTTCCGAATCTCCTCGGCATCAGGCTCCTACGTGGATGTCCCTCCTCTAGCTGACGGCCCTCGTGCCTTCTTCCGCGGACCCTCCCTTCCAGCTTTGTCTATATCGCTCCCCGCATTTTGACTCCTTCTCTCTGGCCCTCCCTTACTTCGGCCCTTCCGCGCACTGTCCCCGTCTCCAGAGCGTGCGCTCTGGCTGCGTTCCATCCCTGCCCCGACCTCCACCTGCCAATCCCGAGCTACTATCACTGCCACCCCCAGTGCACCTTCACGGCGCCAACACAAGATACACCAAAACTGACCTAAAATTCTCAAACCCTAAGCTCACCAACCCCCCGTAGAAAGCCACATTACAACAAACACCTCGAGCCCTACCAATCTCCACCCGCCATCTCTGGTTGAAGCGTCGCCAAACAGTTTTTGCCAGAGTCCACAAGCATGGCTCCCAACGACCCTCAACTCTAGACTCTGGATTGTCATAACGGACGGACATGGGCAAAATTTCCGGACACGGACGGACGGACGGACCGGCCGGTCCGGGGTGAAAATCGGACATATTCTATGAATATTCCCAATTTTTCCTCAAATATGCTCGAATATGCTCAAATATGCTCGAATATTCTCTTATGGACCTAACAGACGGACGAGCGGACCGGACGGTCTTTCAGACGGGGAGGTCCTATAAACAACCATGCTCCAGAGGTGCGAGACGAAGGTCACCCCTGACCACCGGTCACCCACCGAATTGAACAACCTCCACACCGCCGATCACCGGTCAACTCCAGACTCTCCATCGATGGTAACTGGTGACCGCCGGTCACTCTGGTGAATGATCACTTCCCGCCGTTCCTAAGCCGTCACTTCAAACACTTCCACCTATCGTTGCGTGGGAACATTAATTGACATTTGGTAGTATACTCCCACACTTAATTCTCTCCTATCCAAAACGAGACTAGTTTACTTAGTTACCATTCTCAAAAAAATCCCTAAAAATTTAAAAATTCCCCAAAAAATTGTTGTATGTTTAAACGTACATGTGAAGCTTTAAATAAATTATCCTTGTTTTCACAATGACATTATACACTATGGTGAGGGTTTCCAAGAATAAAAAAATATTTACTGCACATAATCAAAATATCATAAGTAGATCGCCACTAGAATGCATGAGAAAATCTCTCAAAGTATTATTTTCTTCTTAGAATTAAATTTGTCTAAGAACTTAAAAAAAAAATTAAAATTTTTTAAAAACATTTTCAAATGAATTTGTTCATTGTCCCTTCAATTTTTTATTTCTCTCCTTTTTATTACGAAAATGAAATTCAGGTATCTAAATTGTTATATCAATGCGTACCGCTTTTTAATTAAAATAACTTGAAATAGCCGTAAATGAAAACCAACTAAAATACATTTACTTCACTTTGATTTCACAATTACGCCTGTAACTTCTCATTTGGTCCTTGAAGGAACGTTGATTTTTTTTTATAAAAATGAACAACATATATAAAGTAACTTCTACAATATCTTTCACTTTCATCCTTGAAGAAATGTCCTTTTTCATTTCTTCCACTTCTTCTTTTTCTTTTATTGTTTCATAATTTATTTAAAGAGGGAAAGAAATGATGTTCATCTATTATTTGTTCTAATTTATTTTTCTCCCTTCTTATAGTACCATATCATCATATTTGTTTCCTTTTTTCTATCTCTCTATTATTATTTTTCTTTTCTCCTCGATTTAAATCTTTTTCCCTTTGTTCTTTTTAATTAACATATTCCATATTTGTTTACTCTTTTTTTATCCTTCTATTTTTATTTTTATTTTCTTTTATTGTTTTTCTTTTATTTCTTTTCTTCCTTCTTCTTTCACCATATTCCATATTTGTTTCCGCAAGTGGAAGGGATAAATGAAAAATAAAAATGGAAATTTAAAAAAAAAACAAGATCATTATGGGGATGCAATTGAGATCAAATAGTGGGAGTGGAAGGGATAAATGAAAATAGTGGAGGAAATGGAAAAAGTGAAAGGAATACAATAGAGATGTAAATGAAGAAGAAAAGCGTGAGTGGAAGAGATAAATGAAAAATAAAATAGAAATGAAAAAATAAAATAAAAAACTATAATCGGGATGAAAATGAGAGTGAAAAGTGGTAGTGGAAGGGATAAATGAAAAGAGTAGATGAAAAGGAAAAAAAAATTAAGGGAAAGAAATGATGTTCATATACTAATTTTTAAAATTGCACCTTCTATTATTAAAAATTCAAAATAGCTCTTGACAAAAAAATGTAAAAAACAAAAAATAAACATACTATATTAAGTAATTTCTATGGCATTTTTCTAGTTTATTTTTAAGTTGCTAAATTAGGAACACTCCAGAATTCTTAAATAATAAATGTATAAAAAATCAATAGTAGTCGTTTTCAATTTATATCTTATAATTGTATTAAAAAGAGGATCATATTAGAGCCATACTATAATTTAAATGAAAATAGTTTGTATAGTATTTTGGAATACTTCAACAAACCAATCACTTGACTGAACTAGGCTTCATCCGAAGTTCATCTAAAAAAATCCTGAAGTCCAGACAACTCCATAACTTTCAGACGCTTAACAAATATACAATTTCCAGGAGCACGATGATTCCACATTACATGGATGATGGGCAACGTCGTCTGAGTTGAACTAGGATGCTGTGTGATTCAATCAAGTGTAGATCCTGCCGCGGAGGCTGGACATCAACTCCCACCAGTGTATGTATTTGAATTCTGCCCACATGTCGAGTCAAGAACAGCTGGCCTATATGGATCTCCATCAAAGGAAATCCTTAGTGTCAGAGCTCGCTATTTTCATTGGCTCATCCAAATCTCTGAATCCATCCTCCTGCATGGAATTTGAACGGCTCAGATTGAGTTAGGCAGAGTACTTATTGTACACTTAAATACTCAAAGGTCCCAATGGTACAATACAGTTTTGCCAAAACTGCACTACCTCTAGTGTACTCTCACCCTTCACTTCTATCTGTACATTTCAAGCATTCTTTGAGGATTTTGAATGTTTAGTTTTGTTGGGTTTTGATGGATTTGTGAAGGATTCCGGTTTAGTGGTTAAATCCTCCCTTTACCATTGGCGACCATGCTTTAGTTTGAACCATGTGATCTCCAGCTTGTTGTATGTTGTTCCATACCCTATATAGTTTCTGAAGTACTAAAACTGGATCAGCAAAGGTGGAGCCAGTCACTATCAGGATTTTTAGAGGTGCTGAAGTGCTCAAACTGGCTCAACACAGGTGCTGCTCAGTCACTATAAGGGTCCTAGAGGTGCTGAAGTACTGAAACTATTGCAGTAGAGAGAAATAGTGCAATAGGAGAAATATGGGGTCTCAAAGGGGGCCCTCTAAGACAGCCCGTTAGCAGGTGAACCGCTGTCCACACACTCCTCCCCATAAACCCCATTGGTCCATATTGCTGCCTGCTGACAGCGATAGTCCCTTCAATGTTGGCAGCGCTGGCAGCGCCAATTGGCTAGACCCGTCGCTGGACCTATAGTAATTCACTGTTGTCAGCCAGATGGCACCATTGGTGCCACCATCAAAAGTGCACAGTTTGAGGTCAAATTTTTTTGTACGTGGGAATGTCAAAGGCCCCTTTGTGCCTTAGTTTTCTCCTAATGGTGGCTAAGGGTTTCAGCTGTTTTCAGAGGTGGAAGCAGTGGTGCAGCGACGGTTGCAGTTCAACACATGTCCATGGCCAACACAGTAGGGTTGGCTTTGCTACAAGGCTGTTGGGCGACGATGCTCAGAGGAATTGAAGCCGAGCCAGATTGGCTATGGAGTCGATTCTTGTGAACTGAGGGTAGTTCCACCTCAAAAAAGGAGATAGGTGGCTACGAGGTAAGAGATCTAGACTTCCACTATAAAAACAGGCAAAAGGAAAGTAACCCAGAAATATAGGATTTCAAATTTCAAACCTCATATCCAAAAATTTAGGATCTTAGAAATTTGAAATTTGAATTGTGGACCTCAATTTAGAGATCTCCATTGATTGTGGGACGTTGTTTTGGAGACATCAGTTGACATTTGGCACTTGGACCTGGGTTTGGGACAGGTCAGGACTCAGAACAGATTGGGAATTTGGGTTGTTGAGTGCATTTGGGCAGAAGGGCAATTTCTGTCCCAAGTACCCTCATAGCTATAATCAGAATTGTAACCAATAGGCTAGATTTCCTAGGTGTCAATACAGTGCAAAAAGGGGATAAGAACAAGTCAGAGGCAATTTTGCAGAATTACCTTGATTTATTCCTAATTGCTAGAAAATTGCATGTAAGTACTAACTAGGCTATACATTCAATTGTTGGGTCTTTGAGTGCTAAACTAACATGAACTATAGAAAAACATACGGGAGGGAGACAAGTTTTGGTAGCTGAGTGACAAGTAGAGGCCAAATAGAGCCGACCATAGTAGACGTGAAGTAGCAGCCGCCGAGACTAGGAAGAAAACACAGCCGACTGAACTTAGCCGGCTGATTATTACAACACTGACAGTACCAGCCATTCACACACCATGGAGGAAGGTGACTTGAACAATTTACGGGCTGAGAGACAGGCCATAGGCAGATATAGGCGTTAGCTGCAACGTGAGGAGCGGATAGCAAAACCGACTCCAACAGAGGCACTCAACTGACTTAGCTCGCAAGGCAGTGCAGCTAAACAAGTGGGTGAACTCATCAACATGGAAGTCAGGAATGATATTTCGTAATCAAATGGGAGGACGAAGGAAAGCCAATTTAAAGAGGGGAGGCAGTTCGAAAAAGGGGATAGTCTAAACAGTCATCCTCATCAAGCCAACATCCCCTGGAGATATATTAGGACATGAGTAGAATTGCGTCGTTCAAGAGGGACTTCTCCACTACAGTAGATGATTGCAACACCTTTCACAAAGAAAGACGCCAGACGTAGGAAGCCTTCGCAAAGCCGACGTAGTGGCTAAGTTGAGTTAGTGGCAAAGCAGACTTGGAAGCAGAGCCAACTCACTGGCCAAGCCGACTTCGTGACAGAGCCGATTTGAGAGCAAAGCACAGATTGCTGCAGAGCCGACCAACATTACTAGTTCGTCTTCCAACAATGCCAGAGACATTGCGAGCAGCATCCCAAATCCTCATACCGACATTAGAGGAGACAAAGAGCCGACTAGTTCCAGAGCGGGCCCCACCTATCCAACCAGAAGATTTTTCTGCCAAGAACATCCACTTCCTTGATGAATATAGGCTTCGGACAGAGTGGGAGGGGGGAAGCACGGTAAAGTCGACCACAAAGTGACACATGTGATCACTTGGAAGTGATTATGAAGTGTGCTGTTTTTTAAAGCTCAAAACTGATTTTGAGCATTTTGGTGTAGTTTTTGAGCATTTTAGTCACTTTTTAAAGTGTCTTAGGTTATCTCACATGTTCTACATTAAAAGAACATCTTTAATTGAAACTTAATTTGACCACTAGTTCTAAATCATGAAAATGAATTTTCCAAAGTCTTAATTTCTTCATTTGGTGGCCTCTATTGTCTTTAGATGATGTTTTTTCCATTTTGAAAAAAAATGTTCGGTGAAAAAAAGCGCTCAAAAAGTACCGCAGGAGTGATCCTTTTAAAAAACATCCTTGCGGTACTTTTGGAACCCTAAACCAATTAATGAGTATATGAATTGACTATTTTAGAATACCTCTTAAACATACAGAGGGCACCACTTAATGAAAAGTGATTTTTTTATAGTTTTTGATTCTTTTATAGTTACTTTTTCAAATGACTGCATTCACTTTGCTTGGATTTAAAGCCTTCATACAATAACTTTAAATTGTCTACTTCGCACAAAACTTTTCTAAGTTGTCTAGAAAAACAAGTTGAGAATCCATATTAGCAAAAAAATTGACTTCAATTACATCTTTCCATCACTTTTGTACAATTTTTGCAAAAGGGCTGGAATCAACATTTAGATAAGCACTTTTTTGGTCCACTTTACCGACCTTCTCCTCGGGACCAAGAGGCGGAAGACATGCTTGAAGTGGAGGCTTTTAGAACCAAATTGTTGGCTGAATCAATTAAAATGTTCTTTTAATGTAGACGCATGCTAGATAACCTACGACACTTTAAAAAGTGACTAAAATGCTCAAAAACTACACCAAAATGCTCAAAATCAGTTTTGAGCTTTAAAAAACAGCACACTTCATAATCACTTCGTAGTAATCACATTTTGCACTTTCTGGTCCATTTTATTGTGCTCTCCCCCTTTACAAATGGAAGAATGATGGAAGGAGCAACAAAGGAGGCAAGAGTAGGAGCGCATTGGAAGGATATCAGCTGCGGCTAAATTTATCTACTTTCCCTCTACAATCGATTGTAGGCAAGAGCGTCTTGGGACCACTAGCTGCAAAGCCGACCTGGACCATACAAAGCTTCTCATAATATGTGGACCACCTGAAATGTGATGTGTACATAGCCTGACACTCAACTGAGTCAGTATGATATCCAGCGAAATCTGCAGAGCCAATTGTTAAAGACTCAATACCTCGTCTAACCCTGTAGACTGGCTAGTGGATGTTCAGCCTACTCTAGCACCTCCAGGCTATAGTTTTGCGGATTTTTTGCAAACAGACCCAGTAGTGCCAATTGCCACTCAGAAATAGACGACTTATCTAGGCTTTTTAGCAGGATATCCCTGTGTAGTGCCAATAGTGCGCACAAACGACTTTAGATCAGCTCCTCTACAGCCACCAGTTAGTGCGCAGCGGGGGGTAGCTTATATGCGTGCGGCGAGCGGCGAGCGGAGATTTGGAGAGTGGAGAGCAGAAAATGAGGCCCTAAATCTAAAAACAATAAAGTTCTTACTAAAAATAAAAACTATTATTAGATTATTAGATTATTTTAGGAATATTCTAAGAACCTATAACCGTGGCCTGAATTACAGTTTTTTTAATAATTTTTACTAAGTTCCCCTGCCTTTTTTTTTAATATTCCTAAAGTTGATACGACCGATAAACTAACTTTTTGAATCCTATGTCATTTTCTTTACATTACTACATTTCTACCAATCTCATCTACATGGCATTCATCATTTTTTATTGATTGTTAATCATTTGAATTAATTTCCCTTCCCATCTTCTTCGATTCTATCCATCTTCTCAATTCCAATTCTATCTATCTATTCTATTCCTCCATTATATGTTTTATTGCGTTGATGTTAATTGCCATGTCATCTTCTTATTTTGCCATTCATTTGCTTCTTATATATTCTTTGTTCATTTTCAATTTAATATTTTTCTCCCCTTTCAATTTTTATTTTTGAATCATGTTTTCCCTTAATGTACACACACCCTCTTTCAGATGCATTTATTGAGTTTAATTTTTTTTTAAATTTATTTATTTATTTTTAAAATTTTTAAACGAACTTTCTCTAGTTCCCCCTCAATTTTTGGTTTAGGGTATGTTGTTTACAAATCAATGAAAACAGTGTCAACAAACCCAGTCACGCTATTCAGTAGGATGAAATTCATTTATTATTATATGGTCCAGGTTTCAAGGGCGCCAAGCATCTAGCTCTTGGATATTTAAGTAGTGGCAATAGAAGGTCACTTCCTCTTTGTTCATTCTCTTCTTGAAGCAAGTCCAAGGAGGAGCGTGTTTCGGATATGGAAGATGTCAGGGATACAGCTCTCTCACTTGGTGATGTCGTTGGCCCATTTCATCCATATGTGGAGGTCGAGGGGGGAGACGGGGCGAATGGGTGCAATGAAGGGCATTCTGGAAATGATGACGTGGATGTAGAATATGACGTGATAGGAGACTTATGGCTGTAGAAGAGCCAGGTAGTCTCGTAGTACTTCAGGAGGAGCCGGTTGTGCCTTTGCCACCTCATGCATACTCCAAGGTCGAGAAGATTCCACCAAGGACTTATTCTAGGGAAGCATTATGTAGAAAGAGTGAAGCTTGTCCATTGTTGAAACGTCCCCGCCTACGATAAATGCCAAGTAGGGAATGAGCAATGAACGTCAATGTAGCTTGTCCTGTGGTGCAGCAGGAGGTTGGTAATTATGCTGAAAATGCGAGTGGGATACCTAAACGCATTAATTTCAAAGAATAAAATGGGTTTTGAAATGTATTGATGGCATTAGAACAGTCCAACTGTTTTAGGGTATAAAGAACAAAGGCCACTTGTCCAACTGAATGCTATTGTTACTCAATGTAATAAATGTGAATGACAAAACCTTTATATTGAAATAGGCAATACGAGATTTGCATTGCTGACTTAGTATAAGGAAAAATTCAATCACCAATGACTAAGTATCCCCATTAACCACCGTCCACTATGCGAATGCGTGTCTAAAAAAGTACGCTCCCTCCTCTTTTTTGGCCAGGGGGTGAGTCAAGATTCCACTCTCTAGGACTAGATTGACCTCGTTGAAACTAAAGGTAGGCGCATGGATGAAAAGCTCGGTCTCGGATCACAGTTGCAGACCTTCAAAAGGATGTAATACAAGTGTTTAGAGTACGAAAACTGAATCCTGCCTCGAAACTTAGTCATTGTCTTCTTGAATGCAGGGCAAGTGCAACCAGGCTAAGAGCTGATGGTGATCTGGTACCGTGTGATGGTAGGAGCAATGCCGAAATCCAGCCTGATGATGCAACCATGGCCCGGGTGAGGTAACATAGTGACAGAGCGGAAGCAAGCTTTGACTCGGATTCGGAGGAGCCCATGCAGTGTCAGCGATGGTTTTGGAGTTGAATTTGGAGTTGAATTCGATGCGAATTCGCTCCGGCACGGGCTCTAAGGCTAGTGGCCGCGGGTAGTCCCCCACTGATTCCTGCCCCGGCCCCGGCTTCACTCTCTCTTGCTTGCCATTGCCCATGATTGCTCTTACACCTCTTCCGCTCAGGTTGCGCCTATTACTGCAAGGAACTATGGAATTGGAGGTTGCAGGTTAAGGTTGTAAGACTGCTTGACGGATCCAAGGCGCCCCTCGAGTAAATGTAGAGCGTACGTGAGTAGGAGAGAAGTAAAGGGGAAAGTTCGTATGTGAGCGGAGAGCGGAGAGCACAGAATGGAGAGCACAGAAATGACAATTAGCAAAATTTTCAAAAGCAAAGTAGACCCTATAACCGTGGAAAATTACTAAATTAAGGCTTGATTTTGACACTTTTATTAGGAAAAGAGTATATTTCCGTGGAAATCAGGATTATCTCTGGTAAGAATTTATTACGTTTGTTCTCTAAAATACAAATTAGGGCTGATGTCATGATGACGTCATGCATATATTTTGTAAGAATTGTCATGGGTTTAGGCAAGATACAATGATCAGGGGTTAAGTTTTAGATCAAACAAATAATTCTTTCATAGGATTATGTAAATGCACAAGGAAAAAAACAAATTTCACAGAACATAAAGGAGGCAAGGTTTGAAAACTTCCTAGAATATTTCAAAATTCGTGTATAATATCTTATCTGCTGAAACCAAGATATACCTTGTCAGAGTCCTTGGCTTCATCAAAGATTACTCTCTCTTCCTAGGCAGCGAAGCATCTTCATTTGAGTGATACAAGTAGGAGATTTTCATCATGAAACAGCACTTGGTAAGCTGGGTTCCACAGAAGGAAGTCACTCTTGGTTTCTTGAGCTTCTTTCTAGATGGCGTATTAGGATAGTGACACAGTCCTTGGCAATCCTCTCTGTATGCGAAGGTAGCATAGGAGTTTGGGAGGGTCAATCTGCAAGCTTGCGTGGAACGTTTTAAGACTACAACAATTTAGTGTGTTGCGCGATGCCGAAGGTGCGTAATGCAAGATCGAGGAGGACGAGAGCGGCTGTAGGTTTGGCCCGAAAGGCACCGGCGAGTTATCAGGACCTGCGGCCCTGGCTGCTGGAGGTGGAGCGCGCTAGGGAACGAGGCATGGACCTGCCACCGTTTAGGCACATCGGAAGCCTCCATGTTGGTGAAGGTGAATGGCGTTGGACAGTGCTTTGTACCAATGAGCTTCTCCGTATTATGGAGTTGTCTCTAATCCCGTATCCGTTGCCATCGAACGTCGATGAGAATCTAGTTGTTCAGCTGCCCAAAGTCATCATCTCGGATGGCAAAACCTGCTGGTTTGATATCGACAAGAGTTGGACTGTATATCCCCCGTAGGATTAGTATTGTGAAGACTACTAGGGTGTTCGAACACATTCCTTTAGATATGGTCCCTTATTGGATCTAGATACGAGTATTCCAGCATGATGTTATTAGATAATATAGATAATTCTAGGAATATGAGAACTCGAAACCAACTAAAAGAAATGGTCTTAAAAGTTCTTGAAATATTTCAGAGTTCGTGTACAATAATGGAGTAGCAGAAACCAAGATGTACACCAAGTCAGACTGCTTGTCTTCGTCGAAGAATTCTCCGTCTTTCGATAAGAGCATTCCTAGCTTAAGTGTCAAGCAAGAATCTATACAAGCCTTACCAGACGTCCTTGAAGTTCTATAAGCTCAATCATTTTTGTAGAACTTAAGAGTGTACTTGCTAGGGAGTTGTTTGAAGGTAACATAGGTATGGAAATGTGGGATTTTGAATGATTAAGATATAAATTACAGCGCAATATAAATTTTGAGCATTTCTTTTGTAACATTTCATTCTTCATATTATATTTTGAGCATTACAGTTGTGACTTTTCATCCTTTACAAACACGGAGACAAATTGGAAATGAGGATCATAACAAGTTTAGGTTGTTTCCAATAGAGTAGACGAAGGATTACGCAATGAACTCCAATTAAATCAAATCAAATCAAATGAAAACAATGAAAGACCGAAGCGTCCTTCAAACTCACAACATGCTACAATCGCTACTTCCACTCTCAGAACTAGATGACTCTGAATCTCCTTCTACAGCCTCGTCATCGACGAATAGAAGGGCCCTGGGATCAAAAGTAGTTGGCCGACTAGGAACATAAGTAAGGGCTTCAGATTGAAACGCCTGTGCTAAGTCCTCTGCGTAGTCCAGAAGTATGAAAGGCTGAATCGGGCTGGAATGAAGACGCCACGATGGAGTGGACACAGCTCTTGGCCGATGTGGCGGTGTTGCTGAAACTACTCTGCAATAGAAAACCGATTGTGGTTAGATCGAGTATGTAGAGCAGCAAAGAGAAGCAATGCTTGGATAATTTTGACAAAGAATAGAAGACTTACACCACTTATCAGGTCTTGGTCTCTTTGGAGGCGCTTCGTCTGCTGCTGCCGGCCTTGGAAGTTTAGGAGGGCCCATGGCGGATGGTCTAGCCATGCACGGTTTGAGAATAGCACTGAATATGGCTTCGTCCTCCTCAAAAGCTAGAATGTGACGACCAATAGCCTGGGAAGCCTTGATGGAGGCCCCTAAAACTCGGAGAGAAACAAAGAAATAAGAAATTGTAGAAAAAAAAAGAGGAATAATTAAGCAGAGATATGTATGAATAGTTACCTGTCCCTGCATTCCAATCAAGGACTATGTCGCCGGGCTTTGACAGCTCCTCAATTCTGCCCTGCATCATCTCAGGGGATTTCTCCCTTGGGCCTCTCCACGGCACCTCCCCATTCATGAGCTGAGATTCCACATCGGTGAAGTTGAAAATGGCATCACTCTCGGTAATGTTGAGGACCCCATGTATCAACTGGGATTTCTTCGTCTGGAAGGAGAAATTACTGCCACTACGAACGTAGACGCGAATCCAGAACCGCATAGTCTGCACTCAAGCAAAACCAGTGAGTAAAATTAAGCGGAAGGGTTATCAGTAAGTAAAGAGAAGGGTATGTTTAGGGAAATTACCAAGTTCTCGGGGTTCGTAGGAGAAGTCAGGCCGAGTACATTGACGCCCCACCAGTCCTTGAAAAGCACAAAGTCACCCAACCCAGCTTCTTCCTCGATATCCTTAACCACGCTCTGATCAGTGTTGTAGATGAGGCAGAGGGCACCATCCCTCTGCAGGTATGAATCTGCAAAACGGAAGATGTCGTACACATAATCCTTGGGGCGAGAGTCCTAAGGCGGAATACTCGTGCGGGGAACGGAAACGGATGGGGCGGGAAGATTCTCAGGGATGTCGGCAATGATCAAGTCGACTCCCAGATGGTCCTCTTGTTTGCAATAGTCCCCAACTCTGTTTTCGCGGCCTGCTCGAAACTTGAGGAAACAAGAAAGCAGAGTTACAAACTACAAAGCGAGTAGAGATGGCTGAATCCATTAAATGTCAAAATATCGGAACATACCTTGCGAATGAAGTCTTGAGTCTTGATCCAATCCGGGTCGCCGCCACCTTTTCTCTCGTGTCTCTTATTTTGCCGCAACATGGAATCCACAGATGAGTTGAAGACAGAAACATGTGTGGAAATCGAAGCTCCAGCGGAAGAAGTTGTTTGAGGATATAGTTTGGCCTTCCTCTGCTCAAGGAGACCTCTGGTGATCTCCGAAGCACTGATCGAGGAAGGAGCCGGCAAAGAAGCTGGAGAAGGGTTCGTAACGACAATACCCGGAGAGGGCTCTGGTGCCTTCTTTGCTGGCGCGGAAGACTCCGCACCAGTTTGCTGTGATGCCTCTGACTGAGAACGCAGAGATTTCAGTCGCCTTCCTCTCCCTCTCTTCGGTGGTGGAGCAGAAGACTGATCCTGCTCTCCTTCACGACCTTCTGCATCATCCACGGAGTCCTCTACCACTACCTCACCCCCATCGTGTAGAGTCTTGACGTCCGCCTCTGAGTCAATCGTGAAACCACGAGAGCAATCAAGATACCAGCATCCCTCAAGCAAGTGAGGAGCTTTGTACCTTTTCAATTGTTGGGGAGAATAGATACACTCGTCCGAGGTTTTCGACGTCCAAGCAGTAAAGTACTTAGGGAGCTGCTGAACCTTGATTGCCCCCTTCAGAAGAAGCTCTCGCTTGAAGTACCTAAGTAAACCAATATGTAGAATGTTAGTATCAAAAAGATAAAGAGACCTTATTCTGGAATTTGAATCTGATTAAAAGGAATGTATCGTACCGGTAAATAACCCGCTTGACAACCTGAGCGGTTCGAGGAAATTTAGCAAAAATGGACTTCTTGTCAAAGGGCTTATCAGCCTTATTTCCAATGAACGTAGGGAAGGCCTTGTCCCACAAGAGAATACGTGAACTCTCCACATAATCGCCCGGTTCTTGTACTTCAGGAAAGGCCTTCCAATTAATAACAAAATTCTCCACCTTGCATATGTCCTCGAATTCGTTGATGACGGCTTCCTCCAACTGTAATACAGAATTCAATTAATTAGCAATGAGAGAGAATCGAGGAAGAGAAGAAAGGATCAGGTCATTGAAAAGGTTTTTAAGAAATTATATCCCAGCCCAGAATGAGGCCTTGTTCAACCATGGGTCAAATTCGGTATCCTTGAATTCAAGTGGTAGAAATCTGTAAGACAATCGGGAACTCAGAGATGAGTTCCACCACCTCAACCAACGAGCCTTGTATTTGGCCTCGACGGATGCTGGAACAATCTTCTAGAGCTTATCAAGTGACATCTCAGGTTTAGAGAAGTCACTGAAATGCCGATTAATCTGCAACAAGTAGAGGAGTTTTAGAAAATATGAATACGTAAATGTTGTTGTGATACAAAATACTGAACTCAGCCACGATGAGGGTCTCACTTTGTTGAGGAAGTCGTCACCATTCTTGGGATTTGCAATTGCCAAGTACTTGGTGAAGTCCTTCCTCTTAATCGATTCCACCATGTTGTTTGAAGCCGCATTCATGGCATCCCAAACACCAGTCGCGGTTTGGTCTTCAATGGGTGTTTTCTCCTTGTAGATTCTGGCAGCTTCGTCAGAAGCAACCACAATTTCTCGCTGGAACACAAAGTAATGTTTGAGGAACTTTATGAAGCAGCGTAAATCAATTGCCGAATGGAAGCGTGAGGGGGGGAGGAATAAGTGCTTACACGGGGAAAGGTCGTATGTGAGCGGAGAGCGGAGAGCGGAGAGCAGAAACCGGAGAGCAGAAAATTGGAAATTTTAGGACTAGTTCAGGGTTTAGTGTCGCCTTAGACTGCGCATTTTAAGCTCATATTTTGAAATATTTTTAAGAGATGTCACCCTAGGTTTAGGGTGTTGTGAACACATCCGCATAAAAAAAGATGTCACATGAGCAGACATACTCTCTTTCTAGTACAAAAATTAGGGCTGACGTCATCATGACCTCATGATTTAGAGGTTGTATACCATCCCCTTCATATCTAAACCCTTCCATACCTTTGAACCTGCTTGCACATTATCATCCACCAAAATCAACACAAAAAGTAACTTCCAATTATGCTTGAAACCTGATAACAAAATGCAATGGACATACCACATACTAAGCAATTAGCTAAGAAACTTGCGGATCCAGAACAATGAAGGCGCATGCTTTTCATCTTGTTCAATTGTGCCTCTCCATTAATCGATGATGAAACTTGTACATGATATTGGCCGACCGGCGCTAGCACAATAGGGACAAATCTGGTCTTTAATTACAAGCTACACCAAAGCTAGGACAAGCTAAATCTAGAAGAACCCCGGATACGGGTTAGCTCTGCGGATGGCGGCTCCCAGGTGTACTTGCAGATGTCGACAAGTCGAGAAAACGCAACGCCTGCCTCATAGTTCCAAATTGCAGTGAGGTCCTTGGAGTACACGATGTTCTCCCTCAGAATTCGAGAGTACTCCTCCACCTCAGCCTCAATCTCCAGAATGACTCCGATGAAACGCACGTCCCCAAAGAAGCTCTTCATCTCCACCTCCGACTGCGGCCGCTCCATCCTGAAGTTCGAAAAAACAGAAAGAGAAGCAAAGAGGGAGAAGAATGAGAGGAGGGGAGAGCAGAGAAAGGAGAGAGTATGAGAAGGGAGGGAGGAGAGATTGTGAGGAATGGGGAGGAGGGGCGCCCTTATAAAGGGCGCCCCTCTCACCCAGGGTTAGGTCAGAGAAGGGGGCGCCGCAACGGGCGCCCCCCTCACCCAGGGTTAGGTCAGGGTGAGAGGGCCCCTTCATCAAGGGCGAGGCCCATGACGCCCATTGAAGAGGGCTCTCGGTGCCGAGAGCCCTGTGGCCGCAAGGGACGCCCGTGACCGAGAGCCCCTATGAAGGGGCTCTTAGTCACGGAGGCCCTTGCGGCCATAGGGCTCTCGGCACCGAGAGCCCTATGGCCGGGAGGGACCCTCGGTACCGAGAGCCCCATCACCATGGGGGCTCTCGGTACCGAGAGCCCTTAGGGCGAGGCCGCCTTAGGGTGGCCACCGCCTTAGGGTGGCCACTGCCCCTAAGGAAGGCGGCGGCCTCTTCTCCTCCCTAGAGGGTTGGAAGGGTGGCGCCCTTCCAACCCTAGGTGGGGGCTCCCTTCCTTGTGATTGGGAAGGAGCGACCTTCCCAACCCTAAGGAGGGAGGGCTTCTCCCAGGGTTGGGAGGGAGCCGCCTCCCAGCCCTGGAAAGTGGAGGCGGCTGAAGGGGCTCGGTGGGCCCCATATAAGGGGTCCCACTCCCCCTCACAACTCACACTTCTCTCCTCACTTCTCTCTCTCACTCTCTCTCTCACTCTCTCTCTCACTCTCTCCTCTCCATTCGGACTCTTCTCTCCTCTCCCTCTCTTCTTCTCTCTTCTCCTTCAATCTTCTCTTCCTTCCTCCTCTCCTCTCCCTCCTTTTTCTCAAGATGGTTCGCAAGGTGGTGAAGGTGGCTTCCAAGGGGCAGTGCTCGAAGACTATTGGCAAGAAGAGGGGAAGGGGAGAATCCAGTTCTGGAGGATCTATGGTGGAGGTGCCGAAGGTGGAGGTTCCTAAGGTGGAGATGCCGAAGGTGGAGGTGCCGAAGGAGGAGGTGCCGAATGTGGAGGTGCCAAAGGTGGAGATGCCCAAGGTGGAGGTGCCGAAGGAGGAGGTGTCGGAGGAGGAGGGAAATTTTGATGGAGCTCAATGGGTGCCTTATGGTCGTAGGGGAGATACACTCATTCTCACCATCGTTGAATATGATGGGGAGACTGTCCATATGCAGATGGATGATGCTGAAGACTATGATTCCGATTCTCATCTCCATTGGTTGGGCTTCGAAGATCAGGAGGCGGCACAGGCTTATAGGCGGAAGTTGGAGGAAGATGCAACGGATGTGGTGGAGATCATAGCCCCGGAAAACAAATCAGATGTAGTTGAGGATGGTGTAGCCTAGACATTTGTAGGTGGTAGCCTAGAAATTGGCTAGGAATGTGTGCAAATTATTGAGGTACCGTGTTGCTTAGCGGAGTGGCGCCTCTTTGGCAGGTTCAACGCCCTTGTGTAGAGGTTTTTGAAAACCGTGTACCATTTTGTAAGTACTATAAATGCGAGTTATAACGACAACCTTAAAGTTGTTATGTCTTTAATCTTAAATTTTTTGATCATTTTAATCCTTAATTTATTGATTTTAATTTCCTTTTCTTTCCCTTTATTATGCTATTTGTTTAATGTTTTTACTTTTATTTTTTTATTCTTATTTATGCTTTGGTTCTGTAAATTAAACGAGTCCCGAGACCCGAGTCCCAAGTCTTAAGTCCCGAGTCCCGAGTCTTGAGTCCCGAGGCCCAACACCCGAGTCCCGAGACCCAAGTCCCCACTCCCGACTCTCGACTCCCGACTCCCGACTCCCCAGCCGCGACCCCCGACTCTTGCCGCGACGCGGGACAAAGAGTCCCGCCGCGAGCAGGGACAGGGAGTCCCGCCGCGACGGGGGACAAGGAGTCCCCTTGGGCTCCCGAGGAACCCTTCCCCCACATAGTACTCTCTGTGGGAATCGGCAGACCCCCCCCTCCTGGGTCTAAGAGAGTTCCGAGACACACTTTTTTTTGGAAGACCACCCACCCTCCTTCCCTACCCCCCCCCCCGTCTCCCTGTCCCTCTCCCTCGCGGTCACTCCCGCTCCCTCTCCCTCTCCCTCTCCCGCGCCGTCACTCTCCCTCTCCCTGTCCCTCTCCCTCTCCCTCACTCCTTGTCCCTCTCCCTCTCCCTCACTCCCTGTCCCTCTCCCTCTCCCTCACTCCCTGTCCCTCTCCCTCTCCCTCTCCCTCTCTCCCTGTCCCTCCCCCTCTCCCTCTCCCTCTCCCTCTCCCTCACTCCCTCTCCCTCACTCCCTGTCCCTCTCCCTCACTCCCTCTCCCTCTCCCTGTCCCTCTCCCTCACTCCCTGTCCCTCCCCTTGTCCCTCTCCCTCTCCCTCTCTCCCTGTCCCTCCCCTTGTCCCTCTCCCTCTCCCTCTCTCCCTGTCCCTCCCCTTGTCCCTCTCCCTCTCCCTCACTCCCTGTCCCTCTCCCTCTCCCTCGCGGTCACTCCCTCTCCCTCTCCCTCTCTCCCTGTCCCTCTCCCTCTCCCTTTCCCTCTCCCTCACTCCGTGTCCCTCTCCCTCTCCCTCGCGGTCACTCCCTCTCCCTCACTCCCTGTCCCTCACTCCCTCTCCCTCTCCCTGTCCCTCTCCCTCACTCCCTCTCCCTCACTCCCTGTCCCTCTCCCTCACTCCCTCTCCCTCTCCCTGTCCCTCTCCCTCACTCCCTGTCCCTCTCCCTCTCCCTCTCCCTCACTCCCTGTCCCTCTCCCTCTCCCTCACTCCCTGTCCCTCTCCCTCTCCCTCACTCTCTGTCCCGCTCCCTCTCCCTCACTCCCTGTCCCTCTCCCTCTCCCTCACTCCCTGTCCCTCTCCCTCTCCCTCACTCCCTGTCCCTCACTCTAGGTCCTTTTGATTCAAGACCTTTCACTGTTTTTGTTTTTGTTTTTTTTTTGATTTAATGTTTTATCTGTAATTTCTCTTTTGAGAAGGGGTTCTACTTCTCATTTTATTTTAATTTTTAAATTGTTTCCCCTCCACTGTTTGGCGTCTCCCGGTGTATGAGAACTTTCGTGGTAAGAAGGGAGGGAAATTCAGAAATTGGAATTCCAAAATTGAAAGAATGGAATCCAATGGAGATGGGTTAATGCGATACCTATGCAACAAGGAGTGGTACAACATAGGACAGTAACCAACACAATCATGACTAATTGGTTCAATAATCATGATTCACATAACCCTCCTTTCCTCTTTTAATTTAAATTTTTAAATTTTTACAACAATACCAAAATTTTAAACTAAGTAAATATTGGTGTCAATAAAATAGTTTGGTCTTAATATCGGCGGTAAATATCAAAATAGTCTGAGTCTTCGTCACCTAGATCCAATGTATTATCAACAGCAGCCTCCAAATGTAGGTACTCCTTAACTGCCTGGTCATATCTCCGCTTCGTCTTTCGTTCCTTTGGGGAAGGTAATGCAGCCTGGTGTCTTGCTGCCTGCTCAGCATAAACAGGCATGCGGGAGAACGTAGCTACCGGCGACAAGGGAACTCGGGCGACTCTGCATACGAAGGCAGTATCTGAGAAAAGACGATTCTAAGCCTGACTGTTAGATTCAAAAAATGTCCAAAATTTCTGTCTAATACGAGACCTGACGACTACACTCACTGCCTGCCCTTCGGTCGGATTTCCGGAGGATGGTAAGCCAGATCTTCTTCTGCAAGCTGTATCAGAGGATCCTCGTCATCGTCGTCGTCGTCGTCGTCATCGTCTTCTTGGTCACTGTGATGGCCCCCGGCAGGTGCACGGGGAACCAAGTCAGATCTCATCGGAGCAAGAAGTTCCTTGAATATGTCCTCGTCCTCCTCAATAGCGACAATGTGACGGCCACGATTGCGACAGACTTGTATGGAGTCGCCTACAAAAGTCGACAAAGAAGGGAGTTAGTATTAAGGCAAACTACAATCTGGAAGTACGGGAAAGTCAGCATCATAAGACTGTAAGGCCGTACTTGTTCCCGCCGTGAGGTCAACCACAATGCCTCCAGGGGATGTGCAAGACAAGACGAGGCAGCCCCAGAAATACTCATCAAGTTCCTTAGGACCACGCCAAGGCCGATCGCCGTTCATCTTCACAGTCTTGGCGTTAGCCGAGTTCATAAGGACGTTTCCCTTAACAACGTCAATATCTCCACTGTGAGTTGGCTTCAGAGTGAAGGCAGAGTTCCGAGTGCCGGTGGGGAGAGATGCTGGCCTGGGATCCGGAGTGCATCTGACATAAAGACCCACCCTAAAAAGATTAGTGGTCTCAACCCTAGATGGAACCTGAAGCGGCAGTATGTTGAAGCCGGTCCACTCCTTAAACATCTTGAACCCAAGGCTTGGGCAAAAGGACCTGATAGTCTTTCTTGTGGAGTTATCGTCAGTGTAAACAAAGACAAGGGCGCCATCATCGTGCAAGAAAGTATGGGCAAACACGAACGTGTTCTTGAACCAGTCCTTGTCAAGGACATTCCACTTAGGGACATCCGAGGCCGTTCTTGATATGCCTGGTACCGGGGAGTTGTCCGGAACCTGGGCTACTACAAGGTCCACCATTCCGTCCTTCGTCTGATTCCTCCCATAAACCCGGCAGGATTTACCATAATTGCACTGGCTTGCGAACTTGTACACGGCATCGAACATCGACTTATTGATCATACCATTCATGATCAAATCGAAAGTATCGTACTCCACCTCCTTCGGTTCGTCAACCAGTCGAAACTCAGGCTGAGACAGAGTAAAATCTGTCCCAGAGGAGTTCCCTGATGGCGAAGGTCCATCCAGTCTACGTCGGGACTTGGGAGATTTAGGGGACCGTTGTCCTTTTCGGTTATCAACAAGTGACCCTGCAACTGAACCAGTGCCACCGTCTTGTGAGGCAGTGGTCCTCTGCGCTACGCGTCTTCCTAGCTGCGCCTGCGCTTTCTTTCTCCTCTGACCAACTTTCGGGTCCTCCGGTGCAGCCTCTTCGACGTCAGGTACTTCCTCCGGAGTGGCGTTGATGACACCTAGTCGTCTCTTCAGATCTTCCTCCTCGGCGGGGCAGAAAGTCTTCGCACACTCGATGTACCAACCGCATTCCTTCAGATGCGCTGACGGATAAGTGATCTTCTGATACTCCGTGAAAATAAACGAGTCATGGCCAGGCTCAGTTTGGGTATCCATCCAATCTGGTTCTTCCGTGATCGCCTTCTTTGGCATCAACTCCCTCCTGTAGTACCTATAAAACAGAGGGAATTGGGTCAGATTTCTTCATCTGCGCAAAGACCAAACTAAACAAGAGCATACCAAGGTTTTGATACTCACCTATAGATAAACCGGCTGACGATGAGATTGCCCTTAGGCACCTGGTTCCAAGTGTCGTTCCGCTGGAATGCATGTTTCCCGCCAAAGACAGTTGGAAAAGCTTTTTGCCACACCTTCTTCTTCCAGTAGTTCAGGTACACTTGCCAGGACTTGACTTCCTTAGTCCAGTCTGGAAGCGGATATTCAAGCAGAATAGGCTCAATCTTCTCCGTGATCTCGTCCTCCAGCAGCGCATAGAAGCATGCTTTGTGCAGCCAAGCATGAAGTTGAGACTCACTGCACGAAGTCCTCGGAAAACTGTTTGCAGCCCTGGTATTATCAGAGCCGTTCCACATCTTCAGCCAACGCACTTTATACATCCCCTTGACGTTGGTGGTCGCAATCAGCTGCAGTTTGTCTAGCCCCATCTTGCACTTCTGATTAGGGCGATGGTTGTAATGGTTCCGAATCTGAAACGACGTAAACCCAAACAACGTAAGAAACAAAGTCATGCCATAACAAACGCTCATCAGGCCATTCCACCATTGCAGCTACACCACATCCTGGAGGCGTTAAATAACGTCATTGACCAAAACTATCGATCCTTCCAGGAAATCTGCAAATTCAAATGGCTTATCAATGCCGAACATGACGAGCCACCTGTCTTTGCAGCTCCCCTAGAGGGTGAAAATAACTTGGACAGTAACGTTCTATTGGTCATCATCTGAAATTTAAACACATCATACCTAAACTTCTAATTTGTAAAGCAACAATCAAGAAGCAATATAACACCCAAAATTGACTAAGTGTCTAGAAACCCGACCGCGCCTTCGAGGCCCGAAAGGGGCTCTCGGTACCGAGAGACCCTTCCCAGCCTCGAAGGCGCGGTCGGGATTTGGTACCTGGCGACATATTCTGCCCCTTTGATCCAAAAACCCGACCGCGCCTTAAAGGCCCGTAAAGGCTTCTCGGCACCGAGAGCCCCTTCCTGGCCTCACTGGAGCGGTCGGGTTTCTGGCCCAAAGGGGCAGAATCCGGCCCCCTTTTATTGTAAAAGGGGACGAAATGGCCCATCAGGCATAAAGAGCCCTATAAATGGGTTCTTTATCTGCCTGGTGGGCTCTTTCAACCTCCCTTTGGGCTCAAAGGGGCCCGTTAAGGCCCGTTCGGGCCGAAAACCCGACCGCGCCCTTGAGGCCGGGAGGGGCTTCTCGGCACCGAGAGACCCCTCCGGGCCTCATTGGCGCAGTCGGGTTTCCGGCCCCAAGGGGCCTTATTGAGCCCCTCTCAGCCCAAGAGGGGCCCAATAAGGCCCCTTCGTGCCGGAAACCCGACCGCGCCCATGAGGCCGGGAAGGGTCTCTCGGCACCGAGAAGCCCTTCCGGGCCTCATGGGCGCGGTCGGGTTTCCGGCTCCAAGGGGCCTAAAGAGGCCTCTCAGTGGCTCAAAGGGGCCCGTTAAGGCCCCTTCGTGCCGGAAACCCGACCGCGCCCATGAGGCCGGGAAGGGTCTCTCGGCACCGAGAAGCCCTTCCGGGCCTCATGGGCGCGGTCGGGTTTCCGGCTCCAAGGGGCCTAAAGAGGCCTCTCAGTGGCTCAAAGGGGCCCGTTAAGGCCCCTTCGTGCCGGAAACCCGACCGCGCCCATGAGGCCGGGAGGGGTCTCTCGGCACCGAGAAGCCCCTCCGGGCGTCATGGGCGCGGTCGGGGAACCGGCCCCAAGGGGCCTTATTGGGCCCTCTCAGCCCAAGAGGGGCCCGATAAGGCCCCTTCGGGTTGGTTCCCCGACCGCGCCGGTGAGGCCGGGAGGGGTCTCTCGGCACCGAGAGACCCCTGCAAGCCTCATGGGCGCGGTCGGGATACCGGCCCCAAGGGGCCTTTACAGGCCCCTCTCAACCCAAGAGGGGCCCGATAAGGCCCCTTCAGGCCGGTTTCCCGACCGCGCCCATGAGGCCCGGAGGGGCTTCCCGTTGCAAAACCTGACCAAAGCCAGGGCCTCAACCGGGCCTCAATAAGGAAAAACAAACTCACTAAGTAAAAAAAGTCTAGAATCTACATACCTCTTCAATAAAGCCCTTCCCGTTCTTAGGATTTGCAACGGCTTGGAGCTTGCTAAAAAGCTTGTTGAGGGCTTCTTTTTTCTTTAGAATCTGATTGAATATAACCTCACGCAAACGCTCCCCTGTTTGCTTGTTCAGCGGCGTCGTCTGCTTGTAGTGATTGCATGCTTCCTCGCCTGCACCTGCTATCTCTTCCTGCCGCATTAAACCAGGAAAGTTAGTTTTTTTTAATTATTTCGACACAATCTACAAAACAGGCAGGAGTAAAAACATTTAAGGGATTTACCGAGAAGAGGTGGTTCACCATTGTCTCTGAAGACAATGGATACCAAGTATTGGTCGTCTTTGCCTTCTCCTTCAGGTACTCTTCCTTGCTGAGGATATTCTCAAAATACGTTATAGGTAGCAGCCCATACTTGTGCACCATCTCGATCTGGTGCAAGACATTTGTCCTGACATGCGCCTGCTCATTTGACCTGTCACGTCGTATGATGTTAGATATCACGAACTTAATCCAATGAAATCGACGACCAAGCATTGAGTAAAAACTTAAAGATCTAGCCTCGGAATGGTACTTACTTGTTAACTGAATGCATGGCCCTGAGAATACTTGGGTAAAGATTCTTATGGATCTCAAGGACCAAGCAATCAGGCATTCCGTGAAGGCGATGCCACTCCATGTTTCCCATCTTCGCTTCATCGATGTAGCGCTTCCAGGCCGTGTAGCGGTGATTGCCATCGTAAATGAAAAACATCTTTCCTTGAAGTGGCTTCAAATCCGGGTCAGAATTCAATTCTAAGTCGAATTCATTATCCAACTGATCCCATGCAGAACTCCATTCCCATCTGATTTCATCTGTAACAAGCTTCTCTCTCTGTTTCGAATCGGTCAGAGCCACATAGAACACTGCTGACCCTACTCTGTACCCGGACCGGAACTCGCTCTGCAACCGTAAGACCTCAGACTCCAACACTGGCCTGACTTCGGGCATACTAACCATGCGGCATAAAGGAATTCTCAACCTCGAGAACTTCTCTATCGGCTGTTTCCGACTCCGGTTGACTGCAACAAAGGTATCGTTCTCGAACTCCTTGATCATCCGAGCCTCTATCTCCGCTGGTGTCACACCCTCGTCCTTTCCTAGAGGGTTTTCCGGCAATTCCTCCCCCTTCTTAACCCGTGGCCATGTCAGCTTAGCCGGCGGCGTCTCTGCATCGTCCCCCTCTTCCTCTACTTCATCCATCAAGGGATCTTTCTCTTCCGCCTCCACCTCGGCTGTCTTCGCCCTCTTCGGTGAAGGTGTACTCTCCATTGTATGCTCCGCACCATCGTTCTGGCCCTCGGCCATCGCCGTCTCCTTGTTGACATCGCCAGCCAGTTCCTCCCGTCCAGACTGCTCTGTCGCCTGCAGGTCCATGCTCTCGTCCTGCCCCTCCCCTCCTTGCCTCTGCCCAGCAGCCACGAACGCCGTCTCTTCTACGGCCGCCTTCTGCGTCTCCTCCACAGCTGTCCCCTGCGTCTCCTCCACAGCCGTCTCCTGCGCCTCCTCCTCTCCTTCTTCTTGCAACAATGTGTCGCAACCTAAGTAGTCAGCTGAGTTGAACCCTTTCTAAAACCCTGGATACATACAGTGGAACTGGACGCTCTGACGATGCCCTAATACCCTTTCCCGCCCTTACTTCAAGGAGTACTATCTTACCTGCTCTCGCTGGACAGCGGACTCCGCAATTCTAACCTTCTTAGACTTCTTGTGCTTTTCTGGACGCTCCTCCCTACTTGGCCGCTTCTTACTTTTCCTCTCACTTTCTGATGACCTCTCATCTCCTGCCCTCTTCTTTGTACCCTTCTTCTCACTTGCCGGTGACTTCTCAGTCCCGGACGACCTCTCCTCCCCATGGCCCTTCTTAGACCTACCCTTCTTCAACTTCCCTCCATACTTAGGGTTAAACATGGCGACAAACTATGTAGATCGACCCGCACCCTACAAACCCTAACGACGTCACCCTAAACCGAACCCTGACTGTACTACACTCACACACACAAAAACCGCAACGCAGTGTAAGCCAGGCACAGCAAAGCTGCGAGCTAAGAACACCACGAGGGGGCACAGAGAGACTGAGCATGGAGCTTCTCCCCCTTCTTATACCTGGCCTCAAGAGCAAGGGCGCACAAACTAATGATGTCTACAATTAACACACGTACCTCTAAGCACTCAGGTATGGTGAGGGGAATTGATTGCTGGAGCGGCGTCACACACTGCGATGGCGATGTCTCACACAACCCGCCCCCCTTTGCTACTCGAGGTACTGCTATGACGGGAAGTTTTGCGAAGTCCTTACTCAATGCCTTCACGGTCCCGCCAAACCCCTCAACACGTCGCCTCCGTTCCTCAGCCTGTCTCATCCTCGAAGCTGTCAGCTGCCTCGAGTTTGAGAACAGCTTGTCTCTCCCCTTCCTCTTTCTCTTTCTCTCTCTCATAGGAGTGGCGACCACTTCAGTTGAATCATCGACATGCATCTGTGACACTATCCTGCTCTCTCGCCACACTAAACATCCCGGAGAATGCCACTCATTGCTTTAATATATCTCTCGTCAGGATGAGTACTGTTATTTTTGACGCTTCTAACTGTTTTGGCGCCCTTCCATATAAAGATTTCCTTAACTCAAAATTCCTAGAATTGGCGGCTGAGATCCCTCCCCTTTTTCCCATGTCAGGGAATTTACTCTGTCACGGTGTACCAGCCCTAATTATATTCAGTGGCAATCAAGAGACGGCTGGTCCTTATTATAGAGCCTTCTAGTGGCTGGTGATTTGTCGCATGATCGTCCTTTCAAGTAAACATAGGGGGCCCCTAAACCCAGTCATCATCCCCTTTTAGTCCGTCAGGTGTTCATCCTCTCTTCAACATTCGTCTCTGTTATGACAAGTTGAGATTAGCAAATACAAACGTATAAATGCAGTGAAAAATGCTGCAACAACCCTCTCAATTCTGCACTTCGTCGATTGTGTCGCTCTTTCTGATCTGCCTACGCCATGGCGCTACCTGTCCCGGCTCAGTTCCAAGGTTCCGTTTTTCTTTACGCACATGGCGTTGGAATTCCGCTTACGTTTCGGGTAGATGATGATGGGTACGCTCTTGTGTCATGTCAGCGTCTTAGTCTTAGGTTCCAGTATCAAGAGGACTCCATTAGCGTTGAGGAGGAGATCTGTGATGAGCTCACTGGAGAGATCACACATACACTAGGCCAGGTCTCATTTGTGGACAAGAGGGATTGTAAGATGTGGAGGCTCACGCCTGGTAGGTTTAGAGTCTACGGTCTCACGGATTCCCAGATGGCTGCGTCCACCGAGATCCTGACCCCCAGACGGTCCTCTACTTGCACCATCCAGACACCAGGAGCGGTGGACGTGAAGTTGAAGACCGACTCTGGCTCAACGACGCCTCTCCTTGCCAAAGTAAAAGTTGAGCCGGGATTAGATACCCCGGTTATCAATCTCTCCTCTGACGATGACGGGAGCCCGCGGACTCGAAAGTCAGCCGGATATATACCCGCCAGAGAACATGTCCGTCCCGAGGCGGCTGTGGACACTCGCGCTTTGGATCTCATGGCAATGCCCCCTTCTTTGGACGAGTCCGTCAGTATTGTATCGCTGTTGAAGAAGCTTACTTCGCGGCCGGGTAAGAAGAACCTCCTGAAGAAGTTAGACTACGACTCTATCCGACATGAGAGAGTGGAGTATCTGCCGGCGGAGTTCAACGGCGACGTCATCTTTGAACTGCCACCTGTGGGATCCTCTGCCTCACGATCAGCCGCCAAGTCCATGCAGGGCATGGATAAGAGGTACGATGGGCACGTGTGGACGAAGACGATCACCACCAACATCTCCAACAATATGGGCCTCTCTTTCCGGTCGTCTTCATGTGCGGGCCATTTGCGGTGCGAGAACAAGGACTGCGGGTACCTTGAGCGCGACCATCGCATCTTCGACGTGAATGAGACCGAATTCGACGGATGCACGTTGCAGGCGTTTGTTGTGGGTGAAGAGGCTCCGAAGGAATCCACTTTGGTCTGCAAGGTATGTAAGGAACCTCCCGTATGCGTTGCCACTTGTAGAGCAAGGATATTTTATGTTTCGGGCAAGGGCAATAGGACACGGGCGTGCATCCACGTAGGATCCCACACCCACCCTGTCAAGGTGGGAGACTACCGTGACATTAAGGTCGAGATAAGTAGTTTGATAGAAAATCAGATCGAGAACACGCCCAAGGCTACGAAGAGCGCCGTTGTACTAGAGGCCAGCAAGGACCTGATTGGTAGTTTTTTATTACGATCGGAGGATGATCCACCGAAGACGCTCACCGTTCAAGAGCTTTACCCGGTGCTCGATAGGTGCAAAGATATGGCGTCGCCTAACATTCGGAACAAGGTCGTTACTTTTAGGTACCTCAGACGTTTCGGGGTGATGGACAGCATAACGAAGCTGCGGGGACTCAGCACATGGGATTTCGTACAGAACAACATGTTCCCTGGCCAAGGGTCAGAATTTGACAAGGTCTACGTGTTCAAAATGTCCGAGATTGGGCCCGCGAGTGGTGTCGATCTTGTGAAGAGAATGCAGCCGACGGGGGATCTGGAGCTTTCGTGGATGATGTTTGACCACGTCAAGCGCGTGCGAAATTGGACAACCATGGCATGCCACGTGTATGACTCCACGTACTGCCGGGTCATGACGATCGCCTGCTGCGACATGCAATCTGAAGACGCCGAAGCCCAGATGGTGTTCTGGAAGAACCTCAACGCAGTCATGAAGAGACACGGCGTGGAGAAGCCGAACTTCAAGGGATTCATGGCGGACAGCGCCCAGGCTAATTGGAATGCGGTCCGGGTGGTATACGGCAATGGCAACAAGGAAGATCAAATGGAGGACCGGGAGAGGACCTGTCAATTTCATTGGACCCAGTCGATGGTGAATCATACCGAGAAATACGTCGCCGAAGAGTTGTGGGATCAACACAAAAAGATGTGTCAGCAATACAGGAAGGCAAGATCAATGGCGGAGGCCGATGCTCTTTATCACGGGATAAGGGCTTGGTGGGCATCTGCGGGGGCAGTGTCCGAATCTGCCTTATCGAAACTTGACTTATGGCTCTCATTCTGGCATTATCGATATCGCCAATGGGGTGGATTCATGACCGAGGTAACCACGCCACCCACTGTTGTTTTCTCTTTCCCCGTACATGCTCATCGTAGTGACTCATTAATCGTTCATCCATTATTGGATCTCAGAAATTCTCGGAGGCGGAACTCGCGGAGATGCCGTCCTGCAACCTCGCGGAGACGGTTCACAACAAGTGGCTTCAAGCATCCGGGAATAATGGCAGTGATCTGTACGTCGCCACCATCGACGACTTTATCCGTGCTTTTCTACAGGTTGTGAATTACTACCAGTACCTAAAGGGCGACGTGGGGGGTACTGGCCCGAGCAAGAAGGAGCTGAGGCTACGATCCGCAGAACGTAGGGCGAAGAAAACGGGCGATCCAAAGGTTTTGGAGGACCCCATGCTGGACATGCCTGGCGCCGATGAGTTTTGTACGCGTGTCCCACATCTGCCAGGGGAGGAGGTGTTTGGTTCGCGGAAACGCAAGCCCGACTTGCCTCTTGGCGCTGAGGAAGAGTCGCATAGGCCAGATAAGGTAAACTTCTCGCATCCTCGAGTCAGTACCAGACCTGTCAGAGCTTGCGTGGCTCCAATGCCGGTCATCGTCGAGGAAGGCGACCGCGAGGTTGAAGCTGCTCATCATCCATCGCCACAGATGGATTCCGTCATCGCTTCACCCTTCAGCGAAGGAGGCGTGCGTCATGTCTCGGCTGTGGAGGAGACCAGAGTGAACGTGAAGCAGTGGCACATTGCTCGACTGCCAAAGACTTCCGCAAAGTGCTGTTGGGCGCAGAGGGCCGTCACCAATAAGAAATGCACAGAGAGGATTGTCAGGGGTGCTAAGCCCACCCCTGCCCCTACCTATAGCGGTGTATGGCACAGCAGAAGGAGGAACCTCGACATAACCGAGGACTTCTTTTTCTGCCCCGACGACATTGAGAGGTGCGTGAAGGGGACAAGGCGCAAATGGGTGAACAGGTACGATTTATCGAGAAAGGAAGGATTTCCACCCATCCCAAGAGTATGGCCTGTGAAACTTGGGACGAACCTGAAAGACTGTGAGATTCTTGCCTTGGAGGAGGCAGGGTTTCAGCTCCCACAGAAGAAACCAGTCTCGCCTAGGAGGCTCTTCACCTCCGACCCCCCTCCGCGAAACCTAGACTCGGTTCCGGTGCCGGCAGAGGCTGACCGGTACCCTGGAAAGAGAGACGGGAAGATTGTCAAGCGGACTGCGACTCGTCCTAATCCGCAGCAGAGGCTGTCCATGGCCTCCTCCGACTCCCTCAAAGCACGACTGCGGTCTATCACCATGATTCCTCATCCCGGCCACGGCTGCATCATCGCGCTAGACTCCGGTGCTCCTCCCAATGTGACGAAATACCAGATCACCATCAGCTCCCTCCCCGGCTGCACATGCCCAGCATTCAAGAAAACAATGACGAAGTTCCGTGGGAGGGTTCAATTTACATACTGCAAGCATATGTATTACGTCCTCTTAAAGGTATGCCTGCGTGACCCGGATGTGGAACTTTTCATCCATGCACCGACCTTTAGCTTCAACGAAGTGAAGTTACTCCTCGAGAGTGGAATCTTGACACACCCCTTGGCGGAGCCCTACGAGACAGTCTAGAATTTGCCCTTTCTAATTTAGACCATCACGACGTCGCAGTGGTACACTGCTTTTGTTTTTAATCGAGTCTGACTATGACTCAGTAATACATGATTTGATTTGCCATTAATTTTAAAAAAAGTGACACCTGGCCGAGTAATTGTCGTTGCACATCTTGTCCACCATTCAGTTTCCACAAATAATTACTTTATTACCATGCACTTTCTTAAAGAATATTACATCACATGAATCGGATGCGGCTTGGCCGTCCTTTTGATATTTCTACATAGCTACTTTTAGTTTCCATCGGACGGACGACGCATTCATCCAGACGTGGACCTGAGGAAGAACCTCGACCAGAGCGAGGAATTTTAATGACTGGACTGGACCCCACACGTCCACAGATTGCGGATCTCGAATAAGTCCCCGGAGGAATTCTGCCAACCCTGGAATAAGCATGGCTTGGAAGGGACTTGGACTCAACCTCCTTAGTGGGCGATTTGTCGAGCGCCCCCGTAACAGTACATGGCACCACATCAAGCCCACCGCTATGTCCACCTTCTACCGGTTTAGGAGGCGATGGTCGTGGCTTCAGCAACAACTCGTCACCCTCATCTTCAAGAAAAGGTTCAAATGGCCCACCCTCATCACCTAGGGATACAACCCCAAAACCGACTTCCTCCATGGCGAAAACGGTATGCACCCCACCCCAAACCCTGAACATTCCACCAGCTAACAAACGAGAGTGAGAGAGCAAAGGCTCCAGAGTCATCCATTTATTCCAGTGAAATCACAAAAGACCCTGTCATTCACGCCCTGCCGCACAATTTCGAGACCAGTACTTGGTGGGCAGACCCAAAAAACCCTTTAACAGAACCCGGAAAGTATCCCACATTCAAGGAATATTCCTTGGAATATTCGAAAAGATTCTCTTTTCATCATCTTTTATTCTATTTTTAATAAAAAAATTTCCATTTTTAGAATCTGCTCTCCATTTTCCGCTCTAAGAGCAGAAAATCTCTGCTCTCCGCTCTCCGCTCTCCGCTCACCGCTCACATACAAGCTTCCCTCGTGCTTACACGATAAAGAAAAGCCATGAATACTTTTGTTGGCAAGGTAAACCAGGATGGAGTAGCTGGTTTGTGATTCAATGCTAAAGCATACTCCTGTGGTGAAAGCAGATCCTTGAATTCCTCCAATTTCATGACGCCATAGGAGCGAATACGATAAAGTTTTGCCGGAATATTACTCTTCACGTGATCATTTTCCGTAGACCTGTACAAATAGACGGAAGTTAATAATAAGCATAAAGTACGAGTTGAATCGGCGTTCAAGAGGTGTAGACAAAGTAGAGGGAGTTATTTCTTACCAGTTAATGTCATGCATGGCATGAAGAAGGTTTCCAACATGACCGCGTGGGTCAAGAACAATGCAATGCACAGAGATGTGCCACGCTGGATCGTCGCTGTGATGCTTCTTGATATGTCTGTACCATGCGGCAAGGCGATGGTTACCTTCCCAGACATAGAACATCTTCCCAGAAAACTCCTTCCAATCCGAGTCGGCCAAGAGCTCATCTTCAAAAGCATCATTAACTTTTTGCCAACACGGGCTCCAGTCAGCCTTGATCTCCTCAGTGACATCGGTTGTCTTCTCTTTGTGGTTGTAGATGGAAATGTACATGACACGGTCTCCATCTCTATAGCCTTTGACAAACTCTCGCTCCAAATGTTGAACTCCCATTTCTCCTCCAGGGCGCACTCTTGCCATTGAGAGCATTCTGCAAAGGGAAACTTGGATACGCGACTTTGTCTTTGGAAGTATTCGGAGTTTGTTGATAACGCCTACGGAGTCCTGTTTGTGTTGTACACGATGTCCCAATTCACTGTCCTCTGCATTCGTAAAATCAGGAGGACAAGATGGTGCTGGCAACATATCCTGTGTCTGAGTTACCTGCAAGAAGTACTACATTTTCAAATTTGATTCCAAGATAAGGATCATAACAAGTAATGCAATTATGAAAAAGAATAGAACAATAGCTTCATGTACTGATACCAATCGTCATTAGTAGAAAGGTGTACATAGGCAACTATGTAATTGGTAGAATTTACAAATAGTGGTAAGTCATGGGAATAGGTCTTTTCGTTTAGCTTTTCACGTAACTAAAGGTCACTGTAGTAAGTAAAGAATAATAGAATGCAAAGTATTTCCTTAAAAGAATCTCTTTATAACTCTAATGTCTTAATTACCCCAAGTCACATATCACCCAAGTAATCCATACTCTCAATTGGTTCAAAGGTAATGGGAGTTCAATTTGACAAGTACCATCTCTCGGTTTATTGCCATCACTCCCTTCCAAGTTCAATTAGACAATGCATTTATTATGCATATGCAAGTTCATTCATTACTAGGTTAGAATCTAGTGTTCAACCTATTTATGCCTATGAATGATGCTTTGGGATATGTTATGATAGATTAACTTATCTCAAGCAACTCCTTGCTTGTCTTCATCTTTTTCCTCCATCCATTGCATTTCAAATAGACATGTAATCACTGTCTACTCATTCACATTCAATCACACTCCAAGTCTACCATTCATCACAACTATGCTTCTCAATTGTATTACTCAATTACAGTGACTGCACTATTGCTCAGTTGAATACATTCAAGTTTTATTATAATGAGAACTAATAATCACTAAGGCTGATCACTCCTTAATAATTAATGCCACTTTTATCCATCAATGTACTCAATCTATCTTCCATAAACTCTAAGTCATTCTCAGTCTTCTATTTCAGATGGCCAATCTAATTTAAAAGACTATCAAGTAATACTCAGTTCACTGTTCCAATACTCACATGGAACTCTCATTCTCCATAATTCCCATTCACAACAATGCAATGTCAATTGGACAAACTGTTGTGTTTATTTTCTAGAATTTCTATTCTCCAATTCACTCAGTGACTCTTCCTTCGTTCTGAGTTCAAATAGACAAATTCCCTCACTGTTCACTTTGCTCCATCAGCATCTTCATGTTCAAATAGACAGTATCCAGTGGTCAAATAGACAGTATCCAGTGTGAGCCACCACATTCACTGTAACTCTCACCAACTCTCCACTGTGTCAATTAGACATGGTCCATGCAAGTCAAGTTGACAATGTATGCATGCCCATGGATGCATACCGAACCACCATCTTGTCCATTTGACCAGCGATAACTAGACATTATGCAGCAAGCAATCTGAATTCAATTGTCAATTAGACAGTAGCCAATCTGCTCCAGTTCTCCATTCTGATTCTACCATTCTACAGATTAATACACTGTGCATCAAAGCTATAGTTCAATTTGACAAAGAGCATTGTGAATCAAATATACAGTGAGCTACTCAGAGTCAAGTTGACAATCAATTAGACAATGGAATTCTATTTTTATATTTTTTACATAATGTGATTATCACTCACACAGTGTTGTGTGGTGTGGTGAAGTAATTCTTTCTTCTTCCTTAATTCCTAGTTATGCCTTAATTTCTAAAAGGTGTGCCTGTACGTAGAGTCAATTTGACAAGTCGTGTCTCTAGGTAGGGTCATGTCCCCTGAATTCTACACTATTGTCCATTTGACTCTCAACCAGATTTCTACAGCCACTATCTACTTGGATGTCAAATTGACATGATAACTTGATCCTATTTACACTGTTTTTACTAAAAAGGGACTTTTCTCAAAAAAAGTCAGCTCACATAGCCCCCCTCTTTGTCTACTTGACGCCCGGCAAGTTTCTCATTTACAGCATTGTCTATTAGACACTATGTCAACTAGATAAAAAAAAAATATACAAAGATTGACTTGCACACACACTGTAGCTACTGTCAACTAGACATGATGACGTCGGTGGTGATTACGGTGCTGGTCACCGTAATGGCTCTCCTTCTGGATCCGCTGCGCCATGAGCTTGGACACCTCCCTCCTCACTTCATCATCTTTCCGAAGTAATTCAGTGTTATTGGAATGCTGGAAGGTTAGCCAATTGTCAATGGCTATCTTCCGAGTTTTCCTGAATTCGTTCATGAAGCATCCATTAGACCCGTATAGAAAATGAGTCATAGCCATGACTTCCAGCATTCTCCCCCAACG
This sequence comes from Ceratodon purpureus, assembly GCA_014871385.1. Lineage (NCBI taxonomy): Eukaryota > Viridiplantae > Streptophyta > Bryopsida > Pseudoditrichales > Ditrichaceae > Ceratodon > Ceratodon purpureus. Next base: position 1,820,530 of record CM026428.1, read on the forward strand.
ACTTGAGTGGTAACGGAGCTTGAGGTTGATCAAGAACTCCGGCCTCCTCTCATCATAACGGTTCACATTCACTACCACCTTAAAATCCCTGCAAATCCGAGCTAAAAACTTGGAAAATATGGCTGCTCGGAAACACACAGGGTCGGTGTGTGTGTGGTGAATCTGCCAGAAGCCCTCATAGGCCGTGGCACAATTCAATGCCGTGTCAAATTGACCAGGGATTAGAGGCCAATTATACTCTACCGAGTCAATTAGACTATCTGGAGCCCACTTGAACCTCCTCTTACAATCGCAGAAATGTCTATTTGTCCTCACAGCCTCAGGAGCCGCATCAGTCCAATTGACATTCACAATCTCCTTGTAAATTAAATCCCATGACCGCTCCTCCCTTCGAGACAGCCCGTAATCCTCCAGCAGCCACTTAATCGCAGTCCACGTGGGTAGCGGAAAAATCGCTTCATTGTCAAATAGACTCGCATAATTCCCCAAGTACTTGACTGTCAAGGGGGATCCTGTAACCGGTGTTCGAATAGACAGCCACCCTGGTGCCTTGTATGTGGGTGGAGGTAAGGTCAACTCGACTTGAAGATCATGGCTGGTGATGAATAGATGGTCCTTCTTCAACTCTCTCAAGGTGTCCATGATCTGCTGCCTCACCTTCTGCATCCCGTAGACATAGTGTGCCGTGGTCAACTCGCCCCTTTGAGCATAAGTCTCCCTCTCCAGCACACATGACAACTTGACAAGGATGTTATCACGGTTATCGAACTCCTTGAGCAGCCCCTCCAAAGTTACTGTCCACTCTTTGAGCTCCTCACTTGGCACCTTCTCCGCAATATCCACCACCTGTCTACTCGAATCGCCCATCTTCACCAATCTGTGGCTCTCCACCAACATGTCAAGTTGACGTCTCTTCTGTAGCTGCTCTTCCAGAGTGGTGTAGTATAACACCACTCTTGCTCCCAAATGTCCTATTGGAAGAAACAACTTCTTCTAGTCGGTCAACTAGACATCGCCTCTTGCTATCATCTCACAGATCAGATTCTGCTGATTCGCATGTCTACTAGACGCTGCCCATACTACATCGAAATCACTGCTGTCTAATAGACATCCCCTTTCCTTCCCCACCATAGCCAACCAGTTATCCCTTTGCAACTCGTATGCATGGAAAAGGGAATAACTTGGTGGTGATGTCAAGTCGACCTTCCAAAGTTCTCCTATCAACGCCCTGTTCTCCATCCGGGCTTCCTGCAACTGCTTCTTGCCAATCTCTATAGTACGGTGGTAGAATTCGTTGTTGGCCTTCAACGTCGCGTAATCCGGGGGATTGACAACCTTCACCATTGGATTTTTCCTCAAGCTTTCCAACTCTGCCTTAAGCTTATTCTTCTCATTCCTCTCCTCGGTGCAGAGCTTGGAAATTGCAGTCTTGGCATCATTCACTTGGTCAAATTGACGTTGAAGTTCGATGCGGTGTTGCGTCTCATCTTTATACAGCTCTTGAAACGACTTCCCAGTGTCAATCTCAATATCCACAACGGTGGGCTTGGTCAATTCTTCATTTAATTCCGCCAAGTTAGCCAACTGTGTATTCAGCCTCCGTATATCTTCCACAGCTAGGTTGTTCTCAGTGGTCAAGTTGAACACCGTACGCTCCAATTCCTTGATCTTCAACCGTAGCTGCGTTTCTCTCACCAATGCATCCTTGAGCTGTGCAGCCACCTCAGCTTGCGTGAGCTGCAACGCTGGTTGCCTTGCAGGTTCACGACGGTCCACTTGACTGGCTGCTCTTGCTCCTCTTCGCAACCTCGGGTTCAGTTCAAATAGACATTGAGGTAAGGAGTTATCCTCTACTCTCCTCTTCTTGACCTTGTTCCTTGAAGATGATGGTGTTGAAGCTCTCGGCTCTGGTTCTCTTGTCAAATTGAGCAGATTCGGTAGAGCTCTTGCTGGTCCAGTTGACACTCCTGCATCTCCCGGGTTTGGCGGCTTAGTCAACTCCGAGAGGTATATAGCACTGTAGAGAGTGATAGGATTCCGCGTGTGTTTCTTGCTAATCTCCACCTTGATGTTGTCAAATAGAATATTTCCCCAACTCAATTTGACACCATTCCACCCGTAGATCGCGGCTGCTACTCCTTCCTTTGACATAATCAGAGGCCCCTTCTCCGCCAGCATAATCCTCTGATTGAAGAAAAGTAGCCACTCCTTCCACATCTCTTTTACATTTGCCAACTTGTAGCCACTCTGTGTCTTGGCAGATCTGTCGAAGATGTTGGTCAAATCGTCCTCTGAAATTCCGCCCACCTCTTCCATCAACAAGTTGTCTCCTTGATGCAGCTTCAACATCTTGGAGATGACTGTCGAGTTGAAAGGTATGCTTCTTCCATCTACCACGGCCATTCCTCTTGATCCATACTCCGAAGAAGTCAGAAATTGATCGATCCTCCCATCATCCTGCTCCTCGAAGACAACCATCACGAAGTTCCAGAGTCCTGCCTTCAAGAAATTCTCCCGATTGGCTTCAAATTGCGGCCATGCCTCCCAGTCAATCTTCTTCAACTCCAAGTGTTCAATTTGACGTCTTGGTCCACTTGACAGGTCCTGTTGCATTGCATCCGCAAGCACAGGCTTCTTCGACTTCTTGTTCTTCATCGCCTTCACCTTAGGCCGAGCAATTGGCCTTGTCAATTTGACTGATCCTGCAACTTCGGGTTGTGGTCGATCTTGATCAGTTTCTCTGTCTCTTCTGTCAACTTGACCTTCGTTTACCATAGTTCCTTGTTTCTGTCTATTAAACTTACACACTCGGCAGTTAGTTTGCTTCAATTCTTACTTTGTCTAATTGAAATTTTTCTCGGCATTGACTCTCCCTGAAACTCTTGGCATTGTCTACTGGAACTCTCGGGAATTTTTTCTTTGTTATCCTTACCTAACTATTCTGTGAATCACTTCTTCCACTCGACAATCAGTTTATGATATCACTCTCTATTTTTCTACATCACAATCATCTAAGCATACATTACAGCGCCAGTGTCCAATTTCGTTCCTTGTTTCTTACACTTTCTTTCTCTCGGCAAGTTGTGTTTTGTGATTCCTTCATCCTTGTCTACTGGACAGTCACCACTCTTCACAAGTAACAGTTCAATTGGACATGCAAGAAGAAGATGCGAAGACAACATGCATTCGACTTGACACAACAGAATGGATGCAATGAAACTCACCCGCAATGTGTCAACTTGACTACGAGAGATATGCCTCTCAAGATGCAATGCTTCGTCTTCCCCTTCTGTCGCACTGTTTCCAATTGACACACTCACAATGATCAGAAACTCTGGGTCCAGTTGACCTAAGGTATCATATCCAACTTACTCTAACATCGAGATCATCGCAACACTCCTTTCAACAACATCGTGTCCACTTAACCTAAGATATCTGCAACTGTCCAAAGCTAATCAGGTTGTCCAATTGACAAAATAGTATGCGAAATCAACAACAACACAACTCACCTCCTGATATGCAAACTGAAATACGCCTCACTCCTTCAGTCGCTCAGTTTCTCACATACACATGCTGTAAAATGTAGCAATGCAACCCTCTATTTCACTCCTTTCTCTCTCGGATCTCTCAGTATCTCACTCCTCCTCTTCTCTAATCTCCTCTCAATGCTAACCATGTGTCTACTTGACAACAATCTCTCGTGTTACACACTCCGATCGCTCATAGCGCTCTGTCTACTTGACACAAAACCTCTCCAACTTCTCTCGCAGACTTGCAGCCGGGTGCTTCTTCAAGAAAATGTGTTTGTTTTGAGGTTTCTGTTTTCCCATTTGGGGACGATGATGTGGTCTACTCGACTCGACCAGTCTCTTTTGTCTATTTGACAGTTAGTGGGATTCTGCACTCATTCCCATGCTACGTGGTCATCATGATCCTAGCCCCCATTTCTAGTAACCATATCAGCCGTTTTTTACTTACTATTTGTGTTTTTCTAATTACTACTACTTACTCATCATTTTAGTTAGTGTCTACTTGTCAATTAGTAATTTCCATTTGCTTCGAAAAATTCTTAAGTTCAGGTTTTAAATTTGTTGAACTTGCTCTTTGTAATTTAATTTTTTAGATCGTTGGTTTTTTAATTTCTTCAAAATTTCACAGTTTCTAGTACTTAAGTAGGACAGTTTTAAAATTTTTGAATTTTTACCCTCACTGCCCCCCTCTTTTTTCTAAAACTTGTCCTCAAGTTATATATGGTTTCAAACGAAACCCGTTATATCTTGTGGCATGAATTTTTCCTGCAAAATTTTGAAGTTCAACTGAACCATTGGGATATGATTTTAATACCCGATATGGTCCAAACCAACGCATTCTAAATTTTCCTGGAAATTTTTGAAATCGGCTATCATATAATAATACTAAATCGTTAGGATTCAAAACTTTGGGTTCCAATTTGCTATCATAATATGTTTTGCGATGTTTTTGAACAGCTTCATTATTAAGATATGCTTGGGCTCTCGTTTCATCTAATTTTTCGAGCATGTAAAGCCTATGTCTTAAAGATTCTTCATCTCCTAATCGTTCATCTAATGCAATTCTTAAAGATGGGAGCTCCATTTCAATTGGTAAAATAGCTTCTTGACCATAAACTAATTGAAATGGAGTAAATTTTGTAGATACTTTAAATGCACATCGATAAGCCCATAATGCATCTGGTACTCTTGCATCCCAATCCGTATTTGAACCTTGTACAGTTTTAGTAATTATCCGACATAATATACCATTTGTTTTCTCTGTCTGACCATTAGCACGGGGGTGATACGGTGTAGATTTTCTATGTTTAATTGAATACTTTTCAGTTAGTTGTTCAATTATTTCATTAAGAAAATGAGTTCCCCGATCACTTACTAATTCTTTTGGACATCCAAATCTTGTAATAATATTTTCATATAAAAATTTGGCAACAGTTTTAGCATCATCGGTTTTTGTAGGTTGAGCTTCTGCCCATTTAGTTACATATTCAGTTGCAATTAATATGTATCTATTTCGTCCATGTCTACTAGGTGGTTTTATAGGTCCTACAAAATCAATTCCCCATTTCTCAAACGGCGTTTGAGCTAAAATTGGATTTAAAGGCATTGCTTTTGAAGGCGTAGGTTTTCCAACTCTTTGACATGGATCACATTTTTTGGTATATCTATGTGCATCCCCAAAGAGTGTTGGCCACCAATATCCGGATTGTAATGCTTTATGTGCAGTTACCATTCCGGCAAAATGACCGCCACATGCAGCGTCATGACAACCTTTAAGAATTAATGGTACCTCACTTGGATTAATACATCTCCGTAAAAGTCCGTCTTTACCCCTTTTATATAGAACTTTTGCAATTAATGTATATGGTTGAGATTTAAATATTAATTTTTGTTTTTGTTTATCCGTGTAATCTTGAGGGAAGGTATTGGTACTCAAGTAATGAATAACATCAGCATATTCTGCTGGAATGATATCCACTTGAAAAATATGCGCATCTGGAAAACTATCATCTATGGATTTTGGATTCACTTCCTTACTAATCCGTGATAAGAAATCAGCATTGGCATGTTTTTTGCCAGGTCTTACATTAACCGTAAAATCAAATTCTTGAAGTAACAATACCCATCTAGCTATTCTCCCACTCAATTGTGGTTTATTAACCATATATTTAAGTGCATCATGATCTACATGAAAAGTGAACTTATAACCTAATAAATAATGTCTATATTTTTGGACCGAATATATCATTCCTAACCCTTCTCTCTCCGTTACAGAGTAATTCTTTTCAGCAGCACTTAATTGTCTACTAGAAAAATATATAGGTCGATCATGACCTTTTGTGTCATTTTGACTGAGAACACTCCCAATAGCATAATTTGATGCATCTACATAAACTTCAAACGGTTTCTCCCAATCTGGTGGTATTAGAATGGGAGCATTACTAAGCCGTTTCTTAAGTTTATTAAATGCTTTTGTGCACTCTTCTGTCCAAACACCAGGAGTATCGGTTTGTTTTGTTAGATGTGTTAAAGGAGCTGCTACTTCTGCATAAAAGTAGATAAATCTTCTATAATATCCAGAAGCTCCTAAAAATCCTTTAAGTTCCGTCATATGTTTAGGTATTTCTAATTTTTTAATAGCAGCTACTTTATCTGGATCAACACCTATACCTTCTTTTGAAACTATATGACCCACTAATCGTCCACAAGGTACAGCGAATTCAGACTTAGCTGCGTTTATTGAAATACCATATTTTTCACATTGTTCGAAATATTTCTTTAAACATTTCTGGTGTTCAGCTTTAAGACTAAAGACACAAAAATCATCTAAGAAAATTTCAATAAATTTTCTTAAATATTCCTGAAAGGCTGTTGTCATTGCTCTTTGGAAAGTAGCTGGTGCATTGCACAATCCAAAGGGCATGACATTATAAGCAAAGGTTCCCCAATCAGTTGTAAAAGTTGTTAAAGGTTTATCTTCCGGGGCGATTTGTACTTGATTAAACCCAGAAAATCCATCTAAAAAAGAATAACATTCATGTCCTGCTACACCATCAAGGATTGCATCCGTGAAGGGTAAAGGGAAATAATCTTTTTTAGTGACACTATTTAATTTTCTGAAATCCTGACAAATCCTTAACTTCCCGGTTTTCTTAGGCACCACAACAATTGGAGATACTCACTCACTATAAGGTACTGGATATATAAAATTACATTCTAGTAGTTTATCTATTTCCTCTTTAACCATGGGAGAATATTTTGGGTTCATACGATATTGTCTTTGTCTTACCGGTTTTGTATTAGGTTCTAAAATAATTCTATGTTGACAGACTTCTGGAGGTATTCCTTTAAGGTCCTTATAAGTCCATGCAAATGCATCTTTACATTCTTTAAAGAATTTAAACCATTGTTCATATTCATTTAGATTTAATCCTTCATAAATTCTTATGTTTTTGGGCTCGTCTGGAGTTCCCAAATTCATATCAATGCAAGTGCTTTTAACAGGACTTATATTACTACCTTTTATATGAGACATGTTTTCCATTAATTCTTCAGAATCGCTCAAATATTGAGGTTCTAATTCCGACTCAATTTCGGCGGTTACATTAAGTACTGGCGAATTTTCCCATGCTAGAATAGCATCATCTGAATCTACTTTGTTATTCAGAAAGGAATATTCTCCAGTCCCTAAACATCTAAACTCAGGCATTTTCTCCTCTTCTACTACTTTAGTACTTTCGCTATTTGAATCATATGAGGCTTCAGAAGTGACATCTGTGTCTTCTTCTTGAGTCTCACCATGATATTTGACTGGAAACATTGGTAATACAACCCGTTTCCCTTTTGCTTTTATAATTAATGTTCCCTTTCCCCAATCATCTTTAGCTCTAGCAGATTTAAGCCATGGACGACCTAGTAATATTGGGTATGTTGATATGGATTCACTCACCTTAAAGATTATATAATTAATCTTAAAGTTAAGGCCTCCTATAGTTGTAACTATTCCTCTCAAAATACCCAATGGTACTACTCGACTTTGATCTGCCATTCTTAAGATAATAGGAGTGGAAGTCATATGAGTTAATCCTAGTTCTTCCATAGTGTCAACATTCATTAAGTTGACACTGGAACCACTATCTACTTGGACTCCTTCAATTAGAGAACCATCTATGATTACATCCACAGTAGGTGCTCCAGGGTCCAAGGATATATCATGCACATCTACGATTTTACTCCTTTTTCTAACCAACGAAGAACTTAGTTCACCTCTACATTTAGGTGCTATTGCTAGCAATTGCCTTAAAGAAATGTCAGGTTGGATTTTATCCATATTAGTTAAGATATCATATGGATTCATTCCCTCTGACAATTTCATTGTACGATTATACTTCCTTTTCTTAGGAATGGTTGGTGTTTCTTTTAGTTTATTTTTAGGTGGTCTATAAAACGTAGGTAATGTATTTGAAGTACTAGACAAGTTAGCAAAATTATTTGGTAAATCTTGAGGTAATACTGTAGTTTCTTCAACTGGTTGCTTACCCTTATCCTTCTCCTTAGATTCTTCTAATGGTATTGTTTTCTCACTATTTATAGGAATGTTTGGAGGTATTAAGGGAAATATTGGTTTAGGTTTTACAACATCCTTCTCCTTAACTACTTTTGAAGGTATGTTGTTTTTTCTCACTCTACTACTTCTATAGTCACTATCAGAGCTACTATGTTGATCACTTTCAACCATAGCCTTTTTGGCTTGTGCCCGTGTTATATAAACCTCCTGAGGTTTATCTCTCTCATATTGTGTTATTTGATTCACATTCCTTGAGTTTTCAATTTCACTAAATTGAACACTCTTTACAGGTGCTGAAGCTGTACAATTATTTGCTATATGACCACTTTGCTTACACCTCCCACATAAAGGATTATACCCAACTTGTTTCTTTGGGTTTGGACAATCTCTCGCCATATGTCCTAATTCCTCACAGTTATAACACACTAAGTGTTTTCCTTTCTCAGGAGTTCCATATCTATGGGTATTAGGATTAGTAGGCGGTCCATTCCACACAGGTGCGGCATTATAAGTATCATTCCACCTTGGTCTCCCATCCCCAGGTCTATAAGGTGGTCCTACATTTGGTCTAGTAAACGGACGTTTTGAAGTTACACTATAAGGTGCTTTGTTATTATTTGTTCCGTTTGCCTGCAAATTAGAACTCACTGCAGCTACTACTTTCCCCAAATTCCAACATTTAGATACGTCGTGAGGTCCTCCACAAAAACTACATTTAGGTTTATTACTAAATTCCCCACCTATCGGAGTAGAACACTCATTGGAAAGATGTCCATGTCCATTACAATTAGTGCACCACATATTGGTACGCATATTTGTAGGTTTTGAACGTTTATCTTTCCCATGAGTTATTTGTACCGATAGTTCATTTAATTTTTTCTCTAATTTAGTAATGTTGTTCATTAATATATCATCTGTAGGGGCTTTAATTGCTAAGGGTTGAGGATTCATGACTGTGGGATTTGAAGGATAAGTCGAAACTGGTAGTTGTGATCTAGCTGGAGGTAAATAAGGATAATGATCACGGCCATAAGCGTCCATACCTTGAGCATGATCATAACCTTCTCTCCTAGGTGGATATACTTCTGCATATTGTGCAAAATCAGTATTTACTCTAGCCTCTTCCCAAGTTTTAGCTTGTGTATAAGCACTAGCAATGTCTTGGGGGTTTCGTTCCTTTAAGTAAATTCTTAACTCATCAGGCCAAACCCCTCCTACAAAGGTACATGCTAATACTTGATCAGTTAATCCATGATTTGTCCATCTCTTTAGAAGAGCATTAAATCTTGTGTAATAGGAATCTATACCCTCATTTATACCCATTCTTATAGTTCGAAATCTATCGATTAACCCTGGTATAAATGATCTAGGTCGAAACCTATCAAGAAAAGCTCTCCTTAAATCTTCCCATCTTGTGGGTACGGTTAGCAATTGGACATACCATTCATGAGCATCATCAAGCAATGTGCTTGGAAAAGTGCTTAGATATAAATGTTCAGGTAACTGATTTGCTTGTGCAACCACTCTAAATCTTTCCAAATGTCTATCGGGGTCAAACCCTGGATATCCATGGTACATAGGATATGGTGCTATGTTTAAAATCCTTTGTTGTGCCATGATATTAGGTGGTAAAGTTTGTGGTGGAGGTGGTAGTGGTGGTGGGGGTGGTGGAGGTCTAGGATGAGGAGTTGGAGGTCTGGGAGGAGGTCGTGAGGGAGGTGAAGAAGAAGGTCTTAACAATTCTTCTTCACTTGTTTCTCTCCTTGTATCACTACTCTCACTACTACTACTCCCAGAGGAATCTCCTGATGAAAATCTCCAACAATTTATTCCTTCCCAATCCTCATTACTTTCATCATTAGATGGTTCATAAGGGTTGGTAAAAGGTTGTATAGTTGGAAAAGTTTCTGGAAGAGATACCTCATAAACTACTTCCTCATCATTCCACTCCTTTCTATTGTCTTCTAATGAAATTTCCCTTATGTATGTTTCAATAGGGGTTGTGGTTTCTACCTCAGTTATATCTTCAATATCATTAACCCAACTCTCTATACCCGTAACAAAAGTTTGTACGGCTTCGTCGAGATAAGGTTTTGGTGTTTCAAAATTAGTTTGGGTTGGTGTTAAGAATTCAGGTAGGTTAGAAGGTTCTCCAACCTCTGTGATAAATGGATTCTTCAAAGAACTCTCAAACTCTGAGGAAGAAGGTGTGACTAATTCTTCTACCTTCTTTCCCTTTTCAGAATTAATTTGAAGTGGGTTTACTTCACTTGAAGATCCCCAGGTTAACCTCTTAAATGGTGGTGAGTGACAACATAAATAATGCGATCTTCTCAAACCTTCCTCTGGTAATTCTAAATCCTCATTCTTTAGAGAACTTTGGTGTTGTTCTTCTATAGAAAGTGGATTTCGAATTGTTTCACTCTCTTCAACTTGGCTAGTTGAGGTATTAAGATTTGAGGGAATAGTTTCTTCTTTCAGTAGTACTGGGGATGGTGTTGAATTATAAACGGGATTGGCAGATACTAATGTTAAGATCTGCTTTTCTTTCCTTTCAATCCGTTTTTTCAAACGTTCATTCCTTGCAATATTTTGTTTTTCTCTCAATTCTTTATCCTTTTCAGACATTGATAAATGCCATTTAGGCTTTAAGCATTGAAGCTTAGACCTAAATGATTTTCTATCCCCAATTTTACTTAAAGAAAAAGGATCACTTATTTTTGTTGTTTACTTTACCTATTCCTTTTAACTATTACTTCCCTACTTCTCTTAAGAAAGTTTTTTATGATTCTCCCAACCTTGTTTTGTTTTACAGGTGCTCTGAATTGTCTATAGTAGTTTTTTTCGCCCAAGTTTGGCTAATTCCCTTAATCGTTCCTCCTCTAGTTTTACCATTTTCTTTATTCCATTCAATTAGAATAAAGACTAACTCTTATTGGTATCAAACCAAGAGATTATACAAGTATTCAAGGTGAAAGGTTCTACTTCAAATATCTCATCAACCTCTTCTTCTTGAAAATTCCTAGGATAATTATGTTCACTAATCAACCTTTCTATTAAGAAGTTCTGTTCAGAATTTGATTCACCTTCCTTGCTAATTTGATCTATCTCTTTAGCTAAAAGGTGAATCAATGCTTCTTCGTTTCTTTGTATACCCTCATAAATTATCAACAATCGTCTTAATCTGACTAATTGTTCGATAATGGTTTCACTCTCGATTGTCATGTCTTTAAAGACATAATAATCCAAACGCAATTGAAAGTGGTTTGTCAGATTCTCTAGATAGAAAATCTGGGATTAAGACTTGACTATCTAGTTTCTGAGGTCCGTATTTAAAGATATAAGTTTTTGTATCTAATTTGTATCCATTCCATGCTCCACAACCTTTAGAGATTATAGGTGAAGTTAAATTTTTCAATCTCCCATATTGGGCAAATAGAAAATGTAAATTGCTTTGTAAAAATAATTCTCCTTTGAAAACTATCAAAGCATTATACCTTAATAGGCTGATCACTCCTTAATAATTAATGCCACTTTTATCCATCAATGTACTCAATCTATCTTCCATAAACTCTAAGTCATTCTCAGTCTTCTATTTCAGATGGCCAATCTAATTTAAAAGACTATCAAGTAATACTCAGTTCACTGTTCCAATACTCACATGGAACTCTCATTCTCCATAATTCCCATTCACAACAATGCAATGTCAATTGGACAAACTGTTGTGTTTATTTTCTAGAATTTCTATTCTCCAATTCACTCAGTGACTCTTCCTTCGTTCTGAGTTCAAATAGACAAATTCCCTCACTGTTCACTTTGCTCCATCAGCATCTTCATGTTCAAATAGACAGTATCCAGTGGTCAAATAGACAGTATCCAGTGTGAGCCACCACATTCACTGTAACTCTCACCAACTCTCCACTGTGTCAATTAGACATGGTCCATGCAAGTCAAGTTGACAATGTATGCATGCCCATGGATGCATACCGAACCACCATCTTGTCCATTTGACCAGCGATAACTAGACATTATGCAGCAAGCAATCTGAATTCAATTGTCAATTAGACAGTAGCCAATCTGCTCCAGTTCTCCATTCTGATTCTACCATTCTACAGATTAATACACTGTGCATCAAAGCTATAGTTCAATTTGACAAAGAGCATTGTGAATCAAATATACAGTGAGCTACTCAGAGTCAAGTTGACAATCAATTAGACAATGGAATTCTATTTTTATATTTTTTACATAATGTGATTATCACTCACACAGTGTTGTGTGGTGTGGTGAAGTAATTCTTTCTTCTTCCTTAATTCCTAGTTATGCCTTAATTTCTAAAAGGTGTGCCTGTACGTAGAGTCAATTTGACAAGTCGTGTCTCTAGGTAGGGTCATGTCCCCTGAATTCTACACTATTGTCCATTTGACTCTCAACCAGATTTCTACAGCCACTATCTACTTGGATGTCAAATTGACATGATAACTTGATCCTATTTACACTGTTTTTACTGAAAAGGCACTTTTCTCAAAGAAAGTCAGCTCACAAACTATGAAGGTGGAGCACGGCTATAATACTCCCTAGCCTGTCTATAGTTCCAATGACGGCGCCTCCTCCAAAAACGCCTGGTCTGTTGGAGAGGGCATGGTAGTATCGCCGGGAGGGCGAAGACAACATGGGCTGGCCTCCTCACTCTAATAGGCGAGGAAGGAGAAGGTGGAGACATCGGCGGGGTACCAAGCCGTGGAGAAGTAGGCATGTAGCCTGGGGATGTAGGCTCATAGACAAGAGACGTAGGCATGTAGTGAGGAGAGTGGACCTCGAGAGGTCCACTACCTAAACGTACAGGGTTTCCTAAATCACACCTACATAAATGGGGCTGATCAAATGAATCCGAGAGGTTGGAAACATTGATAACTGAGATCGGGAAACTGATGGACAAGGGTGCTTCTGAGAATACCTACAAGGAGTGGAACAAAGACATTGTCAAGTCACCATTTTAGTTTACAAAACTTCTAAAGGAAGTTTAATTGACAATGCCAAATTCAATACAAAAAGGAAAATGGATTAAATTACCTCAGTTTCTGCAGGAGTTGGACCATCACCTTTGTCGGATCCGAGAAACTCAGAATAAACCGGAAAAGCCCCATCCGGAGTTAGTATTCCATTAATTTTTCATTTTTCGGTTAATTAGGTAAAAACTAGCTAGACCCTAGCTGTATTAAGAGTTAACACAAACCGGATACTCCAGAAACCTTAAAAACAATCAACGCAGGAAGTATTCTCGGAACCTGGATTCCAAAAACTCGGAAGAGAAAACACGGAACGGGTTGACGATCCGAGTACTGACCGTTACTGTAACCGCGTCAACGATCCGAAACGACGCGGAAGTCATCATGACCCGGATAGGCGTCTAGCCCGCTACGGTGGCGGCTGCAATTACGGGCCGCCGCAGCGTTTATGATGCCCGGGGTATATAAGCGAGGGTGTTAGGGTTTGGAGTTCCTTTTTGCGGACTGGGAGTAGAGAGTGAAAGAGCGGTGAGGTGTTTTTGTCTTTTCCGATTCACTGGCAGTTGGATTGCCGAGTTTCTTGCTGTCGGATCGTAGAGGGAGAGAAGTAAGGCGTAGCAATGTCGCACGTGCAGTGTAGAGTTCTTAGTCCCGGCACTCCGGTCAAAGAGTCGGAGATGGAAGAGTTGATCGCGGATCTCACCCGGATGAGGTGCCAGGGGTTGCTGTCACGGCCGTGGTTGCTGAGGAATGAGGCGATGGTGAGGGAGGTCCTGGACAGACCGGACAATAGGTGAGACGATACGATCCGGGGCAAGCCCACGCTGTCGAATGCGGAACAGTGGGCAGAAACTTACGACTTTGAGCAGAACGGACTCCTTTGGGCAACCCGGACGGATAGGTACGTGCATGATAGGTTTCACGGGAAGATCCATAAGAATAATGGATACGAGATAGACGCCTGCAAGGATAGGAGGCAGAGACAGGTCTTAGCCTTCCTCGTTCCGATCCTGTATCCGCTGAAACCGGAACAGGTCACCATTACGGTCGGGAACACCATCCTCGGAGCGTACACAGGGGAACGTCCGGTGAATTGGGCCGGGCTCATGGCGGAAGTTGTGCAAAAGATGGTGCCAACGATCGGAAAGAAGCCGACCCCGATCGCCCCTTTCCTCTTCCACCTTTACGCTGCGTATGAGTTGCTGAGCGAGAGGGAGGAAGAGACTTATACGACAGCGAAGAACTTCCTCAGCTTTTCGGAGATTCCGTCCGGGATGGAGGCCGATCCGCGTGGCGAAACCTCGGACATAGCGTCTACGGAACAGGAGGACGATACGACGATCGTTCCGAACCCTGGCGCTACTAAGGCTCAGTCTAGGTCGCGATCGGAACGCGCTGCCTCACAGCACGCGGAGCCTTCTACGGCCCGGGGAGATATGGAACGGAGGGAGGTCAGTTCCGAGCCGGGATTTCCGGTTGAGCTATTCCGGAAGATTCGGGAGGAAACTCATCGGGCGCAGGCCTCTTACGATCGGATCGAGACACTGTTCCGGAGAGTCTGCACGTCTCTTGGAGGCTGTTTACCGGAGGAGGTGATCCGAGAGGTGGAGTTGTTGAAGGACGCCCCGGAACTTCGGAGTGAGAAGAAGCAGCTGGAGCTTCAGTTGCAGGAGCTTACGAGGGAACTGGCGACGAAGAGCGAGGAGATCCGGAAGTTCCATGCCGAGCAGGAGGAGACCTTGGGGGAGCTTTGGAAGTTGGTAGGGAATTCGGGTGCGGTAGTCAACAAGGCCCGGTTGTTCGACGAGAATGTACTGCAGCCTGCAGATTTGGAGAATAAGCAGAAGATCATCACGATCCTCTCCAAATGCGAGCATTCGATGAACCAGAATTTGAAGAAGGTTCGGCAGCTGCTCGTTCCGGGAGTCGGAAGTCCTAGTGTCGGAACCGCCGGTCGGAACCATCCGCTCCGCGGATCTCCCTCTCGGACCGTTGTAGGGGAATCTAGAGGGGTAGGGTTCCGGACCCCAATAGAGCGCAACCTCCAGCTTGAGGAGCAGATGGCGGTGGACGCGGACATCTTCAAGCCGAACCGAACGATCGCGGAGCTGATCCGGGAGCACCAAGCACAGGTGGCGTCACCCGGAGCCAGCATGGTCCAGCAAAGCTGCGCGATCCCCACCGGTCCGGCGGAAGTGATAGGGACCACAACCACAGTGAGGCGATCCGAAGAGCGGACGGTTACGGAACAGGTGACCCGGCCCGTGCAGCCGGATGTTCTTCCACGACTCGGATCGGGGACGATCATTGCGGATAACCAAGGGGAGATAGCAGGAGCGGGATGGGGACGAGCCATTTCACCAACCGGACGGACCCGAGTGACTCAGGAGGGGGGACTTACCCCTTCACCCACATTTAAGACCGGAACGGTGACGCCTACCCCCACCAGAACGCCAGTGGTGGATTCCCCTACTAACAGTGCCGGTGCTTGGAGAATTTTGAGGAAGAGGAAGGATCCGGCAGAGAAGGGCACCATTACAATCTCAGAGTCCGACTCGGAGACCTATGCGAGCTCTCCGGTTGGGACAATCGGAACTGGGACTCGGACCTCTACGACCGGAACCCCTCCCGCACATATGATATCGAAGTCTCCCAAGTCTCCCAAGAACCGGATCGTTACCCAGCTGTCCTTGGAGACCAAGGCGAATGAGTCCAAGGCGGAATGGAGTGCTAGGCGTTAGGCGGAGCGGGCAGCAGGGGCAGGAGGATCCGAGCCACGGGTGACCAGGTCGAAGGAGAAGGACCGCGAGCAGGAGAGTCACAAGAAGACAAAGATGGGGTAGATTCCTCTCGCTGCAACTGGCCGTCACTTTCCGGATTTATAGGAGTAGATTCCGGATCGGCACATCCGGTTTAGTTGTAAGGTAGAATTCTAGGTAGATTGTTAGGGATTAGGGTTTTGATTGAACTACCGGCGCCGCCGCTTTTGTGAAAGCCCCTGCTTACTTAAACGGGGAAGGCGATGCAGTCCGGGTCTTTGTTTTGCATGTTTTCTCCCTATATTCCTTATCAGTAAAGTATTCGTGTTTTTGCAAGTACTGTGCGTGGTTTCCCGCTAAGTGTGAATGGTCCGGGAAGGATATGAGAGTCCCGCTGTAGCTCGGATAGGAAGGTGATGGGAGTTGCGACGAGACCCGAACCGGAAAGGTAATGGGATTGAGCGGAAAGATTTAGTGGATTGTCGTAGGAGTGAAGCCTCACTGTTCCGTCCTCAACCCAACCTCACGGGGAATAGCCGTTGCTAGGGTCAAAGCGGATCAAGGATTACTTGATCGGGCTCCCTGAACTTCTGAAGAGGTTCCGTACACTGTGAGAGGGGGAAAGTTCGTATGTGAGCGGAGAGCGTAGAGCGGAGAGCGGAGAGCACAGAATGGAGAGCGCAGAATTGACAATTAGCAGAATTTTTAAAAGCAAAGTAGACCCTATAACCGTGGAAAATTACTAAATTAAGGCTTGATTTTGACACTTTTTTTAGGAAAAGAGTATATTTCCGTGGAAATCAGGATTATCTCTGGTAAGAATTTATTACGTTTGTTCTCTAAAATACAAATTAGGGCTGATGTCATGATGACGTCATGCATATATTTTGTAAGAATTGTCATGGGTTTAGGCAAGATACAATGATCAGGGGTTAAGTTTTAGATCAAACAAATAATTCTTTCATAGGATTATGTAAATGCACAAGGAAAAAAACAAATTTCACAGAACATAAAGGAGGCAAGGTTTGAAAACTTCCTAGAATATTTCAAAATTCGTGTATAATATCTTATCTGCTGAAACCAAGATATACCTTGTCAGAGTCCTTGGCTTCATCAAAGATTACTCTCTCTTCCTAGGCAGCGAAGCATCTTCATTTGAGTGATACAAGTAGGAGATTTTCATCATGAAACAGCACTTGGTAAGCTGGGTTCCACAGAAGGAAGTCACTCCTGGTTTCTTGAGCTTCTTTCTAGATGGCGTATTAGGATAGTGACACAGTCCTTGGCAATCCTCTCTGTATGCGAAGGTAGCATAGGAGTTTGGGAGGGTCAATCTGCAAGCTTGCGTGGAACGTTTTAAGACTACAACAATTTAGTGTATTGCGCGATGCCGAAGGTGCGTAATGCAAGATCGAGGAGGACGAGAGCGGCTGTAGGTTTGGCTCGAAAGGCACCGGCGAGTTATCAGGACCTGCGGCCCTGGCTGCTGGAGGTGGAGCGCGCCAGGGAACGAGGCATGGACCTGCCACCGTTTAGGCACATTGGAAGCAGGGTTGTTCATGGGACAAAAGGACCGGTCCGTCCGTCCGGTCCGCTCGTCCGTCCGTTAGGGGTCAGGGGAGGTCCGTTTGACCAGGACTTACGGTTGACCACCCAAATAGTGAAATGGGAGTTACCTTGGCCACCTAGGATGCCACGCGTCTGACATGTCACCAAATATTCCACATATATTGTTGACTCGGGGGATGACGTGGCTAAGAGGAAGGGCGCCAACGCCTTCAGTGAGGGGGGCGCGAGCGCCTGAGAGGGGGGGCGCGAGCGTCTTGGGAAGGGGGGCGCGAGCGAGGGGGCGCGAGCGACTGGGAGGGGCGCGGGCGCCTGCGAGGGGGGGGGGGCGCGAGCGCCTTTGATGGTGGGGGGGCGCGAGCGCCTGCGATGGTGGGGGGGCGCGAGCGCCTGCGATGGTGGGGGGGCGCGAGCGCCTGCGATGGTGGGGGGGGCGCGAGCGCCTGCGATGGCGGCGGGGGGGGGGGGGGGGGGGGGGGCGCGAGCGCCTGCGATTGCAGGGGGGCGCGAGCAAGGGCTTTAGGGTGGGGGCGCGAGCGCCTGCGAAGGGGGGGCGCGAGCTGGGAACAAGAATCAACCATTGAAGGAAATTAAGACACTACTGAATTTTTCATAGTGACATAAATGAGAGAAGTTTCAATTCATGTCGACACAAAATTACATTCAATAGCCTTAGCTAATGTTTTATGGACATTGACTAAGGTTAACATATAAGTATCTACGTATAAAATTTAGATATATATATATATATATATATATATATATATATATATATATATATATTATATTTTTTTGTGTTTTTTTAAAATTATTTTGGAGACATATATATTATACTTTCTCTATATAACTTCTATATGTAATATGCTAATAGATGTATCACTTTTTTTTGTTTTTTTTGGCGGTGCGCCGCTCTGGATTCCTTCGAGTACCGGGCTTACCCAATGGTACTCTTACAACAATGTCTTCATCATCAGGTGCTTCTTCACGGCTATCTTCTGATGAGTAATATCCTTCTGAGGATTTCGACCCCTCGTCATCTCCATCTCCCCCCTGATTAGGCACATATTCCTCCACCGTGGAATAAATGTTGCGCAATTCGTGGTCAATTGTACCATCCACCACTGTGGTCACAATTCTTTTGATCTTCCGTCTTTTGGTCTTATCGGTGATTCCGTCCACATTCATTACGGGTAATCTACGTTTACCCACAGCCACAGGTAAAGACGGGGTAGTTCCAACAGTATATCCTGAAAAAAAAGGGCGAACGTTTGTTGGACCTTTCCGTGACCGTATCACTCCATGACGCGTCGTAGAAGGTCCAGCTGGTAGACTTCGTCCAGAAGAAGTGAGTGGAATGCTTGTATTTGGTGTTGGAGTTAATGAACCATGCCCAGTAGAAGTGCTTGAACGAGGTGGGGGGGGGTCGACCCAACCCTGCAAGTACTGCTCCGATTGAAGGTGTACTCTGGGGCAGGGGTGTTTGAAACAATCGGCCAATAGGAATTTCATCTTCTTGTCCACTTCTGACTGTCTCTGATTGTTCATTTCTTGGAGGGCTTTCATCCAAACCTCCAGACCTGATTGTTTCCTCAACATTTACTGGCAGAATGGCCTGGAGTTGTTCAACTTCTTCTCCTCCCTCAACATCTTCTGGAATTGGAATTTGCTCTCCCATGTTGTTACCCCCCTCCTTCATTGTCATTGTTCGAAACGCTACGAACGGGGTAAATGTCATCATTATTGCCACCATCGTCGCTTTGATGCTGAGTCATTTCGACTTCAAATTCATCGTCAATATCATCGTCTGCCCGATCGTATGCGACCTCGCCTCTAGTTTGTATTTCATTGACAACGTGGTGAGGCGAAGTAGCTGCCTCTTCATCAAATCCTGCCCAGTCAAAAACTCCATTCGGCTGGTTAACGGGTTCAGTGCGTGGCATGTCACCATCACCATTGTCCACGGGTAACTCTGGATACTCATCATCCATAGTAGCAGGAGTGTAATGAACTCCACCGTCATCACCATCGCCTTCATTAACTTCAAGTCCGTCGTGGAATCCTTCATCTCCATCATCATCACATACGTCTTCATCGTACATGGCTGGCACTTCTTCATCCGAGTCTTCGGAGAACGGTTGGTTCTCGTACCAAAGAACAGGATCCGCTCCACGTCGTTCTCGAAGGAGCTTACTGTTCGTGTAAATGTACACCAAGTCCTCTGCCTTCTTCACGGCCAATCGGTTGCGAACCTTACTGTGAACAAAGGAATACATGCTCCAATTTCGCTCACATGATGATGCCGAGCATGTTAACGAAAGGATGCGCTTTGCTATCAACGGTAACGCATCGCCCCCAACCCGCTGCCACCATTGATGAGGTAGCATCTTAGTCTGTCGAATGTTTGGGGCCTCCAAAGGGCTGAATGGACCGGTGCGTTCCTCAAACTGTGTTAGCTCGAACAACACAGTATCGTGGTCCAGTTTAAGGGACTCACTCAAATGAATTAGCACTTGCAGGAGTGCACGCTTCGCAGCACTGTTAGTCAATAGCTCGTGGCTCTCCGAGAAAATGTAGGGATTCAAAATGGCGCCTGCGTAATGGAGATCTGTCAACATCATCTTCCATCTCTTCGTAAAATGTTTCTCAAAGCGCCCTGCTATAGCGGGGTCTAGGAAAAAAGGATCACCCCGTAGACGGAACACATGCTTCTTCAAATTATTCATGGCCAACCATGCCCTCCCCATTGCCGGTGTTTGTCCATCAAATGTCTTCAAGGTCACAACAGCCGGCTTCATAACATGCACAAGATTCTCACAACGTAACCAAAATGTCTCATCGAGAATGGTACTCCGTACTTGACATGCTAAGGTGTGAGCTCGATACCCGTTTGACCGATTGAATAAAGTACCCACATATTCGTCCCATTTTGGACTGGCTACCACTTGGATTAGTGCCTCCCTCAGTTCAAGCAATCGAACAATCATCAAGTACTGGCATCCAAATCTTGTCTCCGCTGGTAACAACAGAGACAACTTCGGGCTGAATTGGCGAAACAAAGCCATGGTGACATGACGGCGACGTATAAAATTTGGTATGCGTTTTGCCAAGGCAATCAGCTCTTTGAAGGTTGCTTCCTTCCCCCAATCTTCTAGTAAGAGGTCCATGATGTGAGCTGCACAACCTTGCTTGTAAATGTGAGGATAAGCTTCAACCACCTGGTCCATGGCTCCCAACATCGCACTAGCATTGTCGGAGCAAATCTGTACCACATTCTGCGGTCCAACTTCTTTGATGTACTCTTTCAATTTCCCAGCTATGTATGCCTTTGATTTCTTGTACCCCGTTGTATCAATGGAACCTAGGAATATATCTCCTGCTGGACACACAAGCATGACATTCATCAATGGCCGATGAACAACGTTGTCCCATCCATCCGAGCAAATAGTTGCCCCGTACAAGCTAATACACTGCTTCGTTTTCTCCTCTATTCTCAACTTGAGAAGCTGCTTTGTTGGCTGGATGTGCTTGGTTCGCATTGCGTTGTATGCTGGTGGACGGTACACAAAACCCGGTTTCGATGTTGCCTCCACAGCAGCGATAAAAGATGGATGTCTAACCACATTGAAAGGCACATTCGCTTCATAAAAATAGGACGCCCATTTCTCATCCAATTCATTGCGCATCCCAATCTGATAGGCCTCGGTAAAACTTTGTTGCCGCATAGATCTTGGTGTACATGAATCGCCTCTGCTTATAGGCGGAGTTGACTGAGACGGTTGAACTTGGGAAATCCTCTCCTCTTGGACCTCCTCCGTTCTCTGAGGCACTTCCGTAGATTGCTCAGCAGGCATAGACTGGCTAGAACATGGTGCCAAGTGTGCCAAGTGTGCCTCGCCATCACCACCATCAGTGCCGTATATCTCCGCATGTGTCATTCTTTTTGGTATTACATTACGACAATTGGCAAAGCGCCTAAATACGGCGGCGGGGGCCTTGGTACAATGACTCTTGCTTGAACCTTCACCCCATCCATAGTGCTTGAAAGCTCTTTGTCGTTTATAACGAAAGGTGAAATTGCACCACACACATTTCACATGGTCCTTATCAATGAACGTCCACCACGGAGCCCACTCAGCCGTCGACTGACGCTGTTGACCTGCCATTCTCCGTGTCTCTGAAAAAGTACAATGATCTCCTGTCTGCAAGTGTTAGTATGACACATGTGAGAAAAAAATGGTATGTGTAGACATCAACCACAGGCCAATGTGATGCACATAGTCTCAAGCAAGGAGCCCACAAGGAGTTCCGGGACTAGAGGCCATGATTTCAAATGATATTGGGCTTGGGCTAAGTTGGTGGCATTTATACTCGTGAGGGGCGGCGCGAGTTTCTCCAGGCGGGGGGGGCGCGAGCGTGTGCAGGGGGCGCGAGTTTCTCCAGGTGGGGGGGGCGCGAGCTTCTCCATAGGGGGGGGGGGGGCGCGAGCTTTTCCCAGGGGGGGGCGCGAGCTTTTCCAGGGGGGGCGCGAGCTTCTCCAGGTTGGAGCGCGAGCTTCTCCGAGGGGGGGGGGGGGGGGGGCGAGCTTCTCCAAGGGGGGGGCGCGAGCTTCTCCAGGGTGGAGCGCGAGCTTCTCAAAGGGGGGGG